>JBBPBO010000004.1:29095036-29522155 GCA_037974295.1 Cicer cuneatum
TAGAATAAGCCTATGGATGCACAAAATGACGTAAATGTTAATCCAATGATGTAAACACACTTTTTGGATGAAATACATTCCATAAGAACGAAAAGTGACTAGAATAAGCCTTAGGATGCACAAAATGAACTAAATGTTAATCCAATGACACAAATGCACGTATTCGATGAACCACATTGGTTAAAAATGAAAATGGATTAGAATAAGCCTTGGTATGCAGAAAATGACATAAATGTTAATCCAATGACACAAATGCACTTTTTGGATGAAATACATTAATTAAAAACTAAATGTGATTAGAATACGCCTTGGGATGCACAAAATGACACAAATGTTAATACAATGAGGGAAACACATTTAATGGATGAACTACATACTTTAGGAAAGAAAACTGATTAGAACAAGCCTAAGGATGCACAAAATGACCTAAATGATAATCCAATGACACAAATGCACTTATTGGATTAACTACAATTGTTTAGAACGAAAACGGATTAGAATAAGACTTGGGATGCACAAAATGACAAAAATGTTAATCCATTTATACAAAATTAAAAGTGGTAATTAAAAGTGGATTAACTACAATTGTTTAGAACGAAAAATGCCAATTTTTCGATGTAATACATTCCTTAAAAATTAAAAGTGGTTAGAATAAGCCTCAAGATGCACAAAATGACATAAATGTTAATACAATGACGGAATCGCATTTGTTGGATGAACTACATTCCATAAGAACGAAAAATTATTATAACAAGGCTTGGGATGCACAAAATGACCGAAATGTTAATACAATGACATAAATGTACTTATTGTATTAACTACATTGGTTAAGAACGAAAATGGATTAGAATAAGCGTTGGGATGCACAAAATGACGTAAATGTTAATCCAACGACACAAATGCACTTTTTCGAATAACTACATTCCTTGAGAACGAAAAGTAATTAGAATAAGCCTATGGATGCACAAAAAGACGTAAATGTTAATCCAATGATGTAAACACACTTTTTGGATGAAATACATTCCATAAGAACGAAAAGTGACTAGAATAAGCCTTAGGATGCACAAAATGACTTAAATGTTCATCCAATGATACAAACGCACTTTTTGAAGGAAATACATTCCTTAGGAACGAAAAGTGATTAGAATAAGCTTTGTGATGCACTAAATGACATAAATATTAATCCAATGATGCAAACACACTTTTGGGATGAAATACATTCCTTAAGAACGAAAAGTGATTAGAATATGCTTTGTGATAAACAAAATGACGTAAATCTTAATCTAATAAAACAGACACACTTAATGGACGAACTACATTCTTTAAGAACGAGAAATGATTATAATAAGCCTTGGGATGTACAAAATGACCTAAATGTTAATCCAATGACACAAATACACTTATTGGATAAACTACATGGGCTTAGAACGAAAATGGATTAAAATAAGCCTTTGGATGCACAAAATGATGTAAATGTTAATCCAATGATACAAATGCACCTTTTGGATAAAATTCTTTCTTTAAAAACTAAAAGTGATTAGAATAAATCTTGGAATGCACAAAATGACCTAAATGTTTATCCAATGACATAAATGCACTTATTGGATGAACTACATTGGTTAGGACCGAAAATGGAATAGAATAAGCATTGGGATGCACACAATTATGTAAATGTTAATCCAATGACACAAACACACTTTTTGGATGAACTACATTCCACAAGAACAAAAAGTGATTAGAATTAGCCTTAGGATGCACAAAATGACATAAATGTTCGCCCAATGATACAAACGCACTTTTTGAATGAAATACATTCCTTAGGAACAAAAAGTTATTAGAATAAGCTTTGTGATGCACTAATTGACGTAAATCTTAATCTGATACCACAAACGCACGTATTGCATGAACTAAATTCCTTAAAAAGAAAAAATGATTAGAATAAGCCTTCGGATGAAGAAAATGACCTAAATGTTAATCCAATGACACAAATGCACTTATTTGTTGAACTACATTGGTTAAGAACAAAAATGGATTCGAATAAGCCTTAGGATGCACAAAATGACGTAAATGTTAATCCAAAGACACAAATGCACTTGGGTGATGAAATACCGTCCTTAAGTACGAAAAGTGATAAGAAAAAGCGGTGGGATGCATAAAATGACGTAAATGTTAATCCAATGACAAGAATGCACTTTTTGGATTAAAATGAACCTTGGGATGAACAAAATTACCTAAATGTTTATCCAATGACATAAATGCACTTAGTGGATGAACTACGTATGTTAAGAACAAAAATGGTGTAGAATAAGCCTTGGGATGTAGAAAATGACATAAATGTTAATCCAATGACACAAACACACTTTTTGGATGAAATACATTTCTTATAAACTAAAAGTGGTTAGAATAAGCATTGTGATACACAAAATAACATAAATGTTAATACAATGACGGAAACCCATTTATTGGATGAAATACATTCCTTTAGTACGAAAAATGATTAGAACAAGCCTTGGGATGCACAAAATGACCCAAATGTTAATCCAATGACATAAATGCAATTATTGGATTAACTACATTGGTTAAGAATGACAATGGATAAGAATAAGCCTTAGGATTCACAAAATGACGTACATGTTAATCCAACAACACAAACGCATCTTTTGGATGAACTACATTCCTTCAAAATGAAAAGTGATTTGAATAAGCCTAAGGAGGCACAAAATGATGTAAATATTAATCCAATGACGCAAACTCACTTTTTGGATGAAATACATTCCTTATGAACGAAATGTGATTAGAATAAGCTTTGTGATGCACAAAATGATGTAAATCTTAATCTAAAAACACAAACGCACTTATTGGATGAACTACTTTCCATAAGAACGAAAAGTGATTAGAATAAGCCTTGGGATGCAAAAAATGACGTAATTTTAATCCAATGACGCGAACACACTTTTTGGATGAAATACATTCCTTAAGAATGAAAAATGATTAGAATAAGCTTTAAGATGCACAAAAAATTGTAAATCTTAATCACACAAACGCCATTACTAGATGAACTACATTCCTTAAGAACGAAAAATGATTAGAATAAGCCTTGCGATGCACAAAATGACCTAAATGTTATTCCAATGACACAAATGCTTTTATTGGATGAACTACTTTCGTTAAGAACGAAAATGGATTAGAATAAGCCGAACAATGCACAAATCGGCGTAAATGTTAATCCAATGATACAAACACACTTTTTGGATGAAATACATTCCTTAAAAACTAAAAGTGATTAGAATAAGCCTTTGGATGCACAAAATGACATAAATGTTAATACAATGACGAAAACGCATTTATTAGATGAGCTATATTCCTTAAGAACGAAAAATGATTCGAACAAGCCTTGGGATGCACAAAATGACCTTAGTGTTAATCCAATGACATAAATGCACTTATTTGATGAAATATATTAGTTAAGAACGAAAATAGATTAGAATAAGCCTAGGGATGCACAAAATGACATAAATGTTAATCCAAGGGCACAAACAAACTTGTTGAATGAACTACATTCCTTAAGAACGATCATTGATTAGAATAAGCCTCAGGATGCACAAAATGACGTAAATATTAATTCAATGATACAAACGCACTTTTTGGATGAAATATATTCCTTAAGAATGAAAAGTTATTAGAATAAGCTTTGTGATGCACCAAATGACGTAAATCTTAATCTAATAACCCAAACGCACGTATTGCTTGAACTAAATTACTTACAAACAAAAAATGATTAGAATAAGCCTTGGGATGGTCAAAATGACCTAAATGTTAATCCAATGACACAAATGCACTTATTGGATGATCCACATTGGTTAAGAACGAAAATGGATTAGAATAAGCCTTGGGATGCAGAAAATGACATAAATGTTAATCCAACGACACGAATGCAGTTTTTGGATTAACTACATTCCTTAAGAACGAAAAGTAATTACAATAAGCCTAAGCATGCACAAAATGACATAAATGTTAATCCAATGATGCAAACACACTTTTTTGATGAAATACATTCCTTAAGAACGAAAAGTGATTAGAATAAGTTTTGTGATAAAGAAAATGACGTAAATCTTAATCTAATAAAACAAACACACTTATTTGATGAACTACGTTCCTTAAGAACGAGAAATGATTAGAATAAGCCTTGGGATGCACAAAATGATCTAAATGTTAATCCAATGACACAAATACACTTATTGGACAAACTACATTGGTTTAGAACGCAAATGGATTAAAATAGGCCTGTTGATGCACAAAATGACGTAAATGTTAATCCAATGATACAAATGCACATTTTGGATGAAATACATTCCTTAAAAACTAAAAGAGGTTAGAATAAGCCTTGGGAAGCACAAAATGACATAAATGTTAATACAACGACAAAAACGCATTTATAGGATGAACTACATTCCTTAAGAACGAAAAATGATTAGAACAAGCCTTGGGATGCATAAAATGACCTTAATGTTAATCCAATGACATAAATGAACTTATTGGATGAACTACATTGGTTCAGACCGAAAATGGATTACAATAACCCTTAGGATGCACAAAATGATGTAAATGTTAATCCAGTGACACAAACACACTATTTGGATTGACTGCATTCCATAAGAACGAAAAATGATTAGAATAAGCCTTAGGATGCACAAAATGACGTAAATGTTCATCCAATGATACAAACACACTTTTGGGATGAAATACATTCCTTAAAAACGAAAAGTGATTAGAATAAGCTTTTTTGATGCACTAAAGGACGTAAATCTTAATCGAATACCACAAACGCACGTATTGCATGAACTAAATTCCTTTAAAAGGAAAAATGATTAGAATAAGCCTTGGGATGCACAAAATGACCTAAATTTTAATCCAATGACACAAATGCACTTATTGGATGAACTACATTGGTTAAGAACGAAAATGGATTAGAATAAGCCTTGGGTTGCACAAAATAACGTAAATGTTAATCCAAAAATACAAACGCACTTTTTGCATGAACTACATTAGATTAGCACGAAAAAGGATTAGGAGAAGCCTTGGGAAGCATAGAATGACGTAAATGTTAATCCAATGACACAAATTCACATATTTGATGAACTGCATTGGATTAGAATGGAAAAGGATTAGGATAAGCCTTGGTCTACAAAATGACGTAAATAATAATTCAATGACGTAAACGCAATTTTTGAATGAAATACATTCCTTGGAACGAAAAGTTATTAGAATTAGCTTTGTGATGCACAAAATGACGTAAATCTTAATCAAATAACTCAAACGCACTAATTGGACGAACTTCATTCGTTAAGAACGAAAAATGATTAGAATAAGCCTTGTGGTGCACAAAATGGCAAAAATGTTAATACAATGACTGAAACACATATATCGGATGAACTAGATTACTTAAGAACAAAAAATGATTAGAACAAGCCTTTGGATGCACAAAATGACCTAAATGTTGATCCAATGACATAAATGCACTTATTGGATGAACTACATTGGTTAAGAACGAAAATGGATTAGAATAAGCCTTGGGTTGCACAAAATGACGTAAATGTTAATCCAACGACACAAACGCACTTTTTGGATGAACTACATTCCTTAAGAACGAAAAGTGATTAGAATAAGCCTAAGGTTGCAAAAAATGATATAAATGTTAATATACCAACACAAACACACTTTCTGGATGAAATACATTCCTTAAGAACGTAAAGTGATTAGAATAAACTTTGTGATGAACAAAATAACGTTAATCTTAATCTAATTACACAAGTGCATTCATCGGATGAACTACATTCCTTAAGAATGAAATATGATGAGAATAAACCATGGGATGCACAAAATGACCTATATGTTAATCCAATGACACAAATGCACTTATTGGATGAACTACATTGGGTTAGAACGAAAATGGATTAGAATAAGTCTTGGGATGCACAAAATGACGTAAATGTTAATCCAATGATACAAATGCACATTTTGGATGAAATACATTCCTTAAAAACTAAAAGTGGTTAGAATAAGCCTTGGAATGCACAAAATTACATAAATGTTAATACACTAACGGAAATCCATTTATAGGATGAACTACATTCCTTAAGAACGAAAAAATGATTAAAACAAGCAATAGGATGCACAAAATAACCTAAATGTTAATCCAATGACATAAATGCACTTATTGAAAGAACTACATTGGTTAAGAATGAAAATGTATTACAATAAGCCTTGGGATTCACAAAATGACGTAAATGTTCATCCAATGATAGAAACACACTATTTGGATGAACTACATTCCATAAGAACAAAAAGTGATTAGAATAAGCCTTAGGATGCACAAAATGATGTAAATGTTAATCCAAAAATACAAACGCACTTTTTGAATGAAATACATTCCTTTGGAACGAAAATTGATTAGAATAAGCTTTGTGATGCACAAAGTGATGTAAATCTTAATCTAAAAACACAAACGCACGTATTGCATGAACTAAATTCCTAAAGAACAAAAAAAGATTAGAATATGCCTTGGGATGCACAAAATGACCAAAATGTTAATCCAATGACACAAATACACTTATTGGATGATCTACATTGGTTAATAACAATAATGGATTAGAATATGCCTTAGGATGCACAAAATCACGTAAATGTTAATCCAATGACACAAACGCACTTTTTGGATGAAATACAAAGCTTTAGAAAAAAAAGTGATAAGAAAAAGTTGTGGGAAACACAAAATCAAGTAAATGTTAATCCAATGACACAAACGTACTTTTTGGATGAACTACATTCCTTTAAAACTAAAAGGGGATTAGAATAAACCTTTGGATGCACAAAAATGACCTAAATTTTAATCCATTTGGAGAAAGTTCAGCTTTTGTTCCAGAACATTCTCTGTTTTGAGAATAACCTAGAGAACGTTCTCCTTTTTGCAGATTTTTCAAAACTGGTTCTACTTTATTTGCAGAACACTCTTTTCTTTTAACAATCCTTTAACTTTTGAATTTTTTCATCTTTCTTCTTAAAGTAACAAGCAACTTCCAGATGTCCAATTCTTTTACAATATGAACATTTGGTTTTGCATTTATCTTCCTTTCTTTCTAGAACAAAAACGTTTTCATAAATCTTTTCTTTTTGAGAAGTTTTGAAACATAAATCATATTTCTCAAATATCCCTTCTTCAGATGTCATGTTCTTTTGAAATGTTTCGGTGGTTTTTACTCAGTTGGTTAAATCATTTTTTAGTTCATGAACTTCTATTTTTAAAGAGGTACTTTCTTCCTTAGTTTCAGAATATTTTGGAAGATGATTTTGTATGGTTTTCTCATTGAAAATCTTTTCTTGCTCAACCATTCTTAAATGAGTTTGCAGCAAACATTGAATGACCTTTCTGAGTTCGTCATTCATAGCTTGGGCTTTCTCTTTTTCTTCTTTTTCTTTATGGAGTTGTTCTTTTAATAAACCATATTTTTGAGCAAGTAGATTTGAATCACATATAAGATTATCAAATTCTTTTTCCATTTCTTCACATAAAGGACAGAGTTCAGAGATGGTTACCTCATTATTTTCTAAGTTTTCCTTTAAGCACATGTTGGTTTCTGACATTACTTCTTCTTCCTGAATCTTTTCCTCTAACACTTGTTAGGTGCTTAATCTTTAGAGACCAAGCTCTGATGCCAATTGAAGTAGCTATGTCGATTTACAAGAAAGGGGGGTTTGAATTGTAAATTCGCCCTTTTAAAATTCCTGTTAAAAAGTTAAGAAAATAACTCAAGATTGATCTTGGTTGTGATTACAGAAAATTGTTAACATTCTTTATTAATTACTTTTCATCCTATATCCATCTATATTTCTCTCCCCCTTTTGGCATCTATCAAAAAGGTCGGGGAATAGACATAGAAGTAAAAAAAATGGAGTAATAGTATGAGTGCACTACACATAGAAATCATGTGGTTGACCAATCCATTCATATATCAAACTAGTCAAGTTTGCATTTTTCATTAAAGAACATAGCATGTATGATGATCATATCGTTGTAGTCAATATTGCAATCAAGATATGGATAATGATAACAAAAATAATATGACATAATTGTATGTAAGCATTTTAACGCACTTTGAAAAATAGTCAATGAAATATAATCTTCTCATTTTTTAGAATGAAAACAATGAGTAGACTTCAGTTTTAAGAAGAATAATATTTTTCTAAAAACTCCCCCTGAATTTATTTTTTAAATAATTCAAAGTTCCATAAAACAACGAAAATGTCACTTTGCTCTTTGTCCTCTTTTCACAAGAGATCACCTTTCAATTTGAATATGATCAAGCTTATTGTTAGAAATAGATCCATTTTTCATTTTTATAACTAGAGAGAATGAGCGCATACAAGGAAGCGAAATAAGATGAATCAAATATAATTTCTCTCTTTACAAAACATTCTTATGCTAAGAATGTTTGTATTTTTCAAAAACTAATTTTTTAAATGGATAATAAAAAATATGCCAAAGGATTTGCTCACATTAAAGAAATGTTTTTCTTAAAGTTTTTTTTGCAAACACACAAATAAACAATAAGGCATATGTTCAAGCTTACTTTCATGAGACTTTTCGATTGTTGCTATTTTTATCTATCATGCTTAAAATAAATTTAAACACTTGAGATCAATTTTCACAAAAGAAGTAAGCAACAAATAAGACTCTTTTTTAACGACATCTATTAATATGCTTCAAAATGTTCACATATCAATTTTTGACTTTTCATGGCATAATCTTTTTGGATTAGTTGAGTTTTAAAGCCACAAGAGACAAAACTCATTTTCATGAAGACCAAACACATATTCTCTTGTTGAAATCCTTAAAAAATGAATCCTAAAGAAGGATATAAATTTAAAATATATTGAAGAAGGATTTTTTTTTATTTTTTAAAAGCCACATTATAAACTCAATTTTAGGTTTTTTGAAAAGCCATATTCAAAATATTATATTCAGACAACAAGCAATGTATAGGCTATTCAATATATTCAAAACAATTGGAGAACATGACAGATAATACTTTCAAATTCATAAGAAGGTGAATGATTTTAATTCATTTAACATGATAATTTGAAAGATGTTATTGTGCAAAGTGTAAGAAAACATTCATGAATTTTACACCCATAACAGCCCTTTGTCTAATTATTAAAGACAGTAATTTATTTTAAATGTCTTTATAACTAGAACAATAATTTTGACATCAAACTAGGTTTCACACTTGTTTACACCATCATAAAAAATGTATGAACAAAGAGTGAAAACATGTTTGAATTTAGGATGGGAAATATGCACATACAAGTAATGACAAGGAGTGATTTAATTAATTTAAACTTTAAAGTCATACTTGCATAAAAAAAATAGCACGTATTCTTAATTTTAAGAACACCCAATCAATCACACGATAAAAAAAATGCATTCTTGTCATGATGCAAATACCATAAGAATTTGGGATTGAGTGTACCTTATTTAGTGATCTTGTTCAATGACGAGAAATCTTCGAATATTTTGAAGCTTTTCTTTATGCTCATTCATTTATCTTGATTGATGGTTGAAATGACACAATCTAGCTTTTGTTGTTGAGAGAGTTCCTCCATTACGACATTAATTCAAGATTGCTCTATTTTAGCTTCATTGATCGATTTTTGGCTATGTTTGAGACATCGTAGCCACATTGTTATCATATTTTTGTAATATACCAATTAAAGTAGCAATGTTGAATGGAGGAAGAAGGGAGAATGTTTGTTGGAGGTGAAGAATGTAACACCCCGAGTTTTAAACAGCGCGAGTGTATTTTTTTTTTCAAAATAAATAAAAGGAATTTTCAAAATTATTAATTCAAAAGAATTAAAATAAAATTATCATTAAGTCATTTTCTTAAAATAACGTCGTAAATTCAAATGACGAACGTAATTAAATAATTACATCATAACTTTAACCGAGTAAATTAGTTTTGGGGAATTGATCTTCAAAATATACTAAAATAAAGATACATCAACAATTGTATCCTGAACCCACCAAAACATTATCAGAGTGCGGAAAAATATACAATTATCCCAAAATAAATAATTACATCCACCGAGCTCAAGACCCTATACAACAAGTCTAAACTGATCATGCACTAAAGCTACAGTAGCACAGTTTCCACCGCATCCTCTACAAGTCTCGTCTTCACCCAGCTGTTCGTCCCTCTGCGTTGTCCACAAATACGCTGTACGTGAAAATCAAGGAAATCTAACGACGTCTTCGTCGTTAGTGTAACCGTCGGAGGGACGGGTTTGGGTATCATCTGAGGACAAAGCCCAATTTTCCACAATAATAGTAAAGGGTCACCGACCAAAAATAACAATTACCACATAGAAATTATTTCTAAGATAACAATGTACATACATGGCATGCTCAAATGATATAACAACAGTAATGATGAAGTATGCTTACTTATGAAACGTATACATTAACATCTTCACGAAATAGCCAATTTACTTATTAATTATATTGCAAGTACAACAAAATCAGCAATCACAAACACCCATTCGGCACTCAAATTTCAATGGATACTTGCCACCCTCGGTTTCAACTCATCAACCCATATTAAAACATGACTCACAGTCAACCACCCCGATGCAATATGTAAATGCCAATGTACACAACTCTTGGAATTTCCAAGGTTGAATCTCTCACAGACCGGCACACGCGCAGTCTCTCACGGACCAGCAAGATTTTTCCAAATAAAATGGACCGTCTAATACACGCAGAACCTCTTATAGCCCGGATAGAATAGACCGTCTAATACACGCAGAACTACTCTAAACCCGGATAGAATAGACCGTCTAATACACGTAGAACTATACTACAACCCTTCACGGTTACTACATTGATGTGTATTAGCCTCTCACAGGCCAAATACACAGAAGTTAAATCTTTGCACGAATAGAATGGACCGTCTAATACACACGGAACCACTCCATAGTCCGAGTAGAATAGACCGTCTAGAACACGCGGAACTACTCTGACCCCATATAGAATAGATCGTCTAATACACGCAGAACTATTTTATAACCCATGGTTACTACATAACTTCGCGGCCCATCACGGTCACCGCATCAACTCTGTGGCCCATCGCGGTCACCACCTGACTATGCAATGCATGAACATGGGATGTTTTCTCTTCACTGAAAACAATATGCAAATACCAGCTGAAAATCTAGCCACTCCATCACCACTTCAAACCATCTCAAACCATCTCAACAACTTCATTATCACTACATAAAAAAAAACTTAAGAACCTCATCATCACCACCTCCAACCATCTCAAAAATTCCATTTAATTCATCACTAGCCTTCCCAATGTTTCCCTAACTCTTTAAGTGCATAAACCAATGTTTAAAACTTGAAAAAAAACAATTTTTATTCGAATACAACTTCCTTGTATTCGAATACAGATGCTAAAATAGTGAAAAATCAGCATTCTGTATTCGAATACGAGGTTGTCGTAGCTGAATACAGATGCGAAGTCAGTGGCAAAAACAGCAAATCTGTATTCAAATACAACACGGTTGTAGTCGAATACAGATGCGAATACAGTGGCAAAAATTGCAATCCTGTATTCGAATACAAAAGGGTCGTAGCCGAATACAGATGCTAAGTCAGAAGCAAAAATCACTTATATGTATTCGAATACAAGTTCAAATTTTGAGTGAACCAAGAATTTTGCAGGAATGTATTCGAATACACCAATGCCGTATTCGAAGACACCTTCAAATACACTGAGATTTTCCAAAAAACTTCAATACGTTTTTAAACTCTTTTCTTTGAAAAACCAACACAAATACCAAACCATAATCACCATTCTTTTGAACCACAAAACTCAGAACATTTCTCAACATATATAAATGATTCTACTCATCAACACAACAACAAAAGATTTCCAGAAGACCTCCATCCATTTTAAAATCCTTCTCTTTTGAAAACCACCCTCAACACCAAAATGATAACAACACCACAGTTTCATCAACACATGCATTTTGATCATCCCCAAAACGACATGCAAAGCACTTTCCAGTATCCCCACACAACCAAAACATCATTGATGTATCAACCAAAACAGCAACAACACAGATCATCAAAATAAAGCATCAACAACATGCATTTTCATCACCCACAACAACATGCACAATAGTTTCATCAACACATGCATTTTGATCATCCCCAAAACGACATGCAAAGCACTTTCCAGTATCCCCACACAACCAAAACATCATTGATGTATCAACCAAAACAGCTACAACTCAGATCATCAAAATAAAGCATCAACAGCATGCATTTTTATCATTCATAATAACATGCACAACAGTTTCATTTTCTGATCAGAAAAATCAAATGTAATCACACATCAACATGCATTTACAACCCTAAATGCAATCTAGAAAGTTCGAAGGTGCCCTTTACCTTAGTTACGTTTTCTTCGCTCGTTCATGTTACCGCAACAAAAGTCGGCGAAACTCCCGTTCGCGTCGCCGCTATCAAAGTTAGTTTTTTAGCTCTGTAACGATGAGAGGAACAACTTTCGTTCTTGACACTTTCTGGTTCGGCGCTTGGATTTCCATGTAATTTGACTTTTGAGGATGCTCTTTTGTTACTACCCACACAAAAACAGAATGGGAAGAGAAGAAGAAAACTAGCACATGCAGTGAGGAAGGGAGGAAATGTTTCTGCCTTTTATCTTGCTTCTCACTTACATATATATAGGCATATATGTGCCACCTCACCCATCACAGTAATATTATAATATTGCTTGACCATCAAGTACTTAACAACTCTCGTCGTAATTAACAGATAACATCTTAATTAACTACCCGATATTTAATTACTCATAATTAAATTAATTTATTATCCTTCATCCAATAATTTTAATCCAACCTCCTAAATAAATATTTATATATATATATAGAAATATACATATATTAAATATTTTACAAATATTCCCAAAATACACTTAATATTAAATCCATAATTTAATTTTAAATTTAAGGGTCTTACAAAGAACGTTCGTGAGGTGCAGTTGTTGTGGTTGTACAAGATGGAGAACGTTCTGCTCATGTGGAGAATGTTCTGGTATGAACCTGTTTTTTTTTTTTTTGCTTAAATTGATCATTCTTTTAGATTGTTCTTCATCTAGCTTGTTTCTGAATACCCATCTTGTTCCAATGATAGATTGATCTTGTGGATCTAGAACCAGAGTTCAGATTTTATTCTTGTCAAATTGTAGAAGTTCTTCCTTCATTACTTCAATCCAAGATTGATCAACTATGACTTCTTTAATTGATTTTGGATCAATTTGGGAGATCATTGCCATGTTAGTTTTTACAGCATATTTGAATGATATTCTTGTTCTAATACCATCAGTTGTACCTCTAATGATTTGTGTTTGACGATGGTCTCCAATTGTTCTCCAGCTTTTTGGTGGAGAATGAAACGGAGATTGTTTATCAATCTCGGTTTCGTGCAGATTGTTCTATTGTTGCATGCCAGTATGAACTTCTTATTCCTCGTTGTTTTTTTTTTTTACTCAAATCCAAATCATCAACTCATCAAATAATATATGCATACTTTCATCTATAGTTTGGGCTTTGAGATTCTAATTATTTATTGAATGTAGAGCATTCAAATTTTAAAACAAATTTGCCCATATGTTCAAGATATTTTCTAATAGAGCCAAGATTAAAAATATGGCAAACAATTTTTTATGGCTTCTCCCCAAAATTATTTTTCAACATTTAATTCATTTAAAATTGTTATAGCCATTTCTTGTAACTAATTTTTTTTAAAAACAACTTCATATTGTTGGAAATTCTTTGACAAGCAAATTATGTGAAGTATCATTTTCATCAAAGAATTATGTGAAGAATAATGTTTCAAATTTCCTTTAATCATTTCTTATAGAAATGACAATTCTTTTGCAAAAGTCTTAAAAGCATGATTTGGTTGGAAATTCATCTAAGTATAAAACATAAGAATTTTCCTTTAAAATGAGGATGTTTGTTTAACTTCAGCAATGTGGGGTTTAAAAAATAACTTTAAAAGCAATTTTACAAAGTTATATCAAACATCCTTAATCTATGCAAAATTATTTCAACAAATGATACATGTACCTTTGATTTGTTAATGTTTCCAAAGGTTATAGACACTCCAAATTTTCGTAATGAGAGGAGACATCATACTTTTCCATTCATGTGTATTGGGCATGCCTTGTTCATGTATCAATGTTCTTTCTTGATTGTTGGATGGTGTTCCTGCATCACAAGTTAGTAATGACTTTGGTACCAATATTTCTTTAGGTCCGTGATGGTTAGTATATCTTCTTTTAGAATATTTTTTAAAACTTGATCTCTTTTTAAAATAGCAAGTTGACTCGAAGTGGCCATTTTTGGAACAACGGGAACACTTTGTTGTTGGTCTTGAAGAAGGTTTGAAAATCTGAGTTTTAAAAGTCTTTCAAATTGATTTTGATGAATTCCAGAACGTTCTCCTTTTTTCGAACTTTCTGGAGAAAGTTCAGCTTTTGCTCCAAAACGTTCTCCGTTTTGAGAACAACCTGGAGAACGTTCTCCATTCTGCAGATTTTTCAAAACTGGTTCAGCTTTATTTGCACAACACTCTTTCCTTTTAACAATCCTTTTGCTTTTAATTTTTTCATCTCTTTTCTTAAAGTAACAAGCAACTTCCAGATGTCCAATTCTTTTACAATATGAACATTTGGTTTTGCATTTATCTTCCTTTCTTCCTAGAACAAAAATGTTTTCATAAATCTTTTCTTTTTGAGAAGTTTTGAAACATAAATCATATTTCTCAAATATCCCTTCTTCAGATGTGAAGTTCTTTTGAAATGTTTCGGTGGTTTTTACACAGTTGGTTAAATCATTTTTTAGTTCATGAACTTCTATTTTTAAAGAGGTACTTTCTTCCTTAGTTTCAGAACATTTTGGAAGATGATTTTTTATGGTTTTCTCATTGAAAATCTTTTCTTGCTCAACCATTCTTAAATGAGTTTGCAGCAAACATTGAATGACCTTTCTGAGTTCGTCATTCATAGCTTGGGCTTTCTCTTTTTCTTCTTTTTCTTTATGGAGTTGTTCTTTTAATAAACCATATTTTTGAGCAAGAAGATTTGAATCACATAAAAGATTATCAAATTCTTTTTCCATTTCTTCCCATAAAGGACAGAGTTCAGAGATGGTTACCTCATTATTTTCTAAGTTTTCCTTTAAGCACATGTTGGTTTCTGACATTACTTCTTCTTCTTGAATCTTTTCCTCTAACACTTGTTAGGTGCTTAATCTTTAGAGACCAAGCTCTGATGCCAATTGAAGTAGCAATGTCGATTTACAAGAAAGGGGGGTTTGAATTGTAAATTCGCCCTTTTAAAATTCCTGTTAAAAACTTAAGAAAATAACTCAAGATTGATCGTGGTTGTGAAAACAAAAAACGGAGAACGTTCTTGGTTTTCACCAGAAAAATAGAGAATGTTCTTGGTTAGTTAAAATCAACAGTTCAGTTTATCTATTTAACTTGATAATTAAAAGACTGAAAGTAAATAGAGATAAGGGAAGAGATATCACACAAAGATATATCCTTGTTCACCCAACTCGGGCTACGTCCAGTCTTCACAACAGTAAGATTTTCCACTAAGTGTTTAAAACAAAGAACCTTCTTGGTTTTACAGCACCTAGTTCAGATCAACCTTGATCTGTTACAATCTTCAATCCTTTCCACCCAGAAAGGAATTCAATCAGGTCACCTATCAATCTTGATAGGATTCTACACTTCACCTTTTAACCTTAAAAGGATTTTCTAAACAAACTACTCAAGCTATAAACACCTCTTATAGTCTTGAGTTTACACAATAATGATGTAGAGTGTTTTTACAGAATCTGATTAAATCTCAACTCTTATTTGAGGTTTAGATTCTTTACAAGAGATCTCACTAAGCTAATAACAATGAATTCGTGAATGAATTTTACTGATTTCTTATGAGACTTTTCAAGTATAAATGTGAGTGATTGATGATATATCTTGGCACTTGAATGTCTTTAATTTTGGACAGAATCTGAGTTTGCCCAACTCGTGTTAGAGATTAGATTCTTGACAAAAGAATTCAGTAGAATGAATCTGATATGAAGAAGAGAAACATAACTGAATCTTTTTATTGTGATTGAGAAGCTTTCAAGTATGTAAGTGTTTGTGAGTGATGTTTTGCTTTGTACTTGAAGCTCTTGGTTTCTCTTGATCAATGAGGTTCCTTTTATAGCTATTCAATAAGTCCTTGAAGGCTTAATATTACTGTTTGAGGAGGATCCCTTGGTCAAGGGGCAGAATAAAATAATCAGCTCTTATTTTAATCCTTTTGACTGAACTTTTCTGCTTTTTGACTTCTTGACTTTCTTATATTTGTTTATTGTTTTGCCATCTGATATGTGCACACTACAAGATTAGTTTGATTAAAATAACACGTGTCATAATGTGATGTTGTACAGTAAATCCGAATCGTTCTTGGACAGGTTAAAAACATAGAGAATGTTCTGGTACAGAAAAGCAAAAGCTGGAGAATGATCGTCTTCAGCTGTTTCATATGTTTTGCCTTACTCTAAATTTTTTCTCCTTAGATCTTTTAGAGTGTTTCTTTTGCTATCTTTAAAGCTTCAAATCTCATGATGATGTACTGGAAATCCGTTTAAGATAAGCTTGATTTTTCCTGGCATAAAAATCAGGTTCAAACAGTCTTGATGAAGTGAACAGAATCCTGGAGAAAGATGTTTGCTACTGGAGATTGTTTATCAATCTAGAGACTGATGATAAACTATTGGAAAATGATGTTAAACATGATGGAGATTAATGTTAACATGCTGGAGATTGATTTTTAACATGCTGGAGATTGATAATCATTTCTGGAGACTGATGATCATTCTGGACAGCAGATCATTCTGGACATTCTGGACATTCTGGAGAGTGATATGATCATTCTAGAGATTGATCTGATCATTTTGGAGACTGATCTGATCATTTTGGAAACTGATCTTATCATTCTGGAGACTGTTCAGTCTTACTTGGGCAGCTTGATTCATGGCCTTTTTTCTTTGTGAGTCGAATGACTTCTTTTGATTGGAATTGATCACATTTGTTCCTTGTTAAGTACTCACAATACTTATGTAAATTCCAGAGGCAATAACTTCAGTTAAGTTATGGAGATTGATTGGTCTTTATGCTATCATGGCCATATTTGAACCTGGAGAACATTCTCTGTTTTCCAGATTTCTGTCATGAATGTTCTCCGTTCTGTTTTTTTGTAATTTTGCTTCTTTCTAATGATCTTGCTTCTGGTTTATATCATAGTTTGATCATTGATTTGTTGTATGAATGTATTTGCTCATCTTTCCTCATGAAGATGTTATCTTGAAGATGTAATAATCATTCTATTGATTGATTGATATATGATACATTCCTTTTGAGATTATTTCATTATTTAGTGGATACTAGTGCACTTTGAGGAAGTGAATTGATTCTTGCTTGTTCACTTATGCATTCATGTTCCTTAAACAAAATTTAAGTGAAATCATTAGTAGACCACCATTCATAAAACTTAATCATTTATTTCATCAGGTTTTTGTCATTAAAACATATATCAAAAAGATTTTTTCTTCAACAATACATTCATTAAAAACTAAAAGTGATTAGAATAAACTTGCGAAGCACAAAATGACATAAAAGTTAATACAATGACGGAAACACATTTATTGCACAAACTTCATTCCTAGAAAACGAAAAGTGATTAGAATAAGCCTAAGGATGCACAAAATGACGTAAATGTTAATCCAATGACGCAAACACACTTTCTGGATGAAATACATTCCTTAAGAACGAAGAATGAACTGCATTGGTTTAGAACGAAAAAGGATTAGAATAAGCCTTGGGATGCACAAAATGACGTAAATGTTAATCCAATGACGCAAACGCACTTTTTGGATGAAATACATTCCTTAAGAACAAAAAGTGATTAGAATAAGCTTTGTGATGCACAAAATGACAAAAATCTTAATCAAATAACACAAACACACTTATTGGATGAACTACATTCGTTAAGAACAAAAAATAATTACAATAAGCCTTAGGATGCACAAAATGACCCAAATTTTAATCCAATGACACAAATGCACTTATTTGATGAACTACATTGGTTAAGAACAAAAATAGATTAGAATAAGCCTTGGGATGCATAAAATGACGTAAATGTTAATCTAATGATACAAACGCACTTTTTGGATGAAATATATTCCTTAAAAACCAAAAGTGATTAGAATAAGCCTTGGGATGCACAAAATGACGTAAATGTTAATCCAACGACACAAACAAACCTTTGGATGAACTACATTCCTTGAAAACGAAAAGTGATTAGAATAAGCCTAAGGATGCACAAAATGACGTAAACGTTAATCGAATGACGCAAACTCATTTTTTGGACGAAATACATTCCTTAAGAACGAAAATTTATTAGAATAAGCTTTGTGATGCACAAAATGACGTAAATCTTAATCATATAACACAAACGCACTTATTGGATGAACTACATTCGTTAAGAACGAAAAATGAACTACATTTGTTGAGAACGAAAATGGATAAGAATAAGACTTGGGATGCACAAAATGACGTAAATGTTAATACAATGACAAACGCATATATTGGATGAACTACATTACTTAAAAACGAAAAATGATTAGAACAAGCCTTAGGATGCACAAAATGACCTAAATGATAATCCAATGACATAAATGCACTTATTGGATGAACTACATAGGTTAAGAACGAAAATGGACTAGAATATGCCTTGGATAGCACAAAATGACGTTAATGCTAATCCAATGACGCAAACACACTTTTTGGATGAATTACAATCCTTAAGAACGAAAAGTGAATAGAATAAGCCTTAGGATGCACAAAATGACGTAAATGTTAATACACTGACACAAACGCACTTTTTGGATGAAATACATTCCTTAAGAATGAAAAGTGATTAGAATAAGCTTTGTGATGCACAAAATAACACAAACGCACTTATCGGATGAACTACATTCCTTTACAACGAAATATGATCTGAATAAGCCTTGGAATGCACAAAATGACCTAAATGTTAATCCAATGACACAAATGCACTTGTTGGATGGACTACATTGATTTAGAATGAAAAAGGATTAGAATAATCCTTGGGATGCACAAAATGACATAAATGTTAATCCAATGATGTAAACGCACTTTTTGAATCAAATACATTCCTTATGAACGAAAAGTTATTAGAATAAGTTTTGTGATGCACAAAATGACGTAAATCTTTATCAAATAACACAAATGCACTTATTGGATGAACTACATTCTTTAAGAACGAAAAGGAGATTAAAATAAACCTTAGGAAGCACAAAAAAGACCTAAATTTTAATCCAATGACACAAATGCAGTTATTGCATAAACTACATTCCTTAAGAACGAATAGGGATTAGAATAAACATCGGGATGCACAAAATGACCTAAATGTTAATCCAATGTCAAAAATGCAGTTATTATATTAACTACGTTGGTTAAGAACAAAAATGGATTAGAATAAGCCATGGGATGCATAAAACTCACGTAAATTTTAATCTAATGACACAAACACACTTTTTAGATGAAATACATTCCTTAAGAAAGAAAAGGGATTAGAATAAGCCTTCGGATACACAAAATGACCTAAATGGTAATCCAATGACACATATGCACTTATTGGATGAACTACATTGGTAAAGAACGAAAATGGATTAGAAAAAGCCTTGGGATGAACAAAATGACGTAAATTTTAATCCAATGATAGAAACAGACTTTTTGTATGAAATACATTCGTTAAAAACTTCAAGGGATTAGAATAATCCTTGGGATGCACAAAATGACCTAAATGTTAATACAATGACATAAATGCACTTATTGGATGAACCATATTCTTTAAAAATGAAAATGGATCAGAATAAGTCTTAGGATGCACAAAATGAAGTAATGTTAATCCAACGACACAAACGCATTTATTGGATGAACTACATTCCTTAAAAACGAAAAATTATTAGAATAAGCCTTTGGATGCACAAAACTAAATGTTAATCCAATGACACAAATTCACTTATTGGATGAACTACATTGGTTTAGAACGAAAATAGATTTGCATAAGCCTTGGGATGCACAAAATGATCTAAATACTAATTGAATGACACAAATGCAGTTATTGCATGAACAACATTGGTTAAGAACGAAAATGGATCAGACTAAGCCTTGGGATGCACAAAATGACGTAAATGTTAATCCAATTATACAAAAGCACTTTTTTGGATGAAATACATTCCTTAAAAACAAAAAGTGATTAGAATAAACCTTGGGATGCACAAAATGACAAAAATGTTAATTCAATGACATAAACGCATATATTGGATGAACTACATTACTTAAAAACGAAAAATAATTAGAACAAGCCTTAGGATGCATAAAATGACCTAAATGATAATACAATGATATAAATGCACTTATTGGATGAACTACATTGGTTAACAACGAAAATGGATTAGAATAAGCCTTGAGTTGCACAAAATGACGTAAATGTTAATACACCGACACAAACGCACTTTTTGGATGAAATACATTCCTTAAGAATGAAAAGTGATTAGAATAAGCTTTGTGATGCACAAAATAACACAAACGCACTTATTGGATGAACTACATTCCTTAACAACGAAATATGATCTGAATAAGCCGTGGAATGCACAAAATCACCTAAATGTTAATCCAACGACACAAATGCACTTGTTGGATGGACTACATTGGTTTAGAATGAAAAAGGATTAGAGTAATCCTTGGGATGCACAAAATGACATAAATGTTAATCCAATGACGCAAACGCACTTTTTGAATGAAATACATTCCTTAAGAACGAAAAGTTATTAGAATAAGTTTTGTGATGCACAAAATGACGCAAACGCACTTTTTGGATGAAGTACAATCTTTAAGAACTAAAATTGATAACAAAAAGCCTTTGGATGACCAAAATGATGTAAATTTTAATATAAAGACACAAGCGCACTTTTTGGATGAAATACATTCCAGAAAAACTATAAGTGATTAGAATAAGCCTTGGGATGCACAAAATGACATAAATGTTATTATATAGATGGAAACACATTTATTGGATGAACTACATTCCTTTGGAATAAAAAATTATTAGACCAAGCTTTGGGATGCACAAAATGTCCTAATTGTTAATCCAATGACTCAAATGCAGTTATTGGATGAACTAAGTTGGTTAATATGAAAAATGGATTAGAATAAGCCTTGGGATGCATAAAATGACGTAAATGTTAATCCAATGAAACAAACACACTTTTTGGATGAAATACATACCTTAAGAACGAAAAGGGTTTAGAATAAGCCTTGTGATACACAAAATGACCTAAAGGGTAATCCAATGACACAACTGCACTTATTGGACGAACTACATCGGTGAAGAACGAAAATAAATTAGAATTTCGCTTGGGATGCACAAAATGACATAAATGTTAATACAAAAATGGAAACGTATTTATTGGATGAACTACCTTCCCTAGGAACGAAAATTGATTAGAACAAGACTTGGGATGCACAAAATGACCTAAATGTTAATCCAATGACATTAATGCAGTTATTGGATGAACTACATTGGTTAAGAACAAAAATGGATTTCAATAAGCCTTGACATGGACAAAATGACGTAAATGTTAATCCAACGACACAAACACACGTTTTGGATGAACTACATTCCTTAAGAACGAAAAATGATAAGAATAAGCCTAAGGATGCATAAAATGACATAAATGTTAATCCAATGACACAAATGCACTTATTGGATTAACTACATTTCTTAGGAACGAAAAATTATTAGAAAAAATCTTGTGATGCACAAAATCACCTGAATGTTAATCGAACAACACAAATGAACTTATTGTATGAACTTCATTGGTTAAGAACGAAAATGGATTAGAATAACCCTTGGGATGCACAAAATGACGTAAATGTTAATCCAATGACACAAATACAGATATTGGATTAACTATGTTAGATAAGAAAAAAAATTGATTAGAATAAGCCTTGAGAGGCACAAAATGACCTAAATGTTAATTCAATGACACAAATGAACTTATTGGATGAACTACATTAGTTAAGAACGAAAATAGATTAAAATGAGCCATGGGATGCACATAATGACGTAAATGTTAATCCAATGACACAAATGCAGTTTTTGGATGAAGTACAATCTTTAAGAACTAATAGTGATCAGAATAAACCTTGAGATGCACAAAATGACGTAAATGTTTATCCAATGACCCAAACGCACTTATTGGATTAACTACACTCCTTTAGAACGAAAAATAATTAGAAGAAGCCTTGGGGTGCACAAAATGATGTAAATGTTAATCCAATGTCACAAACACACTTTTTGGATGAACTACATTCCTTAAGAACAAAAAGTTATTGGAATAATCCTAAGGATGCACAAAATGACGTAAATGTTAATCCAATGGCACAAATGCAGTTATTGGATTAACAACATTTCTTAAGAACCAAAAATTATTAGAAAAAGTCTTGTGAAGCACAAAATCACCTGAATGTTAATCGATAACACAAATGTACTTATGGTATGAACTTCATTGGTTAAGAACGAAAATGGATTAGAATAAGCCTTGGGATGCACAAAATGACGTAACTGTAAATCCAATGGCACAAATGCAGTTATTGGATGAACTACGTTAGTTAAGAACAAAAATGGATAAGAATAAGCCTTGGGAGGAACAAAATGACGTAAATGTTCATCCAATGACACATACGCACTTTTTGGATGAAATACATTCCTTAAGAACATACAGTGATTAGAATAAGCGTTGGGATGCACAAAATGACATAAATGTTAATCCAATGACACAAATGCACTTGTTGGATGAAATACAATGGTTAAGAATGAATATGGATTAGAATAAGCCTTAGGATGCACAAAATGATGTAAATGCTAATCCAATGACCCAAACGCACTTTTTGGATGAACAACATTCCTAAAGATCGAAAACGGATAAGAATACACCAAGGGATCCACAAGTTGACCTAAATGTTAATCCAATGACACAAATGTAGTTATTGGATGAACTACGTTGGTTAAGAATAAAAATGGATTAGCATAAGCCTTTGGATGCACAAAATGACGTTAATGTTAATCTAATAACACAAACACACTTATTGGATGAACTATATTCCTTAAGAACGAAAAATGATTAGAATAAGCCTTGGGATGAACAAAATGACATAAATGTTAATCCAATGACGCAAACACACTTTTTGGATGAAATATGTTCCTTAAGAACGAAAAGTGATTAGAATCAGCCTTGTGATGCACAAAATGACTTAATCTTAATCCAATAACAGAAACACACTTATTGGATGAACTACTTTCCTTAAGAACGAAAAATGAAAAGAATAAGCCGTGGGATGCAAATAATGACGTAAATGTTAATCCAATGACACCAACGCACTTTTTGGATGAAATACATTTGTTATGAACGAAAAGTCATAAGAATAAGTGTTGGGATAACAAAATGACGTAAATGTTAATCCAATTACACAAACGCCTATTTTGGAAGAAATACATTTGTTAAGAACGAAACTAGATTAGAATAAGCCTTGGCATGCCCAAAATGACGTAAATGTTAATCCAATGACAAAAACGCACTTTTTGGATGAAGTACATCCCTTAAGAATTAAAAGTGATTAGAATAAGCCTTGGGATGCACAAAATGACTTAAATGTTTATCCGATGGCACAAATGCATTTATTTGATGAATTACATTGGTTAAGAACGTAAATGGATTAGAATATTCCTTGGGATGCACAAAATGACGAAAATGCAAATCCAATGACCCAAACACACTTTTTGGATTAACTACATTCCTTAAGAACGAAATGCGATTAAAATAAACCTTGGGATGCACAAATTGACCTAAATGTTAATTCAATGACACAAATGTAGTTATTAGATGAACAATGTTGGTTAAGAACAAAAATGGATTAGGATATGCCTTGGGATACACATAATGACGTAAATGTTAATCCGATGATACAAACACACGTTTTGGATGAACTACATTCCTTAACAATGAAAAGTGATTAGAAGAAGCCTCGGGATGCACAAAATGACCTAAATGTTCATCCAATGACACAAATGTACTAATTGGATGAACTACATTGGTTTAGAACAAAAATATTTTAGAATAAGCCTTGGGATGTACTTAATTGCGTAAATGTTAATCCAATGACACAAACGCACTTTTTGGACGAAATACATTCGATATGAACGAAAAGTGATAAGAATAAGCGTTAGGAGGAACAAAATGACGTAAATGTTAATTATATTACACAAACGCATTTTTTGGAAGAAATACATTGGTTAAGAACGAAAAATGGATAAGAATAAGCCTTGGGATGCATAGAATGACGTAAATGTTCATCCAATTACAAAAACGCACTTTTTGGATGAAGTACATTCCTGAAGAATTAAAAGTGATTAGAATCAGCCTTGGCTTGGACAAAATGACTTAAATGTTTATCCGATGTAAAAAAAGCACTTATTGGATGAATTACATTGGTTAAGAACAAAAATGGATTAGAATAAGCCTTGGGATGCACAAAATAGCATAAATATTAATCTAATGACACAAACACACTTTTTGGATGAAATACAGTTGTTGTGAATGAAAAGTGATAAGAATAAGCATTAGAACAAACAAAATGACGTAAATGTTAATCCAATTACACAAACACACTTTTTGGATGAAATACATTCCTTAAGAAGGAAAAGTGATTAGAATAAGCCTTGCGATTCACAAAATGACGTAAATCTTAATCTAATCACACAAACGCATTTATTGGATGAACCACATTCCTTAAGAACGAAAAATGATTAGAATAAGCCTTCGACTGCATAAAATTACCTAAATTTTTAATCCAATGACACAAATGCTTTTATTGGATGAACTACATTGGTTTAGAACGAAAATGGATTAGAATAAGCCTTGGCATGCACAAAATGGCGTAAATGTTAATCCAATGACACAAACGCACTTTTTGGATGAAATACATTCGTAATGAACGAAAAGTGATACGAATATACATTGGGATGAACAAAATGACGTAAATGTTAATCCAATTACACAAACGCCCTTTTTGGATGAAATACATTGGTTAAGAACGAAAATGGATTAGAATAAGCCTTGAGATGCACAAAATGAGGTAAATGTTAATCTAATGACACAAACGCACAAAATGACACAAAATGAGGTAAATGTTAATCTAATGACACAAAATGATGAAAAACATTCCTTAAGAATTAAAAGTGATTAGAATAAGCCTTGGGATGCACAAAATGACGTAAATGTTTATCCAATGACACAAATGTAGTTATTGGATGAACTATGATGGTTAAGAATAAAAATGGATTAGGATAAGCCTTGGGATGCACAAAATGACGTAAATGTTAATCTAATAACACAAACACACTTACTAGATGAATTATATTCCTTAAGAACGAAAAGTGATTAGAATAAGCCTTGTGATGCACAAAATGACGTAAATCTTAATCTAATAATAGAAACACACTTTTTGGATGAAATACGTTCCTTAAGAACAAAAAGTAATGAGAATCAGCCTTGCGATTCACAAAATGACGTAAACTTAATCTAATAATAGAAACACACTTATTGGATGAACCACATTCCTTAAGAACGAAAAATGATTAGAATAAGCCTTCGAATGCATAAAATGACCTAAATTTTTAATCCAATGACACAAATGCTTTTATTGGATGAACTACATTGGTTTAGAACGAAAATGGATTAGAATAAGCCTTGGCATGCACAAAATGGCGTAAATGTTAATCCAATGACACAAACGCACTTTTTGGATGAAATACATTCGTAATGAACGAAAAGTGATACGAATATACATTGGGATGAACAAAATGACGTAAATGTTAATCCAATTACACAAACGCCCTTTTTGGATGAAATACATTGGTTAAGAACGAAAATGGATTAGAATAAGCCTTGAGATGCACAAAATGAGGTAAATGTTAATCTAATGACACAAACGCACAAAATGACACAAAATGAGGTAAATGTTAATCTAATGACACAAAATGATGAAAAACATTCCTTAAGAATTAAAAGTGATTAGAATAAGCCTTGGGATGCACAAAATGACGTAAATGTTTATCCAATGACACAAATGTAGTTATTGGATGAACTATGATGGTTAAGAATAAAAATGGATTAGGATAAGCCTTGGGATGCACAAAATGACGTAAATGTTAATCTAATAACACAAACACACTTACTAGATGAATTATATTCCTTAAGAACGAAAAGTGATTAGAATAAGCCTTGTGATGCACAAAATGACGTAAATCTTAATCTAATAATAGAAACACACTTTTTGGATGAAATACGTTCCTTAAGAACAAAAAGTAATGAGAATCAGCCTTGTGATGCACAAAATGACGTAAATCTTAATCTAATAATAGAAACACACTTATTGGATGAACTACATTCCTTAAGAAAAAAAGATGAAAAGAACAAGCCTTGGGATGCACATAATGACGTAAATGGTAATCCAATGACACAAACGCACTTTTTGGATGAAATACATTTGTTATGAACGAATAGTGACAAGAATAAGCATTGAGATGAACAAAATGACGTAAATGTTAATCCAATTACACAAACGCCCTTTTTGGAAGAAATACATTGGTTAAGAACAAAACTAGATTAGAATAAGCCTTCGGGTGCACAGAATGACGTAAATGTTAATCCACAGTCAAAAACGCACTTTTTGGATGAAGTACATTCCTTAAGAATTAAAAGTGATTAGAATAAGCCTTGCGATACACAAAATGACTTAAATGTTTATCCGATGGCAGAAATGCATTTATTGGATGAATTACATTGGTTAAGAACAAAAATGGATTAGAATAATCCTTGGGATGCACAAAATGACATAAATGCAAATCCAATGACCCAAACACACTCTTTGGATGCACAAATTGACCTAAATGTTAATTCAATGACAAAAATGTTAATTCAATGACAAAAATGTAGTTATTAGATGAACAATGTTGGTTAAGAACAAAAATGGATTAGGATAAGCCTTGGGATGCACAAAATGACGTAAATGTTAATCCAATGATACAAATGCACGTTTTGGATGAACTACATTCCTTACGAACGAAAAGTGATTTGAATAAGCCTTAGGATGCACAAAACGACGTACATCTTAATACAATGACACAAACACACTTTTTGAATGAAATACATTCCTTAAGAAGGAAAAGTGATTAGAATAAGCCTTGCGATTCACAAAATGACGTAAATCTTAATCTAATCACACAAACGCATTTATTGGATGAACCACATTCCTTAAGAACGAAAAATGATTAGAATAAGCCTTCGACTGCATAAAATTACCTAAATTTTTAATCCAATGACACAAATGCTTTTATTGGATGAACTACATTGGTTTAGAACGAAAATGGATTAGAATAAGCCTTGGCATGCACAAAATGGCGTAAATGTTAATCCAATGACACAAACGCACTTTTTGGATGAAATACATTCGTAATGAACGAAAAGTGATACGAATATACATTGGGATGAACAAAATGACGTAAATGTTAATCCAATTACACAAACGCCCTTTTTGGATGAAATACATTGGTTAAGAACGAAAATGGATTAGAATAAGCCTTGAGATGCACAAAATGAGGTAAATGTTAATCTAATGACACAAACGCACAAAATGACACAAAATGAGGTAAATGTTAATCTAATGACACAAAATGATGAAAAACATTCCTTAAGAATTAAAAGTGATTAGAATAAGCCTTGGGATGCACAAAATGACGTAAATGTTTATCCAATGACACAAATGTAGTTATTGGATGAACTATGATGGTTAAGAATAAAAATGGATTAGGATAAGCCTTGGGATGCACAAAATGACGTAAATGTTAATCTAATAACACAAACACACTTACTAGATGAATTATATTCCTTAAGAACGAAAAGTGATTAGAATAAGCCTTGTGATGCACAAAATGACGTAAATGTTAATCCAATTACACAAACACACTTTTTGGATGAAATACATTCCTTAAGAAGGAAAAGTGATTAGAATAAGCCTTGCGATTCACAAAATGACGTAAATCTTAATCTAATCACACAAACGCATTTGTTGGATGAACCACATTCCTTAAGAACGAAAAATGATTAGAATAAGCCTTCGAATGCATAAAATGACCTAAATTTTTAATCCAATGACACAAATGCTTTTATTGGATGAACTACATTGGTTTAGAACGAAAATGGATTAGAATAAGCCTTGGCATGCACAAAATGGCGTAAATGTTAATCCAATGACACAAACGCACTTTTTGGATGAAATACATTCGTAATGAACGAAAAGTGATACGAATATACATTGGGATGAACAAAATGACGTAAATGTTAATCCAATTACACAAACGCCCTTTTTGGATGAAATACATTGGTTAAGAACGAAAATGGATTAGAATAAGCCTTGAGATGCACAAAATGAGGTAAATGTTAATCTAATGACACAAACGCACAAAATGACACAAAATGAGGTAAATGTTAATCTAATGACACAAAATGATGAAAAACATTCCTTAAGAATTAAAAGTGATTAGAATAAGCCTTGGGATGCACAAAATGACGTAAATGTTTATCCAATGACACAAATGTAGTTATTGGATGAACTATGATGGTTAAGAATAAAAATGGATTAGGATAAGCCTTGGGATGCACAAAATGACGTAAATGTTAATCTAATAACACAAACACACTTACTAGATGAATTATATTCCTTAAGAACGAAAAGTGATTAGAATAAGCCTTGTGATGCACAAAATGACGTAAATCTTAATCTAATAATAGAAACACACTTTTTGGATGAAATACGTTCCTTAAGAACAAAAAGTAATGAGAATCAGCCTTGTGATGCACAAAATGACGTAAATCTTAATCTAATAATAGAAACACACTTATTGGATGAACTACATTCCTTAAGAAAAAAAGATGAAAAGAACAAGCCTTGGGATGCACATAATGACGTAAATGGTAATCCAATGACACAAACGCACTTTTTGGATGAAATACATTTGTTATGAACGAATAGTGACAAGAATAAGCATTGAGATGAACAAAATGACGTAAATGTTAATCCAATTACACAAACGCCCTTTTTGGAAGAAATACATTGGTTAAGAACAAAACTAGATTAGAATAAGCCTTCGGGTGCACAGAATGACGTAAATGTTAATCCACAGTCAAAAACGCACTTTTTGGATGAAGTACATTCCTTAAGAATTAAAAGTGATTAGAATAAGCCTTGCGATACACAAAATGACTTAAATGTTTATCCGATGGCAGAAATGCATTTATTGGATGAATTACATTGGTTAAGAACAAAAATGGATTAGAATAATCCTTGGGATGCACAAAATGACATAAATGCAAATCCAATGACCCAAACACACTCTTTGGATGCACAAATTGACCTAAATGTTAATTCAATGACAAAAATGTTAATTCAATGACAAAAATGTAGTTATTAGATGAACAATGTTGGTTAAGAACAAAAATGGATTAGGATAAGCCTTGGGATGCACAAAATGACGTAAATGTTAATCCAATGATACAAATGCACGTTTTGGATGAACTACATTCCTTACGAACGAAAAGTGATTTGAATAAGCCTTAGGATGCACAAAACGACGTACATCTTAATACAATGACACAAACACACTTTTTGAATGAAATACATTCCTTAAGCACGAAAAGTGATCAGAATAAGCCTAGGGATGCACAAAATCACCTAAATATTAATCTAGTCACATAAAAGAACTTATTTGATAAACTACATTGGTTAATAACGAAAATGGATTAGAATAAGTCTTGGCATGCACAAAATGACCTAAATGTTAATCCAATTACACAATCACACTCTTTGGATGAAATACATTGGTTAAGAACGAAAATGGATTAGAATAAGCCTTGGGATGCACAAAATGATGTAAATCTTAATCCAATGACAAAAACGCACTTTTTGGATGAAATACATTCCTTAAGAACGAAAAATGATTAGAATAAGCCTTGGGATGCACAAGAATTCATAAATGTTAATCCAAAGACACAAATGTACTTATTGGATGAATTACGTTGGTTAAGAACGAAAACAGATTAAAATAAGCCTTGGGATGCACAAAATGACGTAAATGTTAATTCAATGACACAAACGCACTTTTAGGATGAAATTTATTCCTTAAGAACATAAAGTGATTAGAATAAGCATTAGAACGAACAAAATGACGTAAATGTTAATTCAATTACCCAAATGCATTATTTAGATGAACTACATTCCTTAAAAACAAAAAATGATTAGAATAAGCCTTAGGATGCACAAAATGACCTAAACGTTTATCCAATGAAATAAATTAACTTATTGGACGAACTAAATTGGTTAAGAACGAAAATGGACTAGAATATGCCTTGGATAGCACAAAATGACGTTAATGCTAATCCAATGACGCAAACACACTTTTTGGATGAATTACAATCCTTAAGAACGAAAAGTGAATAGAATAAGCCTTAGGATGCACAAAATGACGTACATGTTAATACAATGACACAAACGTACTTTTTAGATGAAATATGTTCCTTAAGAACGAAAAATGATTAGAATAAGCCTCTAGATACACAAAATGACATAAATCCTAATCTAATAACACAAACACACTTATTGGATGAACTACAATCCTTAAGAAAGCAAAATGATTAGAATAAGCCTTGTGATTCACAAAATGAGCTTAATGTTAATCCTATAGCACAAATGCACTTATTGGATGAACTACATTGGTTAAGAACGATAATGGATAAGAATCATCCTTGGGATGATCAAAATGATCTAAATGTTAATCCAATGGCACAAATGCAGGTTTTGGATGATTTGCATTGGTTAACAACAAAAATGGATCAGTGTAAGCCTTGGGATGCACAAAATGACGTAAATGTTAATCCAATGACACAAACGCAGTTTTTGGATGAAGTACAATCTTTAAAAACTAATAGTGATAAGAATAAACCTTGGGATGCACAAAATGATGTACATGTTTATCCAATGACACAAACGCACTTATTGGATTAACTACATTCCTTTAGAACGAAAAATGATTAGAAAAAGCCTTGGGGTGCCTAAAATGACGTTAATATTAATCAAATGACACAAATGCACTTTTAAGATGAACTACATTCGTTAAGAATAGAAAGTGATAAGAATAAGCCTTGGGATGCACAAAATGACCTAAATGTTATTCCAATGACACAAATGCACTTATTGGATGAACTACATCGGTTAAGAATGAAAATGGATTAGAATAAGGCTTGGGATGCACAAAATGATGTAAATGTTGATCCAATGACACAACCGCAGTTTTTGGATAAAATACATTCCTTATAAACGAAAAGTGACAAAAATAAGCGTTAGGATGCACAAAATGACGTAAATGTTTATCCAATTACACAAACCCACTTTTGGATGAAATAAATTGGTTAATAACGTAAATGGATTAGAGTAAGCATTGGGATGCAAAAAATGACGTAAATATTAATCCAATGACAAAAACGCACTTTTTAGATGAACTACATTCCTTAAGAACGAAAAGGGATTAGAATAAACTTTGGGATGCACAAAATGACCTAAATGTTAATCGAATGACACAAACACACTTTTTGGATGTAGTACAATGTTTAAGAACTAAAAGTAATCAAAATAAGCCTCGGGATGTACAAAATGACGTAAATGTTAATCCAATAATACAAACGCACTTTTTGGATGAAATAGATTCCTTAAAAACAAACAGTGATTAGAATAAGCCTTGGGATGCACAAAATGACGTAAATGTTAATCCAATGACAATAATGCACTTATTGGATGATCTAAATTCCTTAAGAAGGAATAATTATTAGAAAAAGCCTAGGGATGCACAAAATCACCTAAATGTAAATCCAATGACATAAAAGAACTTATTTGATAAACTACATTGGTTAATAACGAAAATGAATTAGAATAAGTCTTGGCATGCACAAAATGACGTAAATATTAATCCAATGACACAAACACACTTTTTGGATGAAATACATTCCTTAAGAACGAAAAGTGATACGAATATGCGATGGGATGCACAAAATGACGTAAATGTTAATCCGATTACACAATCACAGTCTTTGGATGAAATACATTGGTTAAGAACGAAAATGGATTAGAATAAGCCTTGGGATGCACAACATGACGTAAATCTTAATCCAATGACAAAAACGCAATTTTTTGATGAAATATATTCCTTAAGAACGAAAAATGATTAGAATAAGCCTTGGGATGCACAAAAATTCCTAAATGTTAATCCAATGACACAAATGTACTTATTGGATGAATTACGTTGGTTAAGAACAAAAATGGATTAAAATAAGCCTTGGGATGCACAAAATGACGTAAATGTGAATTCAATGACACAAACCCAATTTTAGGATGAAATTTATTCCTTAAGAACATAAATTGATTAGAATAAGCAGTGGGACGAACAAAATGACGTAAATGTTAATTCAATTACCCAAATGCATTATTTAGATGAACTACATTCCTTAAAAACAAAAAATGATTAGAATAAGCCTTAGGATGCACAAATTGACCCAAACGTTTATCTAATGACATAAATGCACTTATTGGACTAACTAAATTGGCTAAGAACGAAAATCGACTAGAATATGCCTTGGATTGCACAAAATGACGTTAATGCTAATCCAATGACACAAACATACTTTTTGGATGAATTACACTCCTTAAGAACGAAAAGTGAATAGAATAAGCCTTAGGACGCACAAAATGACGTACATGTTAATACAATGACGCAAACGCACTTTTTAGATGAACAAAATGATCAAAATGTTAATCCAATGGCACAAATGTAGGTTTTGGATGAACCGCATTGGTTAACAACAAAAATGGACCAGTGTAAGCCTTGGGATGCACAAAACGACGTAAATGTTAATCCAATGACACAAACGCAGTTTTTGGATGAAGTACAATCTTTAAAAACTAATAGTGATAAGAATAAGCCTTGGGATGCACAAAATGACGTACAAGTTTATCCAATGACACAAAAGCACTTATTGGATTAACTACATTCTTTTAGAACGAAAAATGATTAGAAAAAGCCTTGGGGTGCCTAAAATGACGTTAATGTTAATCAAATGACACAAACGCACTTTTAAGATGAACTACATTCGTTAAGAATAAAAAAGTTATTAAAATAAGCCTTGGGATGCACAAAATGACCTAAATGTTATTCCAATGACACAAATGCACTTATTGGATGAACTACGTTGGTTAAGAATGAAAATGGATTAGAATAAGGCTTGGGATGCACAAAATGACGTAAATGTTAATCCAATGATACAAACGCACTTTTTGGATGAAATACATTCCTTATGAACGAAAAGTGATAAGAATAAGCGTTAGGATGCACAAAATGACGTAAATGTATATCCAATTAGACAAACCCACTTTTAGATGAAATACATTGGTTAAGAACGAAAATGGATTAGAATAAGCATCGGGATGCACAAAATGATGTAAATGTTAATCCATTGACAAATATGAAATATGTAAGACCCTTAATTTTTAATTAAAATTATGGAATTATTTTTAAGTGTATTTTGGGGATATTTGTGAAATATTTAATATATGTATCTTTTGAGTGAATATTTATATAAATATTTAATTACGAATAATATAATTAATCCAATGACGTAAATGTTAATCCAATGATACAAAGGCACTTTTTGGATGAAATACATTGTTTAAAAACTAAAAGTGATTAGAATAAGCCATGGGATACACAAAATGACGTAAATGTTAATACAATGATGCAAACGCATTTATTGGATGAACGACATTCCATAAGTAGGAAAAATGGTTAGAATAAGCCTTGGGATGCACAAAATGACGTAAATGTTAATACAATGATGCAAACGCATTTATTGGATGAACGACATTCCATAAGTAGGAAAAATGGTTAGAATAAGCCTTGGGATGCACAAAATGACGTAAACGTTAATACAGTGATGCAAACGCATTTATTGGATGAACGACATTCCTTAAGTAAGAAAAATGGTTAGAATAAGCCTTGGGATGCACAAAATGACCAAATTGTTAATCCAATGACATTGGTTAAGAACGAAAAAAGATTAGAATAATTCTTGGGATGCACAAAATAACTTAAATGTTAATCCAATGACACAAACGCACTTTTAGGATGAAATTTATTCCTTAAGAACAACAAAGTGATTAGAATAAGCATTGGGCAAACAAAATGACGTAAATGTTAATTAAATGACCCAAAGGCATTTACTAGATGAACTAAATTTCTTAAAAACGAAAAATGATTAAAATAAGCCTTAGGATGCACAAAATGACCTAAACGTTAATCCAATGACATAAATGCACTTATTGGATGAACTACATTGGTTAAGAATGAAAATGGACTAGAATATGCATTGGAATGCACAAAATGATGTAAATGCTAATCCAATGATACAAACAAACTTTTTGGATGAATTACATTCCTTACGACCGAAAGTGATTAGAATAAACCTTAGGATGCACAAAATGACGTGCATGTTAATACAATGACACAAACGCACTTTTTGGATGAAATACGTTCCTTAATAACGAAAAGTGATTGGAACAAGCCTTGTGATACACAAAATGACGTAAATCCTAATCTAATAACACAAACGCACTTATTGGATGAACTACAATCCTTAAGAAAGAAAAATGATTATAATAAGCCTTGTGATGCACAAAACGAGTTAGATGTTTATCCAATCGCACAAATGCACTTATTGGATTAGAATTAGCCTTGGGATGCACAAAATATCTAAATGTTAATCAAATGGCACAAATGCAGTTTTTGGATGAACCACATCGGTTAAGAACAAAAATGGATCAGAGTAAGCCTTGGGATGCACAAAATGACGTAAATGTTAATCCAATGACACAAACGCACTTATTGGATTAACTACATTCCTTTAGAAAGAAAAATGATTAGAAAAAGACTTAGGGTGCACAAAATGACGTTAATGTTAATCCAATGACACAAACGCACTTTTTGGATAAACTACATTCGTTAAGAATAAAAAGTGATTAGAATAAGCCTTGGGATGCACAAAATGACCTAAATGTTATTCCAATCACACAAATGAACTTATTGGATGAACTACATTGTTTAACAATGAAAATGGATTAGAATAAGGCTTGGGATGCACACAATAAAATAAATGTTAATCCAATGACACAAACGCACTTTTTGGATGAAATCCATTCCTTATGAACGAAAAGTGATAAGAATAAGCGTTAGGATGCACAAAATGACGTAAATGTTTAACCAATTACACAAACCCACTTTTGGATGAAATACATTGGTTAAGAATGAAAATAGATTAGAATAAGCATTGGGATGCACAAAATGACGTAAAGGTAAATCCAATGACAAAAATGCACTTTTTGCATGAAATACATTTCATAAGAATGAAAAGTGATTAGATAAAGCCTTTGGATGCACAAAATGACCTAAATGTTAATCCAATGATACAAATGCACTTATTTGAATAACTACATTGGTTAAGAACGAAAGTGGATTAGAATAAGCCATCAGAGCCAGTTCTGTTTCTGATTCAGTTCCAGAACCAGAGTCTGGGTTGGATCGAAAGGCAGAGCTGGTGTAAGCCATCAGAGCCAGTTCTGCTTCTGCATCATCTGATTCTCTTCCAGAGTCAGCATCAGTGATGTATCCAGAGGGAGAATGAAAATGAGCAATCAGTTCCAATTTTGCTTCTTCTGATTCACTTCCATAGTTGGATCTAGAGGCAGAATGAGTTCGAGCTATCAGAGACATTTCTGCTTCTTCTGATTCACTTCCAGATTCATATTTTATGTTGGATCTAGAGGCATATTTTATTTGAGCCATCATGGCTAATTCTGCTTCTTCATCTTCAAAAGATTCATCATAATCATCCCATGTTGCCATCAGATTCTTCTTCTTGGGTCTGGAGTCTTTCTTCTGATTTTTCTCTTTCTCCAGATTTTTACATTCTGACTTGATGTGCCCAAGTTCATTGCATCCATAGCATATGATGCTCATCTTGTCTTGTTCATCCTTTCCTCTATTGGAATGCTAGGAATACCTCTGGGGAAACTTCTTCTTTCTATTGAAAGTGGACGCACAAAAACACCTAAATGTTAATCCAATGACACATATGAAGTTATTGTATGAACTACGTTGGTAAATAAGGAAGATGGATTAGAATAAGCCTTCGGATGCACAAAATGACGTAAATGTTAATCCAATGACACAAATGCAGTTTTTGGATGAACTACATTCCTTAAGAACGAAAAGGGATTAGAATAAACCTTGGGATGCACAAAATGACCTAAATGTTAATCGAATGACACAAACACACTTTTTGGTTGAAGTACAATCTTTAAGAACTAAAAGTGATCAGAATAATCCTTAGGGTGCTAAAAATTACATATATGTTAATCCAATGACACAAACGCACTTTCTGGAAGAAATACAATCTTTATGAACTAAAAGTGATAAGAATAAGCCTTGGGATGCACAAAATGACGTAAATGTTAATCCAATGACACAAATGCACTTGTTGGATTATCTACATTCCTTAAGAACGAATAATTATTAGAAAAAGCCTAGGGATGCACAAAATAACCTAAATGTTAATCCAATGACACAAAAGAACTTATTGGATAAACTACATTGGTTAAGAACGAAATTGGATTAGAATAAGCCTTGGGGTGCACAAAATGACGTAAATGTTAATCCAATGACACAAATGAACTTTTTGGATGAAATACATTCTTTAAGAACGAAAAGTGATACGAATATGCGATGGGATGCACAAAATAACATAAATGTTAATCCAATGACACAAATGAACTTATTGGATGAACTACATTTGTTTGGAACGAAAATGGATTAGAATAAGCCTTGGGATGCACAAAATGATCTAAATGTTAATCCAATGAAACAAATGCACTTATTAGGTGAACAACATTGGTTAAGAACGAAAGTGGATTAGAATAAGCCTTGGGATGCACAAAATGACCTAAATTTTAATCTAATGACCCAAATGCACTAATTGGATGAACTACATTGGTTAATTACGAAAATGTATTAGAATAAACCTTGTGATGCACAAAATGAAGTAAATGTTAATCCAATGACACAAACGCACTTTTTGGATGAACTACATTCCTTAAGAATGAAAATTGATTAGAATAAGCCTTAAGATGCACAAAATGACCTAAATGTTATTCAAATGACACAAATGCACTTATTGGATGAACTACATTGGTTTAGAATGAAAATTGATTAGAAAAAGGCTTGGGATGCACAGAATGGCGTAAATGTTAATCCAACGACATAAACGCACTTTTTGGATGAAATACATTCCTTATGAACAAAAAGTGATAAGAATAAGCCTCAGGATTCAAAAAATAACGTAAATGTTTAACCAGTTACACAAACCCACTTTTGGATGAAATACATTGGTTAAGAACGAATATAGATTAGAATAAGCATCACGATGCACAAAATGACGTAAATGTAAATCCAATGACAAAAATGCACTTTTTGCATGAAATACATTCCATAAGAAGGAAAAGCGCCTAGATAAAGCCTTGGGATGCACAAAATGACCTAAATAATAATCCAATGACACAAATGCACTTATTGGATGAACTTCATTGGTTAAGAACGAAAGTGGATTAGGATAAGCCTCGGGATGCACAAAATCACCTAAATGTTAATCCAATGACACAAATGAACTAAGTCTATGAAGTATAATCTTTAAGAACTAAAAGTGATCAGAATAAGTCTTAGGGTGCAAAAGTTTACGTACATGTTAATCCAATGACACAAACGCACTTTTTGGAAGAAATACAATCTTTAAGAACTAAAAGTGATAAGAATAAGCCTTGGGATGCACAAAATGACGTAAATGTTAATCCAATTACGCAAATGCACTTATTGGATTTTCTACATTCCATAAGAACGAATAATTATTAGAAAAAGTCTAGGGATGCACAAAATAACCTAAATATTCATCCAATGACACAAAATAACTTATTGGATAAACTACATTGGTTTAGAATGAAAATGGATTAGAATAAGGCTTGGGATGCACAAAATGGCGTAACTGTTAATCCAACGACATAAACGCACTTTTTGGATGAAACACATTCCTTATGAACGAAAAGTGATAAGAATAAGCCTCAAGATGCAAAAAATGATGTAAATGTTTAACCAGTTACACAAACCCACTTTTGGATGAAATACATTGGTTAAGAACGAAAATAGATTAGAATAAGCATCAGGATGCACAAAATGACGTAAATGTAAATCCAATGACAAAAATGCACTTTTTGCATGAAATACATTCCATAAGAAGGAAAAGTGATTAGATAAAGCCTTGGGATGCACAAAATGACCTAAATAATAATCCAATGACACAAATGCACTTATTGGATGAACTTCATTGGTTAAGAACGAAAGTGGATTAGGATAAGCCTTGGGATGCACAAAATCATCTAAATGTTAATCCAATGACACAAAGGAACTTATTCTATAAAGTACAATCTTTAAGAACTAAAAGTGATCAGAATAAGTCTTAGGGTGCAAAAACTTATGTACATGTTATTCCAATGACACAAAGGCACTTTTTGGAAGAAGTACAATCTTTAAGAACTAAAAGTGATAAGAATAAGCCTTCGGATGCACAAAATGACGTAAATTTTAATCCAATTACGCAAATGCACTTATTGGATTTTCTACATTCCTTAAGAACGAATAATTATTAGAAAAAGTCTAGGGATGCACAAAATAACCTAAATGTTAATCTAATGACACAAAAGAACTTATTGGATAAACTACATTGGTTAAGAACGAAAATAGATTAGAATAAGCCTTGGGATGAACAAAATGACGTAAATGTTTATCCAATGACACAAACACACTTTTTGGATGAAATACATTCTTTAAGAACAAAATGTGATACGAATATGCGATAGGATGCACAAAATGACGTAAATGTTAGTCCAATTACACAAACACACTCTTTGAATGAAATACATTGGTTAAGAACGAAAATGGATTAGAATAAGCCTTGGGATGCACAAAATGACGTAAATGTTAACCCAATGACACAAACGCACTTTTTTAGATGAAATACATTAGGATGCACAAAAACGAAAAAATGATTAGAATAAGTCTTAGGATGCACTAAATGACCTAAATGTTAATCCAATGACACAAATGCAGTTATGGATGAACAACATTGGTTAAGAACTAAAATCGATCACAGTAATCCTTGCAATTCAATAAATGACGTAAATCTTATTTCAAAGACACAAACGAACTTTTTGGATGATGTACAAACTTTAAGAACTAAAATTGATAAGAATAAGCCTTGGGAAGCATAAAATGACGTAAATGTTAATACAATGACGCAAACGCATTTATTGGATAAACTACAATCCTTAAGAAAGAAAAATGATTAGAATAAGCCTTTGGATCCAAAAAATCACCTAAATGTTAATCCAATGACACAAATGAACTTATTGGATGAACTACATTTGTTTGGAACGAAAATGGATAAGAATAAGCCTTGGGATGCACAATATGATCTAAATGTTAATCCAATGAAACAAATGCACTTATTGGGTGAACAACATTGGTTAAGAACGAAAGTGGATTAGAATAAGCCTTGGGATGCACAAAATGACCTAAATTTTAATCTAATGACCCAAATCACTAATTGGATAAACTACATTGGTTAATTACGAAAATGTATTAGAATAAACCTTGGGATGCACAAAATGAAGTAAATGTTAATCCAATGACACAAACGCACTTTTTGGATGAACTACATTCCTTAAGAATGAAAATTGATTAGAATAAGGCTTGGGATGCACAAAATGGCGTAAATGTTAATCCAACGACATAAACGCACTTTTTGAATGAAATACATTCCTTATGAACGAAAAGTGATAAGAATAAGCCTCAGGATGCAAAAAATGACGTAAATGTTTAACCAGTTACACAAACCCACTTTTGGATGATTAACATTGGTTAAGAACGAAAATATATTAGCATAAGCATCGGGATGAACAAAATGACGTAAAAGTAAATCCAATGACAAAAATACACTTTTTGCATGAAATACATTCCATAAGAATGAAAAGCGATTAGATAAAGCCTTGGGATGCACAAAATGACACAAATGCACTTATTGGATGAACTACATTGGTTAAGAACGAAAGTGGATTAGGATAAGCCTTGGGATGCACAAATCACCTAAATGTTAATCCAATGACACAAATGAACTAATTGTATGAACTATATTGGTTAAGAACGAAGATGGATTAGAATAACCCTTCGGATGCACAAAATGACGTAAATGTTATCCAATGACACAAACGGAATTTTTGGATGAACTTCATTCCTTAAGAACGAAAAGGGATTAGAATAAACCTTGGGATGCACAAAATGACCTAAATGTTAATCGAATGACACAAACGCACTTTTTGGATGAAGTACAATCTTTAAGAACTTAAAGTTATCAGAATAAGCCTTAGGGTGCAAAAAATTACGTAAATGTTAATCCAATGACACAAACGCACTTTTTGGAAGAAATACAATGTTTAAGAACTAAAAGTGACAAGAATAAGCTTTGGGAAGCACAGAATGACGTAAATGTTAATCCAATGACACAAATGCACTTATTGGATGATCTACATTCCTTAAGATCGAATAATTATTAGAAAAAGTCTAGGGATGCACAAAATAACCTAAATGTTAATCCAATGACACAAAAGAACTTATTGGATAAACTACATTGGTTAAGAACGAAAATGGATTTGAATAATCCTTGGGATGCACAAAATGACGTAACTGTTAGTCCAATGACACAAACACATTTTTTGGATGAAATACATTCTTTAAGAAGGAAAAGTGATATGAATATGCGATGGGATGCACAAAATGACATAAATGTTAATCCAATTACACAAACTTACTCTTTGCATGAAATACATTGGTTAAGAACGAAAATGTATTAGAATAAGCCTTGGGTTACACAAAATGACATAAATGTTAACTCAATGACACAAACATACTTTTTTAAAAGGTAATAATGGCATAACATTCCCAAAAGTCAATATCAGAGTGGGGATTTCCTCCGCATCCTAACTGATCATGCGCTAAAGCTACAGTAGCACGGACTTCCTCCGCATCCTAAGCAAGTCTTCTCCGAGTCTGCCGCCTGCCTCGATGTAACCTCCTCCTCCTCCTCATCATACAGAGAGGGGTCGGTCTCCTCAGAAGTCAGATCAATACATAGTCTCGGCCGCTTCGGCGGTGTCGGAATCTCATAACAATCGTCGAAGATCCTAGACGGACCCGGAATCTCAGCTGCTACTAGCTTTGGCTCATCAGTCTTCCCTTCTTCCTCAGACTCATGTACAACTCCTCCAGTCACCGGGTTGGGAGTCACCACTCCTACGGTGACCTCCGTCTCAACCTCTCTAACAGACTCCTCAGCATCATCGAAAATTCCGTGCGCCTCCAATACCAGACGAGAAGGCACGGGAAAGTCTATACTCGCATGAGTGCGCTCTACGAAATCCTCCACGCCGTCAGTCCTACTTGTCCGCTCCAACCACCCCGTGTAAGTCGCCCTGCTTGAGATGGGGTCAAATACCCAAACAGTGCGCGAATAGCGATCAAGGAAGTTCAACGACGTTTCCGTCGTTCGGGTACCCACGGGTGGCATGGGTTTGGGGGGCATTTGAGGGCAAAGCCTAGAGTCCATAATATAATAGCAAGGGTCACCGACTGAAATTAACAAATAATCACATAGCATATATTTCACAGCAACAATTATGTCCAGGGTATAACATATGATGATGTGGAAAATAATCATGCTCATTTGAATTTTAATGACATATATGCCTTTTCAAAAACAGCAACCAATTATTATGCAATATGTGGTAAGTACAAACAACACCTCAGCAAATCACAATCATTAATTCAGAAATTCAGATTCTAAAATAGTACTCACACACATTCAATTTCCATTCATTCGTCATATAATCAAACGTGACCCACTGGTCACTCCCTCAATGCAATATATATATGCTTATGTATACAATTTTCTTGGAATCACCAAGGTGCAGTCGCTCAACAGACCAGCACAATATGTTTGACTTTAACGGCCCTTAAGACCAAGGTGCAATCGCTCAACAGATCAGCAGTAGTGCAGACGCTCAACAGTCCAGCACTCGTGCACTCGCTCAACAGACCAGCACGTTTGACATATACCAAGGTACAATCGTTCAACAGATCAGTACCTAGTGCAGACGCTCAACAGTGCAGCACTCGTGCAATCGCTCAACAGATCAGCACGTGGCTGCGCATTTCAGGGTAAAGAAGCTCAACAGTCCAGTACCAGTGCAGTCGCTCAACAGACCAGCACCTACATACCAAGGTACAATCGCTCAACAAATCAGTACCTAGTGCAGACGCTAAACAGTCCAGCACTCGTGCAATCGCTCAACAGATCAGCACATTGTTGCGCATTACTCTGTGGCCCATCGCGGGTACCACTTGACTATGCAATGCATGATTATGCAGTGTTTCACTTCTCTAGAAACAGTATGCAAAATCAGAAAATTCATGTTTTTCATCATGTTTAAAATATCTCAGCACAGTCAGAATTGTCATCATCACAATCATGATTAAACAGTCAAATAATCATTAACACTTTGAAATGTTTTCCCAAACTCTTAAAATTCAAACACAGTGTTTAAAACTGGGATTTCTGGAATTTTACGAATCTGTATTCGAATACAGCTTCTCTGTATTCGAATACATAGGCCAAAAACAGTGCAAAATTACACTTTGTATTCGAATACAGCCCTCTGGTATTCGAATACAGAGGCAGTCTCAGTGCACAAAACAACATCTTTCATTATAACAGTAAAGTCTTAAAAACTTCATCACCACCACTTCAAAATATCACCAACAGTTCCATTTTACTTCACCACAACATTCCCAATATCCCCCAAACACTCAGGGTTTACAAAACACTCTTAAAAACTTGGAATTTCTGAAAACTCGAATCTGTATTCGAATACAGACCCCTTGTATTCGAATATAGAAGCATGAAACTGCAATTTTAACATTCTGTATTCGAATACAGCATGACTGTAGTCGAATAAAGAAGACAAAACCTTGAAAAATTCAACATTTTCTCCCAGATCATTAAAGGTTTTCAATACTTCATCCTCTCTTCTTCAAAATCTTTCAAAAACCCCATTTAAAAACACTTTAGCCCTTCTCAAGGTTTCTCAATACTTTAAAATGCATATCACAGTGTTTAAAACTTGATTTTCTGGAAAACACGAATACAGCTTCCTTGTATTTGAATACAGAAGCTAAAAACTGAGCTTCTGGAAAAACACGAATATGTATTCGAATACATACCCGTTGTATTTGAATACATAAGCTGAAACTAGTGAAAATCTGCATTCTATATTCGAATACATCATGCGTGTAGTCGAATACAGATGCGAATACAGTGTTAAAATCCCACTTCTGTATTTGAATACGATATGGTCGTAGTTGAATACAGATGCTAAGTCAGAAGCAAAAATCCTTCCTCTGTATTTGAATACAGGGGCTCGTATTCGAATACAAGTTTGAAAACATAAGTAAAACAGAAACTTGACAGGTTGTAGTCGAATACACACATGTTGTATTCGAATACACCTTCAAAAACCAGTGAAATTTTCCTGAGATTCCAACCCTTTTCAAACTGTTTTCTTTTAAAAACCAACACCCAACATTAAAAACAGATTCAGCACTTTTTCCAAACAATACTTTCCTCATTAAAAATCCCTTTTCTTTTTAAATCATCAACATCATCAGAATCACTCAAAACAGAAACAGAATCAGAATCATCAACAACAAATCATCCAGACTTTCAAACCATCAGAACATCATATAGCTTTTCAGCTTTCTCAATATCAAAATAACATGCAAGCATTTCAGCTTTCACAACACATCAGAATAACATGCAAGCATTTCAGCTTTCACAACACATCAGAATAACACGCAAGCATTTCAGCTTTCACAACACACCAGAATAATATGCAAGCATTTCAGCTTTCACAACACATCAAAATAACATGCAAGCATTTCAACTTTCACAACACACCAGAATAATATGCAAGCATTTCAGCTTTCACAACACATCAAAATAGCATGCAAGCATTTCAGCTTTTACAACACACCAGAATAATATACAAGCATTTCAGCTTTCACAACACATCAGAATAACATGCAAGCATTACAGAGCAGCAAAACACAAACAGAATGCATTTTTGCATTTCAAAACCTTTTTCAAAACAGTTTTATGAACATGCATTTTTAAATCATGTTTGAAATAACATTCAAGACATTTTCCACTTTCCCACATAAACAACACAACTTCAGTGCATTCAGCCCAAACAGCACTCATCACAGAGCTTTTAAAACGTCAAAAAAATGCATTTTTCATTTCTTTCAAGCATCAGGCAAACCAGTTTCAAAACAGTAATGAAAACACTAGTAATGCCATGAAAGTTATGCACTTACAGCCCTAATGCAACTAGAAAGTGGAAGGTGCCCTTACCCTTGTAGCGTGTTCTGCTGCTTCTCTCATTTCTGCTGTCGTTTCCGTTTTCGCGCCAAAAACCGGTGAAATTGTAGTCTGCGTTTGCTGCTATGAAACTGGGTTCTTTAGCTCCGTAATGACGTGGGGAACAACTTTAATACTGGGGGTTTTTTGGTTTGGTGCTTGTATTTTCAGTTAATGGTACTTTTGAGAAACTCTCTCTTTGGTATTTTGAAATCGTGAAACAGCCTTAGCCTTCAGAAAACAGGGAGCAGAAATGGGAGAAGAGGGTACTGTTACATGCAACACTATTACAAGCAAAATGGGGAGATGTGAAGTTCTGCTCTTTCTCTGCCTCTTCACGTGTACTTATAGAGTTTACTCAAGTGCTACCTCCTCAAAATAATATTAAAATAATGCTGAATTCTCCAGCACCTAATTGTTTTACAACTAGCCACTAATTCCTCAATTAACGGTCCGATAAATTTAATTACTCGAAATTAAATTAACTTAATCTTCATCCAATAATTTTAATTCATCTTCCAAAATAAATATTTATATATATATATTCACTCCAAAACATACATATATTAAATATTTTACAAAATTAACCAAAATACCCTTGACATTAATTCCATAAATTAATTCTTAATTTTAAGGGTCTTACAAAACGCATTTATTGGATGAACTTCATTCCTTAAGAAAGAAAAATGGTTAGAATAAACCTTGGGATACACAAAATGACCAAATTGTTAATCCAATGACACAAATGCTCTTATTGGATGAACTACATTCCTTAAAACGACAAGGGATTAGAATGAGCCTTGGGATGCGCAAAATGACCTAAATGTTAATCGAATCACATAAACACACTTTTTGGATGAAGTACAATCTTTAAGAACGAAAGTGGATTAGAATAAGCCATGGGATGCACAAAATGACATAAATCCTAATGCAATGATACAAACGCACTTTTTGGATGAAATACATTATTTACAAATTAAAAGTGAATAGAACAAGCCATTGGATACACAAAATGATGTAAATGTTAATACAATGATGCAAACGCATTTATTGGATGAACTACATTCCTTAAGAAAGAAAAATGGTTAGAATAAGCCTTGGGATGCACAAAATGATCAAATTGTTATTCCAATGACATTGGTTAAGAACGAAAATGGATTAGAATAAGCCTTGGGATAAACAAAATGGTGTAAATGTTAGGGTTTAGGGATAAACAAAATGGTGTAAATGTTAATCCAATGACACAAACTCACTTTTTTGGATCAACTACATTCCTTAAGAATGAAAAGTGATGAGAATAAGCATTGGGATGCACAAAATAACCTAAATGTTAATCCAATGACACAAATGCACTTATCGGATAAACTGCATTCGTTAAGAACGAAAATGGATTAAAATAACCCTTGGGATGCACAAAATGACGTCAATGTTAATCTAATGACACAAAAACGCTTTTTTGGATGAAATACATTCCTTAAGAACGAAAAGTGATAAGAATAAGCGTTGGGATGAACAAAATGACGTAAATGTTAATCCAACTTCACAAACGCACTTTTTGGATGAAATACGTTGGTTAAGAACAAAAATGCATTAGAATAAGACTTGGGATGTACAAAATGACGTAAATGTTAATCCAATGACACAAACACACTTTTTGGATGAAATACATTCCTTTAGAACGAAAAGTGATAAGAATAAGCGTTGGGATGCACAAAATGACGTAAATGTTAATCCAATTATACAAACTCACTTTTTGGATGAAATACGTTGGTTAAGAACGAAAATGGATTAGAATAAGACTTGGGATGCATAAATAACGTAAATGTTAATCCCATGACAAAAACACACTTTTTGGATGAAATACATTCCTTAAAAATGAAAAGTGATTAGAATAAGCCTTGGGATGCACAAAATGACCTAAATGTTAATCCAATGACACAAATGCAATTATTGGATGAACTACATTGGTTAAGAAGGAAAATGGATTAGAATAAGCCTTGGGATGCACAAAATGACGTAAACGCATTTATTGGATGATCTACATTGCTTAAGAAAGAAAAATGATTAGAATAAGCCTTGGGATGCACAAAATGACCAAATTGTTCATCCAATGACATAAATGCACTTATTGGATGAACTACGTTGGTTAAGAATGAAAATGGATTAGAATAAGCCTTGGGATGCACTATGTAACACCTCGAGTTTTTAAACAATGCGGGTGTATTTTTTTTTTCAAAATAAATAAAAGGAATTTTCAAAATTATTAATTCAAAAGAATTAAAATAAAATTAAAATTAAGTCATTTCATAAAATAATACGTTGTAATTCAAATGACGAACGTAATTAACTAATTTCATCACAACTTTAACCGAGTAAATTAGTTTTGGGAAATTGATCTTCAAAATATACTAAAATAAAAATACATCAAAAAGCTGTATCCTGGACCCACCCAAAATATTATCAGAGTGCAGAAAAGATTAGCGGAAAAATATTCCATGGTCCCAAAATAAATAAATACAGCCCTCAACACTAGGCTCTATACAAAAAGTCTAGTCTGATCATGCACTAAAGCTACAGGAGCACGGTTTCCACCGCATCCTTTACAAGTCTCATCTTCACCCAACTGTCCGTCCCTCTGCGTTGTCCACGAATACGCCGTACGTGAAGATCAAGGAAAACTAACGATGTTTCTGTCGTTAGTGTAACCGTCGGTGGTACGGGTTCGGGTATCATCTGATGGCAAGGCCCAATTTTCCACAATAATAGTAAAGGGTCACCGACTGAAAATAACAATTACCACATAGCAATTATTTTGAAGATAACAATGTATATACATGGCATGCTCAAATGATATAACAACAAAAATGATGAAGTATGCTTACTTATGAAACGTATACATTAACATCTTCGCGAAATAGCCAATTTACATATTAATTATATTGCAAGTACAACAAAATCAGCAATCACAAACACCCATTCGGCACTCAAATTTCAATGGATACTTGCCACCCTCGGTTTCAACTCCTCAACTCATATTAAAACATGACTCACAGTCAACCACCCCGATGCAATATGTAAAATGCCAATGTACACAACTCTTGGAATTTCCAAGGTGCAGTCTCTCACGGACCAGCACACGCGTAGTCTCTCACACACCAGCACGATTTTACAAATGGAATGGACCGTCTAATACACGCGGAACCATTCCGTAGCCCGGATAGAATAGACCGTCTAATACATGCGAAACTACTCTAAACCCAGATAGAATATACCGTCTAATACACGCGGAACTATTCTACAACCCTTCACGGTTACTACATTGACGTGTATTAGCCTCTCACAGGCCAAATACACAGAAGTTCAATCCTCGCACGGATAGAATGGATCGTCTAATACACGCGGAACCACTCCGTAGTCCGAGTAGAATAGACCGTCTAATACACGCGGAACTACTCTAACCCCGGATAGAATAGGCCTTCTAATACACGCAGAACTATTCTATAACCCATGGTTACTACTTAACTTCGCGGCCCATCACGGTCACCGCATCAACTCTGTGGCCCATCGCGGTCACCACCTGACTATGCAATGCATGGACATGCAATGTTTTCTCTTCACTAAAAACAGTATGTAAATACCAGCTAAAAATCCAGCCACTCCATTTCCACCTCAAACCATCTCAACAACTTCATTATTACCACATCAATAAAAAAAATCTCAAGAACCTCATCATCACCACCTCAAACCATCTCAAAAATTCCATTTAATTCATCACAAGCCTTCCCAATGGTTCCCCAACTCTTTAAGTGCATAAACCAATGTTTAAAACTAGAATTTTTGGAAAAAAACAAATCTGCATTCGAATATAGCTTCCTTGTATTCGAATACAGATGCTAAAACAGTGAAAAATCAGCATTCTGTATTCAAATACGAGGTTGTCGTAGCCAAATACAGATGCGAAGTTAGTGGCAAAAACAGCAAATCTGTATTTGAATACTACAGGGTCGTAGTCGAATGCAGTGGCAAAAATTGCAATCCTGTATTCGAATACGACAGGGTCGTAGCCGAATACAAATGCTAAGTCAGAAGCAAAAATCACATATTTGTATTCGAATACAGAGTGTCGTATTCGAATAGAAGTTCAAAATTTGAGTAAAACAAGAATTTTGCAGGAATGTATTCGAATACACCAATGCCGTATTCGAATACACCAATGTCGTATTCGAATACAGTGAGATTTTTCAGAAAACTTCAACACGTTTTCAAACTCTTTTCTTTGAAAAACCAACACAAATACCAAAACATAATCACCATTCTTTTGAACCACAAAACTCAGAACATTTCTCAACATATATAAATGATTCTACTCATCAACACAACAACAACAGATTTCCAGAAGACCTCCACCCATTTTAAAATCCTTTTCTTTTGAAAACCACCATCAACACCAAAACAAAATCACAGCTTCTTTAACCACCAACACCAAAATGTTAACAACACAACATAATCGATTTCCTTCACCACAATAAAACCATAAAAGCCTCTTCCCCTTAACAACAAATCAACAACAATAGAAAAACAATCTTACCCTCCTAAAATAGTCACAAGACAGTACAACCATATTCCAACTCATGCATTTTGATCATCCCCAAAACGACATGCAAAGCACTTTCCAGTATCCACACACAACCAAAACATCATTGATGTATCAACCAAAACAGCTACAACACAGATCATAAAAAAAACATCAACAACATGCATTTTCATCATCCATAACAACATGCACAACAGTTTCATCAACACATGCATTTTGATCATCCCCAAAACGACATGCAAAGCACTTTCCAATATCCACACACAACCAAAACATCATTGATGTATCAATCAAAACAGCAACAACACAAATCATCAAAAAAACATCAACAGCATGCATTTTCATCATCCATAACCACCTGCACAACAGTTTCATTTTCAAACCAGAAAAATCAAATATAATCACACATCAACATGCATTTACAGCCCTAAATGCAATCTAGAAAGTTGGAAGGTGCCCCTTACTTTAGTTACATTTTCTTCGCTCGTTCACGTTACCGCGACAAAAGTCGGCGAAACACCCGTTCGCGTCGTCGCTACCAAAGTTAGTTCTTTAGCTCCGTAACAATGAGAAGAACAACTTTCGTTCTTGACACTTTTTGGTCGGTGCTTGGATTTCCAAGTAATTTGACTTTTAAGGATGCTCTTTTGTTACCACCAACACAAAAACAGAATGAGAAGAGAAAAAAGGAAACTGGCGCATGCAGTGAGGAAGGAAGGAAATGTTTCTGCCTTTGTTCTTGCTTCTCACTTACATACATATAGGCATATATGTGCCACCTCACCCAACACAGTAATATTATAATATTGCTTGACCACCAAATACTTAACCACTCTCGTCGTAATTAACAGATAACATCTTAATTAACTGCCCGATATTTAATTACTCGTAATTAAATTAATTTATCCTTCATCCAATAATTTTAATCCAACCTCCAAAATAAATATTTATATATATATATATGTAAAAATATACATATACCAAATATTTTACAAATATTCCCAAAATACACTTAATGTTAAATCCATAACTTAATTTTAAATTTAAGGGTCTTACACACTAAATGACCTAAATGTTAATCCAATGACACAAATGCAATTATGGATGAACCACATTGGTTAAGAACGAAAATCGATCAGAGTAATCATTGCGATTCACAAAATGACGTAATTCTTATTTCAAAGACACAAACGAACTTTTTGGATGATGTACAATCTTTAAGAACTAAAAAGTGATAAGAATAAGCCTTGGGATGCATAAAATGACGTAAATGCTAATCCAATGCTACAAACGCATTTTTCGGATGAAATACATTCTTTAAAAACTAAAAGTGATTAGAATAAGCCTTGGGATGCACAAAATGACATAAATGTTAATACAATGACGCAAACGCATTTATTGGATAAACTACAATCCTTAAGAAAGAAAAATAATTAGAATAAGCCTTGCGATCCACAAAATCACCTAAATGTTAATCCAATGACACAAATGAACTTATTGGATGAACTACATTGGTTTGGAACGAAAATGGATTAGAATAAGCCTTGGGATCCACAAAATCACATAAATATTAATCCAATGACACAAATGAACTTATTCGATGAACTACATTGGTTAAGAACGAAAGTGTATTAGAATAAGCCTTGAGATACACAAAATGACATAAATTTTAATCTAATGACCCAAATCCACCAATTGAATGAACTACATTGGTTAATTACGAAAATGTATTAGAATAAACCTCGGGATGCACAAAATGAAGTAAATGTTAATCCAATGACACAAACGCACTTTTTGGATGAACTACATTCCTTAAAATGAAAATTGATTAGAATAAACCTTGGGATGCACAAAATGACCTAAAAGTTATTCCAATGACACAAATGCACTTATTGGATGAACTACATTGGTTAAGAACGAAAATGGATTAGAGTAAGCCTTGGGATGCATAAAATGACGTAAATGTTTATCCAATGACACAAACGCACTTTTTGGATGAAATGCATTCCTTCATAACGAAAAGTGATAAGAATAACCGTTGGGATGCACAAAATGACGTAAAAGTTAATCCAATTACACCAACGCTTTTTTTGGATAAAATACGTTGGTTAAGAACAAAAATGGATTAGAATAAGACTTGGGATGCACAAAATGACGTAAATGTTAATTCAATGACAAAAACGCACTTTTTGGATGAAATACATTCCTTAAGAATGAAAAGTTATTAGAATAAGCCTTGGGATGCACAAAATGACCTAAATGTTAATCCAATGACACAAATGCACTTATTTGATGAACTACATTGGTTAAGAACGAAAATGGATTAGAATAAGCCTTGGGATGCACAAATTGACGTAAATGTTAATCTAATAACACAAATGCACTTATGGGATGAACTACATTCCTTAAGAATGAAAAGTGCTTAGAATAAGTCTTAGGATGTACGAAATAACGTAAATGTTAATCCAATGACACAAACGCACTTTTTTGATGTACTACAATCCTTTAGAACGTAAATGGAATAGAATAAGCCTTAGGAGGCACAAAATGATGTAATTGTTAATCCAATGACACAGATGCACTTATTGGTTTAACTACATTCCTTAAGAATGAAAAATGATTAGAATAAGTCTTGCGATGCACAAAATGACCTAAATGTTAATCTAATTACTCAAATGCACTTATTGGATGAAATACATTGGTTAAAAATGAAAATGGATTAGATTGAGCCTTGGGATGCACAAAATGACGTAAATGTTAATCCAATGACACAAACACACTTTTTGGATGAGATACATTCCTTCAGAATAAAAAGTGATAAGAATAAGCGTTGGGATGCACAAAATACCCTAAATATTAATCCCATGACACAAATGCACTTATTGGATGAACAATGTAACGCCTCGGATTTTTCGTCCAAAACGTTACTTAAAAAAATCGTTTTAGAAAAATTTACGATAATTTTTTTTTGGTAAGAATATCTACATTCATTCTTTTAAATAATTAATAACAATCACATTTATTTAATATTATTAAAAAACGTTTATTCAAGCTAAAATAAAGGAAAAATCAATTATTCCTAACGGAAGCGAAAACCGACTTCCGTATTTCTAGAATTCGAATGCATTTAAAAGTTTAGTGACAAAATTTTTTTAAAAAATAGACCTAGAAATGTTGCGGCAATACTTATTATTACAAAATTGTCTTGAAAACGCCATTTTTACCCCACGTTCGCCACACGTTAATACTCATCAACTACCCTTCAATCTCCTCGAACTCATTAGTACCTAAAATGTTGTTGTAAGGGTCAATTTTTTCCATCATCCACATCAAACCAAAGCTAAACATATAGAAGAATAACACAAAACATATAAAGGTAAACACTTCTAATTTAAAAGAAAAAATGCGCAAACGGAAAATCGTATTAAAAAATATATGTTTGATGCATGCTCTTAAAACTATATGATCCGGATATAAACCTGCCACTAAGGCAACTTCCACACAGAAAAATTACCCATACCAATGGGGAAAATAAACCTGCCACTAAGGCAACTCCCACAAAGATGCATATGCCATGACATGACCATATATTATCAAAACTATACTCGCACACATCCCACTAAGAATCATGTCATACGCATTCAACAAAAAAATCACATTTTTAAAACCATCATCGTATTCACACATCACATATCATACATCCTTATCATGAGAATCATATATTCATAGACAAATAATCATTAAATAATAATTTTCACCATGTACGCATAAAAATCGGGACTTGACTTCATTTACACTATAAAGATTAAAACTTTATATATAACAAGAAACTTCAAACTCCAACTCATATACATCATCAAATCAAAATCTGATCATATATATATAACATAAAAAAATAATCATATTTTGCTTCATACCCATCATAAAATTTAAAACTTTATCACGTAAAATATAAAAATTCACATTTTACTTTTTAAAAAGACATACATTACATATCAAACTCAACGTAAAAGATTTCGGATTTCATTATTTTATTTTATTAGTCTACATTTATTTCTTTCAAAAGCAAGCAATTACAATTATTAATTTCATGTATCCAACTAACAGTCTAACTATAATTTGTGCGGGGGAAAGCCCTTACCTTGACCGCTTTTCTTCCTAGTACGAAGCACTAAGCCCCCACGAAGTTGTTCACACGAAAAGTTTGATGCACGAAGGAGAGGAGGTGTGAAGGAGATGACGGCTAGAGTTTTGGTATTCATTTCTACTTATTATTACTTAGTATGCAAATATTTTGGACTTTAGGGAAAATTTAAAGTGGAGATTATTGGGTAGATAGTGTTGGGCCCAAATAAAGAATAGAAGGGAGAAAATATTTTTTTACTGTTTTATTTTTTTATTTTTCTTTCTTAACCTTGATCATACAAAAACTAAGCCACAAACTCCAAGCCGAAATTTCTATTATGGGTTAGGTCACACCTAGCCACAAACCCTTCGCCCAAATTCTTCTTGTACTAAAAAAAAAACATCAATATAATTATATAAAACATCTCCATTAATTAAATAATTCTTACTAATAATTTTATCAACTATAATAAGTCGAACAAGGCAAATAATTACCACACCTAAATTAATCTTGAAAAATATATATATTTATAAATCCTAATCTAATCTAATCTAATAACACAAACTAATAAGCCTCTAGATACACAAAATGACATAAATCCTAATCTAATAACACAAACACACTTATTGGATGAACTACAATCCTTAAGAAAGCAAAATGATTAGAATAAGCCTTATGATTCACAAAATGACCAAAATGTTAATCCAGTGACACAAATGCACTTATTGGATGAACTACATTGGTTAAGAACGAAAATGGATTAGAATAAGCCTTGGGATGCACAAAATGACCTAAATGTTAATCCAATGACACAAATGCAGTTATTGGATGAACCACATCGGTTAACAACGAAAATAGATTAGAATAAGCCTTGGGTTGCACAAAATGATCTAAATGTTAATCCAATGACACAAATGCAGTTATTGGATGAACCACATTGGTTAACAACAAAAATCGATCAAAGTAAGCCTTGGGATGCACAAAATGACCTAAATGTTAATCAATTGACACAAACTAACTTTTTGGATGAACTACATTCCTTAAGAACGAAAAACGGATTAGAATAAACCTTAGGATGCTAAAAAATGACCTAAATGTTAATCTAGTGACACAAATGCAGTTATTGGATGAACTAAGTTCCTTAAGAATGAAAATGGATTAGAATAAGTCTTGGGATGTACAAAATGACCTAAATGTTTATCCAATGACACAAACGCACTTATTAGATGAACTACATTCCTTAAGAAAAAAATGATTAGAATAAGCCTTGGGGTGCGAAAAATTACCTAAATGTTTATCCAATGACACAATTAAACTTATTGGATGAACCACATTGGTTAAGAACGAAAATGGATTAGAATGAGCGTTGGGATGGACAAAATGACGTAAAAGTTAATCCAATGACACAAACCCATTTATTGGATGAACTACATTCCTTGAGAACGAAAAGTTATCAGAATAAGCCTTAGGATGCACAAAATGATGTAAATGTTAATCCAATGACACAAACACTCTTTTTGGATGAAATACATTCCTTAAGAACGAACAGTGATTAGAAAAGCCGTAGGATGCACAACATGACATATATCTTAATCTAATAACACAAACGCACTTATTGGATGAACTACAATCCTTATGAACGAAAAATGATTATAATAAGCCTTGGCATGCACAAAATGTCCTAAATGTTAATCCAATGACACAAATGCACTTCTTGGATGAACTACATTGGTTTAGAACGAAAATGGATTAGAATAACCCTTGGGATACACAAAATGACATAAATGTTAATCCAACGACCCAAACACACATTTTGGATGAACTACATTCCTTAAAAACGAAAAGTGATTAAAATAAGCCTTGGGATGCACAAAATAATGTAAATGTTAATCCAATGACAAACACACTTTTTGGGTGAAATACATTCCTTATAAATGAAAAGTGATTAGCATAAGCCTTTGGATTCCAAAAATGACCTAAATGTTAATCCAATGACACAAATGCACTTATTGGATAAACTACATTCCTTAAGAAATAAAAAGGATTAGAATAAACCTTGGGATGCACAAAATGACCTAAATTGTAATCCAAAGACACAAATGCACTTATTGGATGAACTACATATGTTAAGAACGAAAATGGATTAGAATAAGCCTTGGGATACATAAATTGATATAAATGTTTATCCAGTGATACAAAAGCACTTTTTGGATGAAATACATTCCTTATGAATGAAAAGTGATAAGAATAAGCCTTGGGATGCACAAAATGACCTAAATGTTAATCCAATGACACAAATGCACTTATTGGATGAACTACAATCCTTAAGAACGTAAATGGAATAGAATAAGCCTTGGGATGCACAAAATGACATAAATGTTAATCCAATTACACAAATGCGTTTTTTGGATGAAGTACAATCTTTAAGAACTAAAAGTGATAAGAATAAGCCTTGGGATGCAAAAAAATGACATAAATGTTAATCCAATGACAAAGACGCACTTTTTGGATAAATTACGTTCCTTAAGAACGAAAAGTGATTAGAATAAGCCTTAGGATACACAAAATGACGTCAATGTTAATCCAATGACACACGCACTTTTTGGATGAAATACATTCCTTAAGAAAGAAAAGTGATTGGAAAAGCCATAGGATCCACAAAATGACATATATCTTAATATCATAACACAAACGCACTTATTGGATGAACTAAATTCCTTAAGAACAAAAAATGATTAGAATAAGCCTTGGGATGCACAAAATGTCCTAAATGTTAATCCAATAGCACAAATGCACTTATTGGATGACCCACCTTGGTTTAGAACGAAAATGGATTAGAATAACCGTTGGGATACACAAAATGACGTAAATGTTTATCCAATGACCAAACACACTTAAGAAAGAGACGTGATTAGAATAAGCCTTGGGATGCACAAAATGATGGAAATATTAATCCAATGACAAACGCACTTATTGGATGAAATACATTCCTTAGGAATGAAAAGCGATTAGAATAAGCCTTCAGATGCACAAAATGACCTAAATGTTAATCCAATGACATAAATCCACTTATTGGATGAACTACATTCCTTAAGAACAAAAAGGGATTAGAATTAGCCTTGGAATGCACAAAATGATCTAAATGTTAATCCAATGACACAAATGCACCTCATGGATGAACTACATTGGTTTAGAACGAAAATGGATTAGAATAAGCCTTGGGATGCTCAAAATGATATAAATGTTAATCCAAGGACACAAATGCACTTATTGGATGAACCAAATTGGTTAGAATAAGCGTTGGGATGCACAGAATGACGTAAATGTTAATCCAATGATACAAACGCACTTCTTGGATGAAATTCATTCCTTAAGAACGAAATTTTATTAGAATAAGCCTTGGGATGCATTAAATGACATAATTGTTAATCGACTGACGCAATCGCATTTATTGGATAAACTATTCGTTAAGAACGAAAACTGATTATAATAAGCCTTGGAATGGACAAAATGACCAAAATGTTAATCCCACGACACAATTGCACTTATTAAATGAACTGCATTAGTTAAGAATGAAAATGGATTTGAATAAACCTTGGGATGCACAAAATGACGTAAATGTTAATCCAATGAAACAAACGCACTTTTTAGGTAAACTACGTTCCTTAAGAACGAAAAGCGATTAGAATAAGCCTGAGGATACAAAAAATGACGTAAATGTTAAATCAATGACACAAACACACTTTTTGGATGAAATACATTCCTTAAGAACGAAAAACTGATTAGAAAAGCCATAGGATGCACAAAATGACGTAAATTTTAATCTAATAACACAAACGCACTTATTGGATGAACTACATTCCTTAAGAACGAAAAATGATTAGAATAACCCTTGGGATGCACAAAATGACATAAATGTTAAACCAATGACACAAATGCACTTATTAGATGAACTACATTTGTTAAGAACGAAAATTAAATAGAATAAACTTTGACCTAAATGTTAATCCATTGACACAAATGAATATATTGGAAGAACTACATTGGTTAGGAATGAAAATGCATTAGAATAAGCCTAAGGATGCACAAAATGACGAACTTGTTAATCCAATGACACAAACGCACTTTCTAGATGAAATACATTCCTTAAGATTTTAAAGTTATTAGAATAAGCCTTGGGATGCACAAAATGACGTAAATCTTATTCTAATAATACAAACGCACTTACTGGATGAACTACATTTCTTAACAATGAAAAGGTATCAGATTAAGCCTTGGGATGCACAAAATGACGTAAATGTTAATCCAATGACACAAACGCACTTTTTGAATGACCTACAATCCTTAAGAACGAAAATGGATTGGAATAAACCTTGGGATGCACAAAATGTCTTAAATGTTAATCCAATGACACAAACGAACTTTTTGGCTGAAATACATTCCTTAAGAAGGAAAAGTGATTAGAATAAGTGTTGGGATGCACAAAATAACGTAAATGTTAATTCAATGACAAAAACGCACTTTTTGGATGGAATACATTCCTTAAGAATGAAAAGTGATTAGAATAAGCCTTGGGATACACAAAATGATGTAAAGATTAATCCAATGACATAAACGCACTTAAGATGAACTACATTGGTTTAGAACAAAAATGGATTAGAATAAGTCCTAGGATGCACAAAATGACTTAATGTTAATCCAATGACACAAATGCACTTATTAGATGAACCACATTCCTTAAGAATGAAAAGGGATTAGAACAAACCTTGGGATACACAAAATGACGTAAATGTTAATCCATTGACACTAACGCACTTTTTGGATGAAATACATTCCTTAAAAACGAAATATGATTAGAATAAGCCTTGGGGTGCACAGAATGACCTAAATGTTATTCCAATGACACAAATGCACTTATTAGATGAACCACATTCCTTAAGAATGAAAAGGGATAAGCATAAGCCTTGGCATACACAAAATGATGTAAAGATTAATCCAATGACACAAACGGACTTACTGGATGAACTGCAATTCGTAAGAACGAAATATGATGAGAATAAGCCTTGGGATGCACAAAATGACCTCAATGTTAATCCCATAACACAAATGCACTTATTGGATGAACTATATTGGTTAAGAACGAAAACAGATAAGAATAAGCCTTGGGATGCACAAAATGATGTAAATGTTAATCCAATGACACAAACTCACTTTTCAAGTAAACTACGTTCCTTAAGAATGAAAAGTGATTAGAATAAGGCTGAGGATACACAAAATGACATAAATGTTAATCCAATGACACAAACGCGCTTTTTGGATGAAATACATTCCTTAAGAACAGAAAAGTGATTAGAAAAAGCATAGCATGCACAAAATGACCTAAAGGTTAATCCAATGACACAAATCCACTTATTAGTTGAACCACATTTCTTAAGAATGAAAAGGTATCAGATTAAGCCTTGGGATGCACAAAATGACGTAAATGTTAATCCAATGTCACAAATGCACTTTTTGGATGACCTAAATCCTTAAAAACGAAATGGATTGGAATAATCCTTGGGATGCACAAAATGTCATAAATGTTAATCCAATGACACAAACGCACTTGTTGGACGAAATACATTCCTTAAGAAGGAAAAGTGATTAGAATAAGCGTTGGGATGCACAAAATGACGTAAATGTTAATCCAATTACACAAACGCACTTTTAACATGAAATACAATGGTTAAGGACAAAAGTGGGTGAGAATAAGTCCTGGGATGCACAAAATAACGTAAATGTTAATCCAATGACACAAATGCAGTTATTAGGCGAACCACATTCCTCGAGAATGAAAAGGGATTAGAATAAACCTTGGGATGCACAAAATGATGTAAATGTTAATCCAATTACTTAAACGCACTTTTTGGATGACCTACAATCCTTAAGAACGAAATGGATTGGAATAAACTTTGAGATGCACAATATGTCGTAAATGTTAATCGAATGACACAAACGAACTTTTTGGATATAATACATTCCTTAAGAGCGAAAAGTGATTACAATAAGTGTTGGGATGCACAAAATGACGTAAATGTTAAACCAATTACACAAACGCACTTTTTAGATGAAATACATTGGTTAAGAACAAAAATGGATTAGAATAAGTCCTGGGATGCACAAAATGACGTAAATGTCAATCCAATGACACAAATGTACTTATTAGATGAACCACAATCCTTAAGGGGGAGATTGTTGGAACCAAGTTGATTCTGAGTACTAGAGGATGCATCATGAATGCACCCGAGGATACACCAAGATGTCAAAACACCATCAGACAATATCTTTCCTGGCCCAGATCAGAAGGAAGCAAAGTCTAGAAGGAGACCTGGACCAGACCAGAAGGAAGCCTGTCAGAGGGAGACTTGTTCCAGACCAGAAGGTATCATAAGTCAGACTTGGTCAAGAATTAATTCTGACCAGAAGATAGCCTGGTCGTGAAATGATAATTAGTCCAGACATGATCCAGACGTAATCTGTAACACCCCGAGTTTAAAACACAGCGCGAGTGTATTTTTTTTTTCAATAAATAATTAAAATGAGTTTTCCAAAATTAATGTCAAAGGAATTAAAATTTTCATCAGTTCATTTCAAAAGAGAACACCCGACCTGTGGCCACTAAACAGTATCAAAGTGCGGAAAATACAACGGAAAAGTCATACATTAATTCCCAAAATAAATTACATTTCCCAAAACTCAAGACCCTATACAAAAGTCTAGTCTGATCATGCACTAAGCTACAGTAGCACGGTCTCCACCGTATCCTCTATAAGTCTCGTCTTCAGCCAACCGTCCGTCCTTCTGCGTTGTCCATGGATACTCTGTACGTAAAGATCAAGGGAAACTAACGACGTTTCTGTCGTTAGTGTAACCGTCGGTGGGACGGGTTTGGGTATCATCTGAGGGCAAAGCCCAAAGTCAACAATAATAGTAAAGGGTCACCGACCGAAATTAACAATTAACACATAGCATGTATATCACAATAACAATTATAACCATGGCATAACATATAATAATGATGAAAGTTAAGGATGCTCATTTGAAATCTCATGACATGTATGCCTTTTTCAAAACAGCAATCAATTAGTATGGAAAATACGTGGTAAGTACAGCCAACACTTCAGCAATCACAATCATTTATCAGAAAATCAGATTTCATAAAGTACTCACACACATCAATTTCCAATCATCATCATATAACCAAAACGTGACCCACCGGTCAATCACCCGATGCAATATGTATATGCTCATGTACTCAACTTCTTGGAATTACCAAGGCGCAGTCGCTCACAGACTAGCACACGTGCAGTCTCTCACAGACCAGCATGATTTATATATGTCAGACATTAACGGCCCTCAAGACTAGGGTGCAATCTCTCACAGATCAGCATCAGTGCAGTCGCTCAACAGACCAGCACTCGTGCAATCGCTCAACAGACCAGCACGTTTTACATATTTGAATGGACCACCACGAACACGCGGCCATTCCGTAGCCCGGATAGAATAGACCGTCTAATACACGCGGAACTACTCTAAACCCGGATAGAATAGACCATCTAATACACGCGGAACTATTCTATAACCATCATGGTCACTACAATTACATGTATTAGCCTCTCACAGGCCAAATACACAGAAGTTAAATCCTCGCACGGATAGAATGGACCGTCTAATACACACGGAACCACTCTGTAGCCCGAGTAGAATAGACCGTCTAATACACACAGAATTATTCTATAACACAGGGTTACTACTTAACTTCACGGCCCATCACGGTCACCGCATCAACTCTGTGGCCCATCACGGTCACCAACTGACTATGCAATGCATGAACTTGCAATGTTTTCTCTTCACTGAAAACAGTATGCGACATCAATGAATTTCATGCATTTCCATCATTTCGCAAAATACCTCAACACAACCAATTTTATTATCAACACATCAATGATTAAACATTCAAGTAGTCATTATCACTTTACATTATCACAAAATTCCATTCTGAATTATCATAAGTCTTTCCTCAACTCTTTAAAATTCATAAAACAGTGTTTTAAAACTGAGATTTCTGGAAAATACGAATCTGTATTCGAATACAGCCTCTCTGTATTCGAATACAGGAGCCAAAATAGTGCAGAATTAACACTCTGTATTCGACTACAGCCCCCCTGGTAGTCGGATACAGAGGCAGTCTCAGTGCACAAATCAACATTTTTCACTACATCGGTAAAGTCCCAAAAACTTCATCACCACCACTTCAAACTATCACAAAAATTACATTTTAATTCAACACAAACCTTCCCAATACTCCCCAACACGTAGGGTTCACAAAACAATGTTGAAAAACATGGAATTTCTGAAAACTCGAATCTGTATTCGAATACAGATCCCTTGTATTCGAATACAGAAGCTGAAACTGTAATTTCAACATTTTGAATTCGAATACAGCATGCCTGTAGTCGAATACAGAAGACAAAACCAGAATGATCAACATCAGAACATCAGAAACAGAACCAGAATGATCAACATCAGAACATCAGAAACAGAACCAGAATTGTAAGACCCTTAAATTGAAAAATTAAATTCAGATTTGATTTTAAGGGTATTTTGGGAATATCGGTGTAATATTCAATATATGTATATTTTGTGTAAATATATATATATATAATTAATTGTTTTGGAGGTGGAATTAAAATTATTGGATAATGGATGAATTAATTTAATTTTGAGTAATTAAATTATCGAACCGTTAATTAAGATATTCTTTGCTAATTTCGACGGAAACGGGTTAAGTGCTGGAGGATCAAAAGATATTTTGATATAAGAATTGGTGAGGTGGCGTAGATATTTGTGAAAAAGGAAACAATTCCTCTCTCCTCTGCTGTGTCAGTTGCTTTATGTGGATATTTAAGTAAGAAGCTTTTCCTTCTTTCCTCTACGTGCCAGTTCTGCTCTATCTTCTTCTTCTTCTAATTTTCTGAGTGTTGGTGAAGAAAAACAGTTTACTTAAAAGTCATCGTTCTGGAAAATCTGAGTGTCGAATCAGAAAGTTTCGAGTACGAAAGTCATTCCTCTGATCGTTACGGAGCTAAAGAACTAATTTTCGTAGCGGCGAACGCGAACGGGAGTATCGTCGGCTTTTGTCGCAGAAGCGTACAAGCTAGGGAACGTAACTAAGGTAAGGGCACCTTCCAACTTTCTAGATTGCATTTAGGGCTGTAAATGCATGTGTGATGAATGATATTTGGTTTATGTTTGTGAAAAACATTGTATTATGTTTTGAAAATCATTCTGTGAGTGTTGAATGATGATTCTGGTTCTGATTTTGTTTTGTTAAAAATCAGTGAGGTTATTCTGGTTTGAGTAAATCTGCGTTTTGCTGTGTTTTGTTAAACAATCTGGTGTTTATGGTTGTTTCAAATGAAAAGGGATTTAAAATGGTGGAAGTATTTTTATGAAAAATCTGTTGTTGTTCTTTGATGAAAAATGTTCTGAGTTGAGGTTTTAAAAGAGGGGAATTATGATTCTGGTGTTGGGTTGGATTTTCAAAAGAAAAGGTTTTGAAAATGTGTTGAAGTTTCAGGAAAATTCACTGATTTCCAAGGTGTATTCGAATACGGCATTGAGTGTATTCGAATACAACCTGCAAAGCTTCTGTTTTCCCTAAGTTTTCGAACTTGTATTTGACTACGAGCCCCTGTAGTCGAATACAGATTTTCCAATTTTGCTACTGACTTAGCATCTGTATTCGACTACGACCCTCTGTAGCCGAATACAGATTTGCAATTTTTGCTTCTGTTTTAACCACTGTATTCGACTACAACCCTCTGTAGCCGAATACAGATTTGCAACTTTTGTCGTTGACTTCGCATCTGTATTAGACTACGAACGCCTCGTATTCGAATACAGAATGCTGATTTTTCACTGTTTTAGCTTCTGTATTCGAATACAAGGTAGCTGTAGTCGAATACAGATTCGTATTTTTCATAAATTCAAGTTTTTAACATTGTTTTATAAACCTTAAGTGTTGGGGTACCTTGGGAAGGTTTGTGGTGATTAAAAATGGAAATTTGGTGATAGTTTGAAGTGGTGATGATGAAGTTTTTGAGAATTTACTGAAGTTGTAGAAATTCGTATTTTTGTACTGTGACAGCCTCTGTATTCGAATACTAGGAGTCTGTATTCGAATACAGGATGTTGATTCTGCCTTGTTTCGCTTCTGTATTCGAATACAATGAAGCTGTATTCGAATACAGATTCGTATTTTTGCCAGAAACCTCAGTTTTAATCACAGTTTTGAATCTTAATAGTTGGGGAAAAACCTTTGTTAATAAAGAGTGGAACTTTGAGGTAATGCAAAGTGTAATGTTTGCTTGAATGGTTAATCTTTGAATGTGTTGAGATGTTTTGACAAATGAGGAAAATGCATGAATTTTACTAAGGTTGCATATTGTTTTCAATGAAGTGAAACAATGCATATTCATGCATGGCATAGTCAGGTGGTACCCGCGATGGGCCACAGAGTAATGCGCATCCACGTGCTGATCTGTAGTGATTGCACGAGTGCTAATCTGTAGTGATTGCACTAGGTACTAATCTGTGATTGTACCTTGGTATATAAGTGTTGGTCAGATAAACGACTGCACTGGTACTGGACTGTAGTGTTTGTATCCTGAAATGTGCAGCCACGTGCTGATCTGTAGTGATTGCACGAGTGCTGATCTGTAGTGATTGCACTAGGTACTGATCTGTAGTGATTGTACCTTGGTTTATGTCAAACGTACTGGTCTGTAGTGACTGCACGAGTGCTGGTCTGTATGCGACTGCACTGGTGCTGATCTGTATGCGATTGCACCCTGGTCATGAGGGCCGTTAAATTGTGCTGGTCTGTAAGTGACTGCACCTTGGTGATTCCAAGAATTTATGAACATGAACATATACATATTGCATCGGAGTGTTTGACCGGAGGGTCACGTTTTGATTTTATGTTGATGGTGGAGAATTGTTGTGTGAGTAAGTATTTTTTTGAAATCTGTAATTTCGGATGAATTGATGTTTGTGCTTACATCATGATTTTCATACTTACTTGGTTGCTGTTTTGTAAAGTACAAATGACATGTATTTCAAAATTTAGCATCCTTATTTATCATCATGTACTATGAATATTCTTGATATAACTGCTATGTGGTAATTGTTATTTTCGGTCGGTGACCCTTTACAATTATTGTGGAAATTGGGCGTTGCCCTCAGATGAGATTCAGAATCGTACCCCTGATGGTCATATTAACGACAGGGAACGTTGTTAGTTTCCCTTGATCTTTACTTGTGGGCTATGAAAAGAGATGAGCAGCAGGGTGAAGAAAAGACTTGTGAATATTGTAATGCTACTGTAGCTTAGGGTATGATCAGAGTAGACTTATGTATAGGGTTTTGAACTCAATGGTTGTAAATATTCATTTTGGGAATTATTGTAAAACTCTTCCGCACTCTGATAAATATTTTGATTTATCTTTATTTTAGTATATTATAAAGATCAAATTCCCATAAATATCTCATTCGATTCAATTGTGATGTTGCTGTTTTTTAAAAATTCCTTACTATTTTTAATTACGAAGTCGAATGATATTTAATTTTAATTGATTTTAATTTCCTTGGAACGCAATTACGAGAACTCTTTTATTTATGTATTCGTTTTAAAAAACAAAATACACTTGCGCTGTGTTTTAAACTCGGGGTGTTACAAGAATGATCAACATCAGAACATCAGAAACAGAACCAGAATGATCAACATCAAAACATCAGAAACAGAACCAGATGATCAACATCAGAACATCAGAAACAGAACCAGGATCGGAATTATTAACACCAGAACATCAGAAACAGAACCAGAATAAGAATGATTAACATCAGAACATCAGGAACAGAACCAGAATCAGAATCATCAACACCAGAACATCAGAAATAGAACCAGAATTAGAATGATTAACATCAGAACATCGGGAGCAAAACAGAATGATTCACACCAGAATCATCAGAAGCAAAACAAAACGGTTAACACCAGAATCATCAGAAGCAAAACAGAATGATTCACACCAGAATCATCATAAGCAAAACAGAATGATTCACACCAGAATCATCAGAAGCAAAACAGAATGATTCACACCAGAATCATCAGAAGCAAAACAGAATGATTCACACCAGAATCATTAGAAGCAAAACAGAATGATTCACACCAGAATCATCAGAAGCAAAACAGAATGATTCACACAAGAATCATCTGAAGCAAAACAGAATTATTAACACCAGAATCATCAGAAGCAAAACAGAATGATTAACACCAGAATCATAAGAAGCAAAACAGAATGATTCACACCAGAATCATCAGAAGCAAAACAGAATGATTCACACCAGAATCATCAAAAGCAAAACAGAATGATTCACACCAGAATCATCAGAAGCAAAATAGAATGATTCACACCCGAATCATCAGAATCAAAATAGAATGATTCACACCGGAATCATCAGAAGCAAAACAGAATGGTTCACACTAGAATCATCAGAAGCAAAATAGAATGGTTAACACCAGAATCATCAGAAGCAAAACAGAATGATTGACACCAAAATCATTAGAAGCAAATCAGAATGATTCACATCAGAATCATCAGAAGCAAAACAGAATGATTCACACCAGAATCATCAGAAGCAGAAACAGAATGATTAACATCAGAATCATCAGAAGCAGAAACAGAATGATTAACATCAGAATCATCAGAAACAGAATGATTAACATTAGAATCATCAAAAGCAGAAAAAAAAATGATTAACATCAGAATCATCAGAAGCAGAAACAGGATGATTAACATCAGAATCATCAGAAGCAGAAACAGGATGATTAACATCAGAATCATCAGAAGCAGAAACAGGATGATTAACATCAAAACCATCAAAAGCAGAAATAGAATGATTAACATCAGAACCATCAGAAGCAGAAACAGGATGATTAACATCAGAATCATCAGAAGCAGAAACAGGATGATTAACATTAGAATCATCAGAAGTAGAAATAGGATGATTTACATCAGAATCATCAGAAGCAAAAATCCTTCTTCTGTATTCGACTATAGGGGCTCGTAGTCGAATACAAGTTTGAAAACTTAAGTAAAACAGAAGCTTGACAGGTTGTATTCGAATACACACATGTTGTATTCGAATACACCTTCGAAAACCAGTGAAGTTTTGCTGAGACTTCAACATATTTCAAACTGTTTCTTTTGAAAAATCAGCACAACCCCCAAAACAATTATATCACTCTTTTAAACCACAACACTCATATTTTTTTTACTTCAAACCAGATTTTCCAGAAGAAACACCTTCATCATTTTAAACCCTTTTTATTTTGAAATCATTAGCAACACCAGATTTTCAAACCATCAGAACATCATGCAAGCATTTCAGTTTTCTCACACATCAGAATAACATGCAAAGTATTTCAGCTTTCTCAAACATCAGAACAACATGCAAAGCATTTCAGTTTTCTCAAACATCAGAATAACATGCAAGCATTTCAGCTTTCTCGAACATCAGAACAACATGCAAGTATTTCAGTCAAACAGCAAGCATCACATAGCAGCAAAATACCAACAAAATGCATTTTTGCAATATTCGAAACAGTTTTATGAATATGCTTTTTACTCCTCTTCAAAATAACATGAAATACATTTTTCAGCTTTCCCCATAAACAAAACAGTATTGGAATAATCACCCAAAACAGCATGTTGCAGATTTTTAAAACTTCCACATAATGCATTTTTTTCATCTTTCAAAATGTCATGTAAAACAGTTTCTTTTTCAAAACAGAAACTCAAATATAATCACACCTCAAACATACATTTACAGTCCTAAAATGAACTAGAAAGTGGAAGGTGCCCTTACCCTTGCTGCGTGTCTACTACTTCTCACGTTTCTGTTTTTGTTCCCGTTTACGCACCAAAATTCAGTGAAAATACTGCCTGAGTTTGCTGCTACGAAACTGGGTTCTCTAGCTCCGTAATGATGTGGGGAACAACTTTAGTACTGGGGGTTTTCTGGTTTGGTGCTTGTATTTCCAATTGATGGCACTTTTGAGGAACTCTCTCTCTTTTGTATTTTGAAACCGTGAACTCGAAACAGATTTCAGAATGGGAAGGAGAGTATTGTTACATGCAGCACTGTTACATGCAGGATTTTGCTCTGCCTCCTCACGTGTATTTAAAGAGTTACTTAAGTGCCACCTCATAAAAAAATAATGTTAAAATATTGTTGGGTCCTCCAGCACTTAAACGTTTTGCAATTAGTCGCTAATCCTTAATTAATGGTCCGATTAATTTAATTACTCGAAATTAAATTAATTTAATCTTCATCCAATAATTTTCATTCATCTTCCAAAATAAATATTTATATATATATATATATTCACTCAAAACATACATATATTAAATATTTTACAAATATCCCCAAAATACCCTTAATATTAATTCCATAAATTAATATTAATTTTTATGGGTCTTACATAATCAAAGCATAAAACAATTGGTCCAGAACAAGAGATTTAATCCAGATTTGGCCCTTACCAGAGGATAGCATGGTTCAAATTATGAAACTAAGTCCAGACCAGAAGAAATGATTGTCTAGATTTAATCCAGACCTGATCCAGATCAGAAGGTAATTGTCCAGACTAAAATATCATAAGTCCAGATTTAATTTCAGTTCAATCCAGACCCAGTCCAGAATTGGTCCAGATCAGAGGGAAGATATTCAGATCAATGGTCTAGATTTAAGCATCATGGCCCAGTATTGGTCGAGATCAGAAGATCAGAACATGTGGTCCAGTGTTGGCCGAAATTAGAGGATCACAACAGATCAGATTATATGTTCCACTGATTGGCCAAGATCAGAAGATCAGAACGTGTGGTCCATTGTTGGCCGAGATCAGAGGATCACAGCAGATCAGCCTGTATGGTCTAGATGTGGACAAGAGCAGAAGATCAAAAGGTCCAGATTTAATGATGATGATAATCAGTGGAGACTTGATTAAATTTGATCAAAGTATTAAACGAATTTGATACAAAAATAAATTGATGTCTTGTGGGAATTCAGAAGCTATTGGCGGGAAGAAAGATTTGGTCTAGAATTAACTAAGAACAGGATTGGCCAACGTTATTTTTGAAAGCAAATCTGGAGCTAAAAAGATATGTTTTTTATTTAAGTGAAACCCGATTGGCCAAGGTATTTTTGCAAGAGTATCTGGCAAGATACAGCTCGAACTTAAGCATGGAAGAAACCCTAATTATTCATCTATAAAAGGAGGCTCAAGGCAGAAGAATTAGCATCGAAAATACTTGAGAGTCATACACTTCCAAAAGCAAAATACATGAGTTTTCAGTTAGGTCAACTGTGAGTATCCGCTTTCTAGAAGCAAGTACTCTAAGTTTTCTTTCCCTTGTGTTAGATATAAGTTGTTGAAGTAGAGTCTACAATCTGAAGGAGTTGGAAGGAGTAGCAGATTACTTAGCAATTAGATTCAAGGTTCTTTTCCTGAAAAGTCTATGATTTTTAGACTGTTTGAGAAGACTGACTTGGAGGGTCAGTGGTATTGTTGTAATTCAAGATTTTTTGAATTAGTGAAATCCTTCAAAGTGAAGGGACTGGACGTAGCCTAGTTAATGGTGAACCAGTATAAAACTCTGTGTTTTATATTTACTTTATATCCGCTGCTAACTCTATTTTATTCATACATCAGGTTTTGTTATAATACTGCAAAAACAGAAAAAGTAATCAAGTTAGTCAAACACAATTCAACCCTCCCTTCTCGTGTTTGCACCTTCAATTGGCATCAGAACTCGGTCTCAAGGCTGAGCACTTAACTAGTGTTTGAGGAGAGGTCCAAGGGGTCAACAGCATGGCAGAACCCAAAGATGATTTTGGAGACAACATCAACAGACCACCACTGTTTGATGGAGACAGGTGTGAGTATTGGAAGGACAGAATGAGAAGTTTCTTCATATCTCAAGATCCTAAATTATGGAAGCTGGTAGTCAAAGGATACACTGCACCTACTGTTCCAGGAGATCCAACTAAGGAACTGGACATGGAAGATATGAAACCAGACCAGTGCAAATTATACAAACTGCATCACAAGTGCATAACCATCATGATCAATGCCATCACATTCAAGGAATTTGACAGATGCACAGATAAAGAAACAGCAAAGAGCATATTTGACAGTCTGATTCAGACCTATGAAGGAAGCCACCAAGTTCAAGTCTCATGAAACAGAAGCTGAGTTTGAGTCTGACTCTGACTCTGATTCTGACAGAGAAAAAGCAAGGTCTGATCAGCAACACAAAGCTTGGTATCTTGACAGTGGATGCTCCAAACACATGATATGAGACAAATCCATGTTTCTGAATCTGACTATGAAAAATGGAGGCAAAGTTTCCTTTGGAGGAAACCAGAAAGGTCAGATTATTGGTACATAAACAGTTGGTAACACTTCTTCTTCCCTTTCTATTAAAAATGTTATATTAGTTAAAGGGCTGAAACATAATCTTTTGAGAATAAATCAATTAAGTGATTGCAAATATGATGTTATCTTTAATTATAAAACTTGCAAAGTTGTTAGTCAACTTGATGGGTCTGTTTTATTTACTGGCATTAGGAAGGATAATGTTTATAAAATTGATCTGTTTAGTCTTGCTAAGCAACAGGTTAAATACTTATTATCTGTAAGTGAGCAGAATCTGATTTGGCAAAAGAGGCTAGGGCATGCAAACCCTAGAGTTATATCTGAGTTGAGCAAACTCCAGTTGGTACGAGGGCTTCCCAAGGTAACTTCCAAAACTGAGATTCTGTGTGAAGCATGTCAAAGAGGTAAACAAACTAAAAGCTCTTTTAAAACTAAAAAATGTGTTTGTACCTCTCAACCACTTGAACTGCTTCACTTAGATCTGCTTGGTCCTGTTCAAATAGCTTCTCTCAGTGGTAAGAAATATGGTTTTGTGATTGTTGATGATTACTCAAGGTGGACTTAGGTAAAAATTTTAAAGAACAAAGATGATTCTCACAAAGTGTTTATTTCTTTTTGTAAGCAAGTTATGAATGAATAGGGTATTAAGATCATAACCATCAGAAGTGATCATGGAGGTGAATTTGAGAACAAGTATTTTGAAGAATTCTGTTATGAGAATGGAATCTCTCACAACTTCTCATCCCCGAGAACACCTCAACAGAATGGAGTGGTAGAAAGGAAGAATAGATCACTACAGGAGATGGCCAGAACCATGCTGAATGATATGAAGGTTGCCACCTACCTTTGGGCAGAAGCTGTCAATACATCTTGCTACATTCAAAATAGAGTCTACATCAGGTCAATCTTAAATAAAACTCCCTATGAACTGTGGAAAAGTAAGAAACCTAATATTTCCTACTTTAAGCAATTTGGCTGCATCTGTTTTATGTTGAACACTAAAGATAATCTAGCTAAGTTTGATTCTAGATCTCAAAAGTGTACCTTTATTGGCTACTCTGAGATATTAAAAACTTATAGAGTGTTTAACAAAGAAACTAACACTGTGGAAGAATCAATCTAGATTAAGTTTGATGATAAACGGGTTGACTCTGAAAAGTCAATGCAAGATGAGGAAATTGCAGGTGAACCAGAGGCACAAGAACCAGAAGATGGACCAGCAGCAAAACCTGAGAAAGATAAAGATGAAAGAAAGGAAGAAGAACATGCTGACTCTGAAGACAAGTCAGAGGGAAAGAATGGATGGAAGTACAAGTCTTCACATCTAGAAACTCTCATTATTTGCAGTGCACCAGAACCATTGAAGACCATATCATCAAGTAGAGAAACCAGTCAGTTTGGTTTACTCTCAACAATTGAACAAGCAATATTTATGAAGCTTTGGAAGAGGAAGGTTGGATACTTGCAATGCATGAAGAGCTGAATGAATTTCAAAGAAATGATGTTTGGGATCTGGTATCCAGTCCAAACAAAAACATTATTGGAACCAAGTGGGTGTTTAGGAATAAACTCAATGAAAAGGGTGAAGTGCTAAGGAACAAAGCCAGACTTGTAGCTCAAGGATACAGTCAACAGGAAGGTATTGATTACACTGAGACTTTTGCTCCAGTGGCCAGGTTAGAAGCAATTAGAATTCTTTTATCATTTGCTGCTAATCATGGTATAATTCTGTATCAAATGGATGTTAAAAGTGCATTCTTAAATGGCTATATAAGTGAGGAAGTCTATGTCAAACAGCCCCCTGGATTTGAAAATTCTGATTTTCCAAACCATGTTTTTAAACTTAAAATATCTTTATATGGTATAAAACAAGCACCAAGGGCATGGTATGACAGACTTAGTAATTTTCTGCTTAAGAATGAATTTGATAGAGGCCAGATTGATAATACTCTATTTAGGAAATCCATTAAAAATGATATTTTGATTATTCAAGTTTATGTTGATGATATCATCTTTGGATCCACTAATGGCACTTTGTGCAAAAAGTTTTCTGACCTAATGCAGAAAGAGTTCCAAATGAGCATGATGGGAGAACTTAAGTTCTTCCTGGGAATTCAGATTCACCAAGGTAAATCAGGTATACTCATTCACCAATCTAAATACACTAAAGAACTTCTCAAAAATTTCAAGATGAGTGACTGTAAGCCTATGGCCACCCCAATGCACCCAACCTGCTCACTTGAGAAAGATGAATTCGGCCAAAAGGTAGACCAGAAAACATACAGAGGTATGATTGGATCCCTTCTTTATCTAACTGCTTACCTGGCATTTTGTTTAGTGTTTGTGTCTGTGCCCGTTTTCAAGTTGACCCTAGGGAATCCCATTTAACTGTTGTCAAACTAATTATGAGATACCTTAAAGGAACCACCAACCTTACCTTGTTATACAAGAAAACCCCCACCTACAAACTAAAAGGTTTTTGTGATTCTGACTATGCTGGAGACAAGTTGGAAAGGAAAAGTACAAGTGGCAACTGCACATTCATAAGTGATAATTTGATCTCTTGGTCAAGCAAAAGACAAAGCACCATTGCCATGTCAACAGCTGAAGCTGAGTATATATCAGCAGCAGGATACAGCTCACAGTTAATCTGGATGAAACATCAACTTGAAGATTACAACATCTTTGAAACCAATATCCCTTTGTTCTGTGATAACACTTCAGCCATAAACCTAGCCAAGAACCCTATCTTACACTCTAGAGGCAAACACATTGAAATAAAACATCATTTCATTAGGGACCATGTTCAAAAAGGGACTTTAAGCATCCAGTTTGTGGACACTGATCATCAATGGGCTGATATCTTCACCAAAGCATTACCTGAAGATAGGTTCGAGTTCATCAAGAAGCATCTCAACATTATCTCCATATCTGACTAACTCAAGTAGTCATCTTAGGAGTTTTTAATTTTCCTGTAATTTTACTTTATGTCTTTTATTTTCTTATTTTTACTTTCTGTACTTTGTAAAGAGAAAAACAAAAATACAAAAATAGTAGGACCTCTTTTTAGCTGATGACAAAAAGGGGGAGAGAGAGAAAAAGGAGAAATAAGTAGAAAAGGAGAGATAAAAAGAAAGGAATAGTGAAAAAGAAAGAGATGAAAAGAGAAGGAGTTGAAAAGGAGAGGAAACATGGAGAGAGAAAAATAAAGAGAGAAAAAGAAAGAGTGAAAAGAGAAGGAGTTGAAAAGGAGAGGCAATGTGAAGAGAGAAAAGAAAGAGAGAATAAAGAAGAAGTTCAAAAGGAGAAGAAAAAGTCATTATTAGACTTAAGGGGAGAGATTGGTCTAAGGGGGAGTATTTCAAGTACTTCGAATTTTTTCAAAGTCCTTTTAGATAAGTTATAAGCTAGCAAATTAAGTTAAGGTTTTGTCATCATCAAAAAGGGGGAGATTGTTGGAACCAAGTTGGTTCTAAGTACTGAGGATTTTGATGTTTACAACAGCACTCCATGTAACCTTATTTTGTATTTAGAATTATTATATTAAATGCCACCAGAAGATGAAGTCACCAGAGGCAGAAGATGAGTTACCAAAGGATAAAATCAATCCAGAGGATACACCTCCAAAAAGTACTAGAGGATGCATCCTGCAGGCACCAGAGGATACACCAAGATGTCAAAACACCATCAGACGATATCTTTCCTGGCCCAGATCAAAAGGAAGCATAGTCCAGAAGGAGACCTGGACCAGACCAGAAGGAAGCCTGCTAGAGAGGAATTGTTCCAGACCAGAAGGTATCACAAGTCAGACTTGGTCCATAATTAATTCTAACCAGAAGATAGCCTGGTCGTGAAATGATAATCAGTCCAGACATGATCCAGACTTAATCAAAGCATAAAAGAATTGGTCCAGAACAAGAGATTTAATCCAGATTTGGCCCAGACCAGAAGATAGCATGGTTCAGATTATGAAACTAAGTCCATACCAGAAGAAATGATTGTCCAGATTTAATCCAGACCTGATCCATATCATAAGGTAATTGTCCAGACTAAAATATCATAAGTCCATATTTAATTTCAGTTCAATCCAGACCCAATCAAGAATTGGTCCAGATCATAGGGAAGATATTCAGATCAATGGTCTAGATTTAAGCATCATGGCCCAGTGTTGGCCGGAACATGTGGTCCTGTGTTGGCCGAAATCAGAGGATCACAACAGATCAGATTATATGCTCCAGTGATTGGCCAAGATCAGAAGATCAGAACATGTGGTCCAGTGTTGGTCGAGATCAGAGGATCACAGCATTTCAGTCTGTATGGTCTAGATGTGGACGAGAGCAGAAGATCAAGCAGTCCAGATTTAATCATGATATAATCAGTGGAGACTTGATTAAATTTGCTCAAAGTATTAAAAGGATTTGATACAAAAATAAATTGAAGTCTTGTGGGAATTCAGAAGCTATTGGCGGGAAGAAAGATTTGGTCTAGAATTAACTAAGAACAGGATGGGCCAAAGTTATTTTTGAAAGCAAATCTGGAGCTAAAAAGATATGTTTTTTATTTAAGTGAAACCCGATTGGCCAAGGTATTTTTGCAAGAGTATCTGGCAAGATACAGCTCGAACTTAAGCATGGAAGAAACCCTAATTATTAATCTATAAAAGGAGGCTCAACGCAGAAGACTTAACATCGAAAATACTTGAGAGTCATACACTTACAAAAGCAAAATACTTGAGTTTTTAGTGAGGTCAATTGTGAGTATCCGCTTTCCAGAAGCAAGTACTCTAAGTTTTCTTTCCCTTGTGTTAGATCTAAGTTGTTGAAGTAGAGTCTTCAATCTGAAGGAGTCAGAAGGAGTAGCAGATAACTTAGCAATTAGATTCAAGGTTCTTTTCCTCAAAAGCCAAGGATTGTTAGACTGTTTGAGAAGACTGACTTGGAGGTTCAGTGGTATTGTCGTAATTCAAGATCTTTTGAATTAGTGAAATCCTTCAAAGTGAAGGGACTGGACGTAGCCTAGTTAACGGTGAACCAGTATAAAATTTTGTGTTTTATATTTACTATATATTCGCTGCTAACTCTGTTTTATTCATACATCAGGTTTTGTTATAAAACTGCAAAAACAGAAAAAGTATTCTAGTCAAACACAATTCAACCCCCCTTCTCGTGTTTGCACCTGCACATATATTAGATGAACTACATTGGTTTAGAACGAAAATGGAATAGAATAAGCCTTAGAATGAACAAAATGACGTAAATGTTAATCCAATGACACAAATGGACTTATTGTATGAATTATATTCCTTAAGAAAGAAAAGGGATTAGAATAACCCTTGGGATGCACAAAATCACCTAATTGTTAATCCACTGGCACAAATGCACTTATTGGATGAACAACAATGGTAAAGAACGAAAATGGATTACAATACGCCTTGGGATGCACAAAGTGACGTAAATGTTAATCCATTGACACAAATGGACTAATTATTTGAACCAAATTTCTAAACAATGAAAAGGTATCAGATTAAGCCTTGGGATGCACAAAATAACGTAAATGTTAATCCAATTATACAAATGCACTTTTTGGATGACCTACAATCCTAAAGAACGAAAATTGATTGGAATAAACCTTAGGATGCACAAAATGTCGTAAATGTTAATACAATGACACAAACGTACTTTTTTGATGAAATGCATTCCTTAAGAATGAAAAGTGATTAAAATAAGCTTTGGGATACACAAAATGACTTAAATGTTAATCCAATGACACAAACGCATTTATTGGATTAACTACATTGCTTAAGAACAAAAAATGATTAGAATAACCTTTGGGATACACAAAATCACCTAATTGTTAATTCAATGACACAAATGCACTTATTGGATAAACTACATTGGTTTAAAACGAAAATGTATTAGAATAAGCCTTAGGATGCACAAAATGACGTAAATGTTAATCCAATGATACAAATGCACTTATTGGATGAACAACAATGGTTAAGAACGAAAATTGATTAGAATAAGCCTTAGGATGCACAAAATGACGTAAATGTTAATCCAATGATACAAATGCACTTATTGGATGAACAACAATGGTTAAGAACGAAAATTGATTAGAATAAGCCTTTGGATGCACAAAATGACGTAAATGTTAATCCAATGACACAAATGCACTTATTAGTTGAACCACATTCCTTAAGAATGAAAAGGGATTAGATTAAGCCTTGGGATGCGAAAAATGACGTAATTGTTAATCCAATGACACAAACTCACTTTTTGAATGAACTACAATCCTTAAGAACGTAAATGGATTAAAATAATCCTTGGGATGCACAAAATGAAGTAAATGTTAATTTGATGACACAAACGCACTTTTTGTATGAAATACATTCCTATATAAAGAAAAGTGATTAGAATAAGCGATGGGATGCACAAAATGACGTAAATGTTAATCCAATAACACAAATGCACTTTTTGGATGAAATACATTCCTTAAGAACGAAAAGTGATAAGAACAAGCCTTGGGATGCACAAAATGACGTAAATGTTAATCCAATAACACAAACGAATTTATTGGATGAACTACATTCCTTAAGAATGAAAAATGATTACAATAAGCTTTGGGATGCACAAAATCACCTAATTGTAAATCCAATGACACAAATGCACTTATTGGATGAACTACATTGGTTTAGAACGAAAATGGATTATAATAAACCATGGGATGCACAAAATGACCTAAATGTTAACCCAATGCATAAATTCACTTATTGGATGAACTACATTGGTTTAGAACGAAAATGGATTAGAATAAGCCTTGGGATGCCAAATATGGCGTAAATGTTAATCCAATGACACAAATGCACTTATTAGTTGAACCACATTCCATATGAATGAAAAGGGATTAGATAAAAGCGTTGGGATGCACAAAACGACGTAAATGTTAATCCAATGACACAAACGCACTTCTTGGATGAACTACAATCCTTAAGAATGAAAATGGATTAGAATAAACCTTGGGATTCAAAAAATGACGTAAATGTTAATCCAATGACACAAACCCACTTTTTGAATGAAATACATTCCTATAGAACGAAAAATGATTAGAATAAGCCAAAGGATGCCCAAAATCACCTAAATGTTAATCCAATGAAACAAATGCTCTTATTGGATGAACTACATTGGTTAACAACGAAAATGGATTAGAATATATGCCTTGCGATGAACAAAATTACGTAAATGTTAATCCAATGACATAGATGCCCTTTTTGGATGAACCACATTGGTTAAGAACGAATTTGGATTAGAATTAGCATTGGGATGCACGAAATGACGTAAATGTTAATCCAATGACAAAAACGCACTTATTGGATGAACTACATTTCTTAAGAACGAAAAATTATTAGAATGAGCCTTGGGATGCACAAAATGACGTAAATGTTAATCAAATGACACAAACGCACTTTTTGGATGAACTACAATCCTTAAGAACGAAAAGTGGTTAGAATAAGCCTTGGATGCACAAAATGACCTAAATGTTAATCCAATTACACAAACGCACTTTTTTGATGAACTTCATTCCTTAAGAATGAAAAGTGATAGGAAAAAGGCTTGGGATGCACAAAATGACGTAAATGTTAATCCAATGACACAAACGCACTTTTTTGACGAACTACAATCCTTAAGAACAAAACGTGATTAGAATAAGTCTTGAGATGCACAAAATGACCTAAATATTAATCCAATGACACAAATGCACTTATTAGATGAACTACATTGGTTAAGAACGAGAAGGAAAACTTGTGATGATAGACCACGATAGCTCACCTATGTCCGCATCTTGAGCCACATGATGGCAATCCAACCATGTTTACGGCCACCAGATGGAAATTACCATTTGATAGTTAGAAAGACGTGCGTCCTACATCAGAGGGCAATCCGAGAATTATAAATCTCCTATCCGATGATCATAATGGAAACATTCTAGAAAACCTAGAAGAATCTAGTATATAATAAGGACACCACCTAAGGTCATAAAGGTTTACTGAAATTCCAACCCTACAAACCTCTCACTATTTAACAAATACTTACTTGATTGTCGAAGTATGTGCAGGTACACCACCCTTAACGAAGAGCTAAGATTGAAGGCTGTCATCTTTGCTCTACCGTCGCATCACCTTTTATCCCAGAGCCAAAAAACCGTGTTCGATACAAAATAAAAGTAAAAAGTAAATTTAATTAGGTACAATTTCAAAGTATACATTGTGATAAATATTTCACATAAAAACAAAAATAACCTTTAATTATTTATAAAAATTACTGTTTATTATAATTATGGTATTTATGATAGTCTAAGTTTTATATCAACTATTATTTTTTAGTAATTCATAATTCATATACCATTTTTTAAGAAATAATTCATTTTACAATTGTTTATAACAAACTTTTTTTAATCACAGAATATAAGCCAAATAGCATTTGGGTTCCCTTAACTTTATTTCAGTTAACGTTTTAGTTATTTATCTTTTTTTTCTTCCCGATTCGGTCCTTTATTTTAATTTTAAGTGACAGTTTGATCTTTTATGTTTTAAAATGTCAACAATATTATCCTTTTTTTTACAAAAATTCAAAAAACTCATCAAAATTTTCAACCAAAACCCATAAAATTAATCATATTCTTCAATATAATACAAATTTCATTAAATTCGTAACTCAAATCTTCAAATAAACTCATATTTTCATTCTTTATTTGATGTTGTTAGAAATGGAAATATGAGTTTATTTTAATATTTGAGTTTCGAATTTGATGAAATTTGTATTATATTGAAGAATATAATTAATATTATGAGTTTTGGTTGAAAAATTTTATGAATTTTTTGAATTTTTGTGAAAAAAGGATAATATTGTTGACTTTTTAAAACATAAAAGATCAAATTTTCACTTAAAATTAAAATAAATGACCGAATCGGGAAGAAAAAAAAGATAAAGAACTAAAACGTTAACTGAAATTAAATTAAGGGACCATGGGTGCTATTTAGCCTAAAATATATTACAATAATAAATTTAAAATGTATATATTTTTGTGATACATATTTCCTGATATAAATTTATATGCAATATTTTAAGAATTTAATTTGTATATATGAATAGTGTAAAATTCTTTTATATATATATATATTTAATCTAATCATTCAATGCAGATTTTTGTGGGAATATTTTAAAAACTAACTTTAAAAAATGACACTATGATGTGATTTGATTGGATGCATGTATGAAAAACGTTACATCATCAATGTATAGAAATTAATCTCATATTTTAAATACCAAAAACTTTTTTTTAACTGAACAAATGCTGAAAACTTATAACTATTTTTTGAGTGAGTATTTTTTTCTATGCACGACATGGATACCTATATCAGTTAAATTTATAAAAAAAATAAACATTCCCGATTCAACAAAATACTAGTAGTATAAAACATTGAAACTTAATTAATAATATATAGTCAATTATTTTTTTGTTTATAGATGAGATGATATAAGTACTACTAAAACCTCACACAAAGTTTTGAGTATGAATCTGATACATAATGTTCATCCTAATAATATTGGCATTTATCAATTAAGATATGAGTTAAAATATATATATATATATATATATGGCAAAATATTGTCTTGGCAGGCATTCAATTATTTACAAAAATAATGTAGATAATAGTATTGTAACATTTATGTGTCTTTTAATTTGTTTTTGACAAAATATTGTCGATAATGTGTCTCTTAATTTCTTTATTTGACCTCATGGCATCATTATTTTCCACACAGCCATCATTTCTTCAATTGTATTCTATTTTCCACACAACCTCCAACTTATAATTATTTTTTTAACTGAATAAATAACAAAAACTTATGACTATTTTAATTATTTTTTGAGTGAATATTTTTTTCCATGCACGGCATACAGATACCTATATCAGTTCAATTTATAGAAAAACATTTCCATTCAACAAATAGTAATAATATCTAATATAACAATATCAACATTTATCTATTTTATTAAGACGTAATATATATATATTATATTTAGGAATTAGGATATTTTACACTCTAGCATTTAACAATAATAGTCTTGGCAGGCATTCAATGTTAACAATAATAATGTAGGTAATATTATGTGTCTATTCTAACATTATGTGTCTATTAATTTCTTGATTTGACCTCATGGCATCAGTATTTGTTAGTCTTTATATTATTTTTGCCTTCATTTCTTCAATTGTCTTTTGTTCTCCACACAACACCCAAAGCACCCAACTTATAACTATTTTTTTAACTGAACAAATACCAAAAACTTATAACTATTTTTTAAGTGAACATTTTCTCCATACACGGCACATACACCTATATTAGTTAAATTTATATAAAACATTTGCCCATTCAACAAAATACTAGTAATATAAACATAGATACTTAATTAATAATATATAGTCAATTTTTTTTTATCTATAGATGAGATGATATAAGTACTATCAAAACTCACACACAACTACAAAGTTCTGAGTTTGAACCCGAAACATAATGTTCAATATAATAATATCGATATTTATATATTTAAGACTGTTTATATATAGCCAATTTTATGGTTCTGAATTTGGATATTTTACACTCTAACATTTAACAAAAATAGTCTTGGCAGGCATTAATTATTTACAATAATAATGTAGATAATAATATTGTAACATTATGTGTCTTTTAATTCTTTTTGATGAAATAATGTCAATTTCTTCGCTTGTCTTGTGTTCTCCACACAACTTCCAACTTATAACTATTTTTTAACCGAACAAATACCGAAAATTTAAAACTAACAAGTAATGATACCATGAGGTCAAATCTAGAAATTAAAAGATACATAATGGACAATATTTCGTCAAAAAGAAATTAGAAGACACATAATGATCCAATATTATTATCTACATTATTATTGTAAATAATTGAATGCCTGCCAAGACTATTATTGCTAAATGCTAGTGTTAAATATACAAACTCAGAAATATATATATATATATATATATATATATATATATATATATATGTTTTAAATCTTAATTCAATTGATAAATGTCGATATTGTTAAGTTGGATATTATGTCTAGAGTTCAAATTCAAAATTTACAGCTGTGTATGAGTTTATGGTGATATTTATATCATTTTATCTATAGACAAAAATTTGACTATATTTTAATTAAGTTTCAATATTTATATTACTAGTATTTTGTTGAATGGGAATTGCCTTCATTTCTTCAATTGTCTTGTCTTCTCCACACAGCCTCTAACTTTGCTCCTATTTATTAATGCCAAAACATTCTGCATAAAGCAATCAGTTTCACCACAAAAACACATTATCCATGTGTGTAAGTTGAGGAGTATACAACTCCATAAATAAATGACTACTGTAAGGAATTAAGTGCATATTGCTATAATTCATTTTGAATGCCATGGAGCAAAACAAATCTTTTAGGATGCAAAATCTCTTGGGCATTATATTTTGTTCCTTTTCTAACTTATTGTCTATTCTCAGCCATAAACTTTTTTTAACAGAATTCTCAACCATAATATATTTTAAATAGAATATATTTATATATTTACACCAATAGCAAACCTGCATACCAGTTATGGTTTTTGAACCAAAAGAAAAATGGAAGCATAGCCTCTACTTGAAACTAAATATCATAATCATAGCATAACTAGTGACATTTTCATGCATAGAGAGAAAGAAAAAGGCATACATCTATTCAATACTTATCATCTTAACATGATAAATAAGAAATAGAAAAAGGAAGCAGAACACTGACAGAACATAAACTATTAGATAAGTGTGTGTATACAACTAAAATTATAGAAATATTACTTCAATATATAAAATCTAAAACTAAAGAGAGAGAAAATCTATAAGTCCATGGAGGAACCAAACTTTGAAATATGCTTTGGAACACAAGAGCATTTGCAGACAAAAATGCCTTGTTAGGTTAGCAAATATAGACTCATCAAGCATGCGAAAAAGGCAAAACAATGATGATCACACCTATATGTTGGTACCACTGGCTGAAAGACATACTTCAACTTCAAAAGATGCTCTCAGATCTTCCTTCACCATACCTAATATTTGTGGAAACAGATTAGCACATTTTAATATTGGTAGTAATAAGTTTGCAAACCACAACAATAGACATTTCAATATGACACATTGGTAACTATCAATTTGTTGTAATCAACTCCCTGATTAAAACCATAAAAAGGATAAAGAAAGGAAAATACGATGAATAAACAATGCACCAACAATTTCAACTGTAGTACTACCAAACAAACAAAAGGGAGGCAGATGAAAATTCATCACAAAAGGAATGAAGTGGATCATGCTATAATTTGTTTTGAAATTCAAGTAGGAATATATTTAAAGCAATTTCAAACCTTCATCCCAGTTTTAATTTTTTTCACAAAAGCAAATAGAAGGTTAGGGTTTCTGCTTAAATTGGCAACAAATTAAATATCATTCAAAACTATGGAAATTTTCATACATTGTAAAAAACATGCATTTAACCAATAACTATCATTAGAGAAATAATACTTCTAAACCCAATCTAAACAACAGAGAAATAAATCTAGAAAATCTATGCAGGAACAAAGTACATGACTTTGAAACATGATTCGGAACTCAAAAAATTGCAGGCAAAAATTCCTTGTCAGGTTACTATATATAATCCCATCAAGCACGCCAGAGAGACAATCTAATTAACTACAAGTTGTGTGGTTCAGATGAGGAAAACAATCATCACTGGCTGAAAGACATCTTTTAAAGTTTAAAATAGATTCATATCCCATTTTAATGCTTTAGAATCTTCCTTGAAAGTAGATTATCCCATTTTAATCCTTTCTGCATCAAATAGATGCATTGATGTGCATTTGGGCCATCTTTATGCTGTCTTTTTCTCCATATATAATATGTCTAGGTCTACTGATATGAATCACTTTCTCAACTTTAAAAGATCACACACAGCATATATGAATTGAAACAAATTCAAATAAGTAAATCTTTGAAAATGAACTTACTTTAACAATACGAAACCAGGCTTTCGACATGATACTTGGCACTCAACCAATAATATTTATTGGCAAGTCTACTCCTCTCCACTCTATTATCTTTCCTATTATAGACAATTGCCTGCCTTCCTTTATCATGTGACAATATCAGTGTATCGCCATTCTCTGAAAGGTACAATGGGAACCAACGAAGATTCACTAGACTAGTGTCATAAGAAATTAGAAAATTGTGATAACTGATTTTAAGGTATTGAGTCCAAGACTCCTGAACTCCAAATTCCTTCATCTGCCATATAACAAAATGAGTAAGTTTAAAATCATGAGAAAAACAAAGGCTGTTCCTCAACACACAGAGACTTGGATCACAAAGTGGAACTTCATCAAAATCCGGAGGGAGCAACAATTGAGTGTACGTCTCGGTACTCAAGTCAAGGGAAATAATCACAAATTGCTCAATAGATTCATCCGGTGAATGATAAACAGTACCCGAGTTATTTCGAATAACAATCCAATTAAGACTACGACTCAAATACACACCATCATTCGACCTAAAATGAGGAGTCACTGGGAATTGTTGAATATTTCTCCAAGCATTTTTACCGGAACTGAAAACTGTCACTTTTGCTCTTTCTTGATGGAGCGCCACAACTTTATATGTGTCACTTGAACTATCATAACCAAATGAGAGCTTTAAGGAGTTAAATGAACTAAAACTATAATTGAGAAAATAAACACTTGAACTACCAAACCAAAATTGATCGGAAAATTTATCTGTGGCAGGGTTCCAAAAACACAAACAATTATGATCTTTAGAATAAGAAAAACAAGCAAAGCATATCAATCCAATGCAAGAACCAACCATCTTAACATGATAAAAAAGTCTGTTCCTCAATAGACAACAAATTTTAGTCGGAAAAGTCGGTTCCTCAATAGATAACAAATATTTATGGGTGATTGGGATTCGAGGGTTCTGGACAAAACTACTTACTGAAATGTTAACGAAACTTGAACCTTCGATAAGTGTGAGGCGAGGGTTTCGTGAAGATTTCTCGAGGTGCATTTTTACGAAGTAAGGATCAGAGATAAGAGTTTTCCAAGACTTGCACACACAACCCATTTTTATAAGAGATTTCACCGTATGCCAGGAAAGCACTTCCGCAATAAGTTCTTCTGGGACAATTACTAGCGACGCCGACGCGTTAGGTTGACGCAACGACACAGGTTGAGGAGGGATGTTCATCTTAGAGTCGTGATGTTACCAATTCAGTGCACCGTTGGAAACTATGGAGAATTCCGCTTTAAATCGGGGAACCCTTACGAGACGGAAACTAAAATTATTTAGGGCTGAATTTAAAACTATGTAGGCGGCTGTATTTAAATTTTTGTTTAGGGCTGTATTTAATATTTTGGAGTAAAACAAACATGATTACATTTTGTAAAACTTATCCCTACATTATCTAGTTATTTGTAAAACTTGTTGTAATTGTGTCTAGCTTGCCAATTCCTATGTGAAAAATTGTTCGAACACTTTTTTTGAAATTAAACGATTATGTTAATGTATTAATATTGTCGAAATTTCAAAAAATGATTTTCTATTGATTTTTGAGAAAACAGATAAGATATAACTGCGGTTTAAATTTTAACCAATCTTGAATGCTACCAAAATTTAAGCAGAAATTGTATATATCAATTGTAATGAGAATTTGATCCCACTATATTTTACTAAGCTAAGGAACAAAAATCTCGTCGGATAAAAATTTATTCATGAAATTTTGAAAAGTTTTAATTTGTAGATTTATTATAAAAAATTCCTGTTAACGATAAATATATAAGTGAACGAAATACGACTTGTTTAAGAACGAATTTAGAGAGTAAGTGAGATGATTTGACCAAAATGAGGGGTTAGTGAAAAATGTGTATATATTTTAACGAAAGATTAGTGAAAATATATATATATATATATATATATATATATATATATGTTTTTACTAAATAGTAAGACTTTGTATGGATCAAAATGAGTCACCTCATTATCCCTTTTTGTATATCCACTAGATTGTGTAACAAGGATCATATAGGCCACCTCACCAAAAAAATATTACTATGTAGTAAGACTTTGTAAGGAACAAAATGAGTCACCTCACTATCTCTTTTTGTGTGTCGACTACGAATGACTAGAAGGATCATATAGGAAGTGATAGGTTAGTAAAATGTTTGGAAAATATTTTTGGAGAACAAGGTTAAAATTAGTGGTCTGAGAATAACTTAATTGAATTACAGAAGATTATAACCGATAAATATTTTACTACGTCGTACATTACTGTTAAATTTATCAGTCAATTATATTGCGTCGATAGTAGATACTTTTACTAAAATTGATCTAAAAGTGACTGATGTAATATGTGTAAAAGTGATTAGATGGTATAACAATATGATTTAGCAAAATATTTGAATATTTTGAAGTTAATAGTAACGTGAGACCATTTGTTTGGATGTGAAAGGAAGCTAGAAAAAAAAAGTCCTAAGACACTTAAACACAAGTGGGCCGAGGGGGCGAAAATCACATCCACTAACCTCCTCACTTTGTTTTTTTTTCTTTTCATCTTCTCACAAAAAGAAACAATTAGACTGTGATTGGATGCAAGAAAGAGAGCAAGAGATTGGCAGACGAGAGAAAGAGCAGGGAAATGCTCTTCTTCCCTTGATTAGCAAAGCAATGAAAAAGGAAAGAGAGAACAAATATTAGTGGAGTAACGTTTTTATGCATCTTTGCAAAATTGAGAAGAAAACAAAGAGAATGATGTGTCGTTGCATTTCTTCCTACTATCCTTACATTGTCTCACATTTCAATGATAATGATTTAAATTAATTATTTTAAATACTAACTAAAATAATAATTAAATTAAGTATCACAAATCATTTCGTAAAATAATAATATTAAATAAATTGATAAAAAAATTTAGGCTAAAGAGTATCAGTGGTCCCTTAACTTAATTTCAGTTAACGTTTTAGTCTTTTATCTTTTTTTTTTCTCGATTTGGTCCTTTATTTTAATTTAAGTGACAATCTGATCTTTTATGTTTTAAAATGTCAACAATATTATCCTTTTTTTTTACAAAAATTTAAAAAACTCATCAAAATTTTCAACCAAAACCCATAAAATTAATTATATTCTTTAATATAATACAAATTTCATCAAATTCGTAACTCAAATTAAAGAATATAATAAAATTTCATCAAATTGTATTATATTGAAGAATATAATTAATTTTATGGGTTTTGGTTGAAAATTTTGATGAGTTTTTTGAATTTTTGTAAAAAAAAAAATATAACATTGTTGACATTTTAAAACATAAAAGATCAAATTGTCACTTAAAATTAAAATAAAGGACCAAATCGGGAAAAAAAAATAAACGACTAAAACGTTAATTGAAATTAAGTTAAGGGACCACGAGTGTTATTTAGCCAAAATTTTAATTAAATAAAGTAATTAATTAAAATTAAAAAATTGATTTATTTTGTTAATGATATAATATTGTAAAATCCAGGGCCATTGTCGTGTTTTTACAAATAATTCTTAAGTCATTCTTCTCTATTTCTTTTATGTTTCTCTTTAACCAATCAATACCTCAAATCTATTCTATTTCTAACTTATTTCTCTCTTCTTACACTCTTTCTCATATTTTTCTCTGTTCTCAATTTCTTTTAAAAAATAAATCAAATCCTTTAAGGTACAAGGAAATTGAGAGGTATCATTGGAGTCGTCGGATAGATTATGCTGGCATAGCGTAATTTCTTGTGTAATAAAGCATCGTCGAGGTAAAGGCGCTTTTTAGTGATATTATGTATGCTTAAATATAGAGTGTGTCTATATACATGTTGTTTATGCTAGTTATGAATAAATGTTTACATGATTGTTTATGTATTTGATGTGATTATGTATTCGTAATTGATAACATATGTGTTATGAACTTTTTGATGATAAACTGTCACGAGTATGCGCTGTGAAAAAAGTGTTAAAAAATAATTAGTATTTAATGAGTATTAAAAGTAGACTTTTAATAACTACATTTACATAATAATTGTTGTGAAAGAGTTAGAGTATTGTAAGACCCTTAAATTTAAGAATTAAATTATGGAATTAATATTGAGTGTATTTTGGGGATATTTGTAAAATATTTAATATATGTATATTTTGAGTAAATATATATATATATATATATATATATAAATATTTATTTTGGAAGATGAATTAAGATTATTGGATGAAGAGTAAATTAATTTAATTACGAGTAATTAAATTATCGGGCAGTTAATTAAGGGATTATTGACTAATTGCGACGAGACTGGTTAAGTGCTGAGAATCAGACAAGTGTCGGGTGAGGTGGCACCCACACAAGCCTATATATAGGAGTGAGAAGGAAGGGCAAAGTCAGAAACCCATTCCTCCTTCATACTGCATGTAACATTACTCACCTTCTTCCTTCACCCACTCTGATTTCTGTTTCACGATCAAAAGAAAAAAAAAGGAGTTCCTCAAAAGTGATATTACTTGGAAATCCAAGCACCAAACCAGAAAACCTCCAGAACAAAAGTTGTTCTCCTCATCATTACGGAGCTAGAGAACCCATTTTCGTAGCGGCGAACACGAGCGGGAGTTTTTCCGATTTTGACGCAGAAACGTGAACAGTAGCAGAAACGCAACGAGGGTAAGGGCACCTTCCACTTTCTAGTTGCATTTTAGAACTGTAAATATATGTTTGAGGTGTGATCATATTTGAGTTTCTGTTTTGAGAAACGAAACTGTTTTGCATGACATTTTGAAAGATGAAAAAATGCATTCTGTTGAGGTTTTAAAAATATGTGATGTGCTGTTTTGGGTGGTTATCTCAATGCTGTTTTGTTTATGTGGGAAAGTTGAAAAATGTCTTGCATGTTATTTTGAAGATGATTAAATGCATGTTCATAAAACTACTTTGAATGTTGTTATAAAATGCGAAAATGCATTCTGTTGGTGTTTTGCTGCTATGTGATGGTTGCTGTTTGGATGAATGCATTAATGATGTTCTGCTTGTGTGAGAAAGCTGAAAATGCTTTGCATGTTATTATGGTGGTGTGAGGATACTGGAAAATGTTGTTCTGTTTTGTTGTGATTGACAATCTGTTTTGGGTGATTCTGGTGTTGCTGATGTTTTCAAAAGAAAAGGGATTTTAAATGATGAAAGTGTTTTTCTGGAAAAGTTGTTATTGATGAAAAATGCCTGAGTTTTGTGGTTCAAAAGAATGCTGAATCTGTTTTGGTGTTTTGTTTGTTTTTCAAAGGAAACAGTTTGAAAATGTGTTGAAGTCTAAGGAAAAATTTCACTGAATTCGAAGGTGTATTCGAATACAGCATGAGTGTATTCGAATACAGCCTGCCAAGCTTCTGTTTTACTCAAGTTTTCAAACATGTATTCGAATACGGGCCTCTGTATTCGAATACAGAGGAAGGATTTTTGCTTCTGACTTAGCCTCTATATTCGGCTACGACACTGTCGTATTCGAATACAGGACTGCAATTTTGCCACTGTATTCGTATCTGTATTCGACTACGACAGTCTCGTATTCGAATACAGAATGTTGATTTTCACAATTTTTGCTTCTGTATTCGAATACAAGGTTTAGCTTCTATATTTGAATACAAGGGAGCTGAATTCGAATACAGATTCGTGTTTTTCAGAAAATCAAGTTTTAAACACTGCCATGGGAACTTTAAAGTGTTGGAAAACATTGGAAAGGTTTGAAATGATTTAAAATGGAGTTTTTGAAATAGTTTTGAAGAGGAGATGATGAAGTTCTTGAAAACCTTAAATGATGTTGGGAAAATGCTGAATTTACACTGTTTTGTCTTCTGTATTCGACTACAGGTATGCTGTATTCGAATACAGAGTGTTGAAATTGCAGTTTATGCTTCTGTATTCGTATACAAGGGAGTTGTATTCGAATACAGATTCGTGTTTTTCAGAAAATCAGAGTTTTAAACATTGTTTTATAAACCCTAAGTGTTGGGGAATATTGGGAAGGGTTGTGATGAATTAAAATGGAATTTTTGTGATAGTTTGAAGTGGTGGTGATGAAGTTTTTGAGACTTTACAAATGTAGTGAAAAATGTTGATTTGTGCACTGGGACTGCCTCTGTATTCGAATACCAGGGAGCTGTATTCGAATACAGAGTGTCAATTCTGCACTGTTTTGGCTTCTGTATTCGAATACAGAGGAGCTGTATTTGAATACAGATTCGTGTTTGCCAGAAATCTCAGTTTTAAACACTGCTTTATGAATTTTAAGAGTTGGGGAAAACAGAGCGAAGATTTTTGATGAATAAGAATGGAGTTTTAAGATGATGTGAAGTGGAAATGATGAGATGTTTGAATGTTTGATTTATGCTGTGATGATAATGAAATTGGTTGTGTTGAGATGTTTTGAGAAATGATGGAAAGGCATGAATTTTACTGATGTTGCATACTATTTTCAGTGAAGAGAAAACACTGCATATTCATGCATTGCATAGTCAGGTGGTACCTGCGATGGGCCACAGAGTAATGCGTAAACGTGCTGATCTGTTGAGCGATTGCACGAGTGCTGGTCTGTTGAGCGACTGCACTGGTACTAGTCTGTTAAGCGACTGTACCCTGAAATGTGCAAAACGTGCTGATCTGTTGAGCGATTGCACAAGTGTTGGTCTGTTGAGCGACTGCACTGGTACTGATCTGTTGAGCGATTGTACCTTGGTATATGTCAAACGTGCTGGTCTGTTGAACGACTGCACGAGTGCTGGTCTGTTGAGCGACTGCACTGGTGCTGATCTGTTGAGCGATTGCACCCTGGTCTTGAGGGCCGTTAAAGTCAAACATATTTAAAATGTGGTGGTCTGTTGAGCGACTGCACCTTGGAAATTCCAATAAGTTGAATACATGAGCATATACATATTGCATCGGGGTGATTGATCGGTGGGTCACGATTTGGTTATATGATGATGATTGGAAACTGATGTGTGTAAGTACGTTATAAAATCTGAATTTCTAATGAATGTTTGTGATTACTGAGGTGGTAGTTGTACTTACAATATGTTTCTATATTAATTGGTTGCTGTTTGAGAAAGCATATATGTCATGAATTTCAAATGAGCATCCTTAATTTTCATCATTGTTATATGTTATGCCATGGATGTATTTGTTCTGTGATATAAAGGCTATGTGTTATTTGTTAATTTCGGTCGGTGACCCTTTACTATTATTGTGGAAATTGGGCTTTGCCCTCAGATGCCCCCCAAACCCATGTCACCCGTGGGTCCCCAGACGACGGAAATGTCGCTCGATTTCATTGATCGTTCCGTGCCTACTGCTTGGGTATACGACCCCATCTCAAGCAGGGCCACGTACATGGGGAGATTGAAGAGGACCTGTAGGACTGACGGAGTGGAGCACTCCTATGCGAGGATTGACTTTCCTATGCCTTTCCGTTTGGTATTGGAGGCGCACGGAATTTTTGATGATGCGGAGGAGCCAGCTGGAGAGGTTGAGACGGAGGCCACCGTAGGAGTGGTGACTGCTGACCCAAAGATTGGAGGGGTTGTACGTGATTCTGAGGCGGAAGAAAAGAACAAAGGGCCGACGCCAATTCTTTTGAAGTAATAAATTGGGAAAAACATTTTAATTATTTATTTTTAAAAAAAAAATACACTCGTGCTGTGTTTTAAACTCGGGGTGTTACAATTGTGGTATTAGAGCATTTGGTTAAAGTTTTGGGTTAAAGCTCTGATTAAAGTATTGTTTTGAGTCTTTATCTGATCATGCATAGGAGCAAGTAGTTAAAGTGTCAAGTCTTGTGTAAGTTGTGGTGTGACTGAAGTGATGATAGTTTTGTAGGAAACAATGCCTCCAAGAAGAGACGACATTGCAAGAGCTAACGCCAGCCGAGAGGATAGGATGGCGCAAGCAATGAATAACATGGATGCGTCTGTTGCTGCACAGACGGATGCAAAGACTCAACGAGATCTGGAGAAGAGAGAAAGAGAGATTTGCGCTGCTGAATCAAGGGGACTAGAGGATTTTCATCGTCATAATCCTCCAAAGTTCAAGGGTGATGAGGGTCCAAAAAGAGCGGACCAGTGGATTCAAGAAATGGAGAAAATCTTCGAGATGATTAATTGTCGAGTAGCGGTGAAGGTCAACTATTCCACGTATCTACTGATAGGGGATGCAAAATATTGGTGGAGAAGTACAAGACTACTGATGGGGTCAACCCAAGAGGAGGTGAACTGGGAGTCGTTCAAAAAGAAGTTTTTGGACAAATACTTCCCGATGAGCACTAGGACCAAGTTGGGTGACGATTTTCTAAAATTGCACCAGGCAAACATGACGGTGGGAGAATATGCGGCTAAGTTTGAATCGCTATCAAGACATTTCAGATTTTTCTAGGAAGAAGTTGATGAACAGTTTATGTGCCATCGCTTCCAAAATGGACTGAAGTATGAGATTCAAGACTCGGTCTTACCGTTGGGGATTCAACGTTTCCAAGTGTTAGTAGAGAAGTGTAGAGAGGTTGAAGAAATGAAGAACAGGAGGGCCAACATAGGAGGGAACTTTAATTCAGGAGGGCCTAGTCGGATGCACTATCAGAACAGTATAGGAAAGCAAGTGGCTAAGCCGTATAACCGGCCACAAAACAACAAGAGAGGCCAGAATCGGCCGGGAAATCAGAATTTTGGACGACAATTGGGACAAGGAGTCTGGTGTTATCGATGTGGGAAAGAAGAACATATTGCTACTGCTTGTACCACAAGGGATCTTATGTGTTTCAATTGCCAGAAACCGGGACACGTGGCGAGGGATTGTCGGGTTCCGAAGGTGGAACCAACAGTGAACGCAACTAGGGCTACCCGTCCTATTGCTAGAGGACGCGTCTATCACATGGGTGCTGAGGCTGGGAGTCAAGCCCCAAATTTAATCCAGCAAGATTGTGAGATTGCAGGTAATACACTAACTGCACTTTTTGATTCGGGGGCAACCCACTCTTTCATTACTATGGTCTGTGTGAATCGTTTGAAGTTATCTGTGTCTGCTTTACCTTTTGATTTGGTTGTTTCCACACCTGCTAAGACTTTGACCGTAATATCTGCATGTTTACACTGTACTGTAACGATTCAGAATAGAGATTTCTTGGTTAATTTAATCTGTCTACCCCTACAATCACTCGAGATCATTCTCGGCATGGATTGGATGACGTATAATTACGTAGTCGTGGATTGTGCTAAAAAATTAGTTCTTTTCCCCGAACCTGGAGTCGTTCGATATTTGGTTGCTAACAAACTCAAAGTATCTCTGAGAGAAGGAACTCAGGAATTTTTATCATTGGCTAACGTGGAGACCAAGATGGATGTGAACCTAGAAGATGTGGTGTTAGTCAAAGAATATCCGGACGTATTTCCAATAGAGATTCCAGGATTACCCCCAGTGAGAGAGGTGGAGTTCTTCATTGATTTGCACCCAGGAACTGGACCTATTTCAATTGCGCCATACCAGATGTCGTCATTGGAATTAAGCGAGCTTAAGGGTCAAATTGAAGGTTTATTGGAGAAAGGATTTATCAGACCAAGTGTGTCGCCATGAGGAGCTCTGGTGTTATTGGTTAAGAAGAAAGATGGAAGTTCACGCTTATGTGTGGATTATCGGCAACTTAAGAAGGTAACTATTAAGAATCGTTATCCTTTACCACGCATCGATGATTTAATGGACCATTTGAGGGGAGCCGCGGTGTTTTCAAAGATTGATTTGAAATCAGGATACCATCAGATTCGAGTAAGAGAATGAGATATTCAAAAGACTGCTTTCAGGACTCGTTATGGACATTATGAATATCTCGTTATGCCGTTTGGAGTTACGAATGCACTAGCGATTTTCATGGACTATATGAATAGAATCTTCAGCCCATTCCTGGATAAATTCGTGGTGGTGTTCATCGATGATATTTTGATTTATTCAAAGGATGAAGAAGAACACAGAGAGCACCTACGCCAAGTTCTTGAAGTTTTATGTGAGAAGCAATTGTATGCTAATTTGTCGAAGTGCGAGTTTTGGCTAGAGAAAGTGAACTTCTTGGGACATGTGATAACAAAAGAAGGAGTCGCTGTCGATTCGGCAAAGATTGAGACAATTCTTGCCTGGAAAGAGCCCCAGATTATCACAGACATACGAAGTTTTGTCGGACTAGCAGGATACTACAGGAGATTTATTGAAGGATTTGCTAATATTGTAGCTCCTTTGACACAACTCACCAGAAAGAATCAGCCGTTTGCATGGACGGAGAAGTGTGAGGAAAGTTTTCTGCTGCTTAAAGAAAAGTTGACAACCTCACCAGTATTGGTTTTGCCACAGCTGGAGGAACCATATGAAGTATACTATGATGCATCTCACCAAGGTCCGGGATGTGTTTTGATGCAACACAAGAAAGCTGTAGCCTACGCCTCAAGGCAGTTGAAAACTCACGAACGAAACTATCCTACTCATGATTTAGAGCTTACTGCAATAGTGTTTGCGTTAAAGGTTTGGAGGCATTACTTATATGGATGCACGTTCATGGTGTTCAGTGACCATAAAAGTTTGAAGTATCTGTTCGATCAGAAAGAATTGGACATGTGTCAAAGGAGATGGATGGAGAGTCTCAAGGATCTTGACTTTTCATTGCAGTACCACCCTGGGAAAGCCAATGTGGTGGCTGATGCATTAAGTAGGAAAAGCGTATCAGTGTCTTCAATGATAATGGCAAGACAACAAGAGTTGTGGGAAGCATTTAGAGATCTACACTTGGACGTAAAGTTTGCACCAGGAATTTTAAAGTGTGGAATGATAACAATTTCGAGTGGTCTACTTGAGGAGATTGCAAACTTGCAAGATGACGCATTGATCCAAGAAAAGAGGAATCTGATAGCGCAAGGACAGACAACTGAGTTCAGGGTCGGACCAGATAATATTCTGAGATGTAATGGAAGAGTTTGTGTACCGAAAGTTGCAGATATGAGAAGAGCAATTTTGGAAGAGGCTCATAAGAGTAAATTGAGTATTCATCCTGGAGCGACCAAGATGTATCAGGACTGAAAACAGAATTATTGGTGGCCAGGAATGAAGAGGGATGTAGCGGAATACGTATCGGCATGTTTGACTTGTCATAAAGCGAAAGTGGAACATCAATGACCTGCTGGAATGTTGCAGCCTCTGGATATACCAGAATGGAAGTGGGACAACATTTCCATGGATTTTATAACATGACTGCCCAAGACAAGGAAAAAGAATGATTCAATTTGGGTAATAGTGGATTGATTGAAAAAGTCTGCACATTTCTTACTAGTAAGGACCACTTACAAAGTAGATAAGCTGACGGAAATCTACATCGCTGATATTGTGAGGTTACACGGCGTCCCATCGAGTATAGTATCGGACCGTGATCCAAAGTTCACATCTCATTTTTTGGGAGCGTTGCATGAAGCTTTGGGAACGCAACTGAAATTGAGTTCCGCTTATCATCCCCAAACAGACGGACAGACTGAGAGAACAAACCAGTCCTTGGAAGACCTATTGAGAGCATGTGTTTTGGATGATAGAGGAAACTGGGATGAGGTGTTGCCATTGATTGAGTTTACTTACAACAACAGTTTTCATGCAAGTATTGGAATGGCACCCTATGAGGCTTTGTACGGACGCAAATGTCACACGCCTTTATGCTGGTATAAGGACGGAGAGAGTATGATTGTTGGACCCGAGATTGTGGAACAGATGATAGCGTTTCAGCAAGTGTACTGAATCGTTGCAAGTAATAATTAAAACGGTAGTACCGAGTGTCGAACTCGAGGATTGCGTTTTACTATCGAATTATCTTTAATTACTGAAATTGAACAAAAAGTTTCCGAATTGATTTAAGTAATATTTAAAATGACAATAGTAATGAAATTGAACTTTTATAATGAGAAAAATGTCAGGGATGAGTTTCACCTTGAGTCCAACCTTGGTTTCTAATTTGATCCTAGTTACTGAATTCCTTTATTGAATTATTACCGAATTCTCTTTAGTATTTCTGCCCTAATGTCTTAGTGACAGAACCTTTAATTCCAAAATAACCCCTAATTCCTTAGTGGATTTAAAATTATAATTAAGCTTTACGGTACAGAAATTCTCTTTTTAAATTGTTGTCTTTGCGACTAATTTAATTGGTTTCATGACTTGCATCTATCCCTAGACTACAATCTCACGAATTTCTCATCTCAAGCATTCTTAAAGTCCACTCCCGTTTCAAATTACGAATCGTAGAACATTTTAATGTTGATCAGGCAATAAAAAGCATTAAGCACATAGATGAGAAAAATAATTCAATAAACATATTCATATAACAAGGAATCAAATCAGACAATTAAGGTATTCATCTAGTTTCACTCATCCCTAACAAATAGGATTTAGTTACTCATTACAGAGATTAAAGAGATAGAGATTAAAGAAGAATTACAAGAAAGATTCATGAATGATTCTTGATAAAACTCCTTCAATGGTGTAGAACAGCCGTCTCTGAGCTTCTCTGCTAGGGCACAAGTCTCTAAACTTCTCAATTGACCAAAAGATCCCAAAAAAATCAGAAAAACTCGATTTTATGCAATCTGCAGCGCGCCACGCGACCCAGGCGCATGCCTTGCGCTTCAAGTGCATTTAAACAGAATCAGCAGTGCAAAAATGCGCTTCGGGCGCATGCTTTGCGCTTCAGGCGCACAGCATCTTATCTCTGACGTATACTGCATATTTCTACTATTTTGAGTCTGAATTTGGCTCTGGTGGATACATGAAAGTTGTAGCTATGGATGTTAGCTTTCGTTTTCACTTGGTTTGAATCCAATTGGACATCTACAACTCCATATATCACTGAAGTACTCCACATATGTCATGTTGATTTCTCACCAGAATTCAGCACTGCACTAGAAACAAAGAAACGACGTAAAACTCCGAAAAATCTCTACTTAATCAACGAAATAAGAACATAAGCATTTTATTAAACCCAATAACTAGAATCAACAAAATATATCAAATAAATCATTAAATTAACTAATGATTGAAGATAAATAAGACTAAAAACAATGAAAAATATGCATATGATGAAGAGTCATCAGAATCCCAAACTTAATCTATTGCTTGTCCCAAGCAACAATTAATTTCAGATTTGATATAGTTAAAAGCAAACTTAAATTCAATTTCTCAAATGAAATCAAACTCAATTCTCAAAGTTCCAGCTACTACAAAACATTCATCATGCTCCATGGTTGCTTAAAAAAAAAACAAAATTTGTACACTTTAGCATTCATTTATCAACTTCAACACTCTCTTCACACAATCTCACCAAAATTTCTCTCAAGTGTTTAGCAAGGGTTGTGAATTTATCACTCATATCCTAGAACATGCATCACGCTACCATATGCTTGAAAAAATTCTAGTTAGCAATCACAATGCAACAAACACATACACTTTTGGAGGACTTTCGGGTTGTAATGGGGCTTAGGTAAGGGTAGGACATTTTGGGATAGTAGGCTTTACTACTTGGAGTTAGGCATACATTTTCAAATTATTCTCCCTCTTTTATTCTATTTTATTTTATTTTTTTCACATTTTATGGTGGAAATTCACAACCATTGACAAAAGAACTAAGAAGATGTTATTTATCAATGTACTCAAACTAATTTTTTTTTCTTTTTTTTTGTTTTGAATTTTTTTCTTCTCTTTTTTTTTTTTTGTGAGAACCACCCCAAACTTAAGAGGTTGCTATCCCATGAGCAACCCCAAACTTAGAACTTTAACAAGATGAGACAAAAAATTTCCTACCTAGCTCTAAGTAAGGTGATTTAATCACTGTCAAGTCTTTGGTTTGTAATGTGGCTAGTAATCAAAAGAAAGGGTCAAGCTCAAAGGGGTTAGCAAAGGATAAAATTTGCACAGGGTAGTTAGAAAGGCTCAAACGACCAAAAAAATTTGCCTCCGTGTATGCATAAATCACAAGTGATGCAAGGCAGAATTAGTGCAAGTTCTGAAGGGTTAACACATGTCTAGATAATCACACGACAAGGAATTGAAGTGTTTAGGCACAAAAGCTCACAACTAGGATAAACAAGAGAGAGTGTGAACTTTCAAAACTGTGCCAAGTGTGTTACTGAAATTTTTTTTTTTTTTGTGAAAGTGATGGCAAGTTAACGCTCTACAACTACTTAGTAATCAACAATGTATGCATTAGTGAATCTCATCGAATTGATCAATGATATGAGCAAAAAAATAAAGTTTAAATCTCAAAATCTAAAACAGATAGCTTAAGACCAGCTTCAAGTTGTTAACAATTCTTCATCACAGTGCACGTTTACACATAATTAAAAAGAAACAAATTCAAATAACAAAAATAAGATTGCAAAAATAAAAGTTACCTCTACCTATGGGTTGCCTCCCACAAACCGCTTTTTTAAAGTCATTAGCTTGACGCCCAACTATTGTCAAGGTGGCATATAGGACAGAAAGAACACATCATCCTTCTTCTTCGTTTTGTTTGGTAGAAATTCCATGAACTTGAGAAATAAATGATGTTGCTTCCATGTCCTTTTCAATTTGACATTGATGAACAAGGCATAGATTGAATCTCGAACTTGATCAATCTCTTCTTTTTTCTTTTCCTTGTTCATATTTTCCTCTTGCTTATCTTCTTCTACCACAAAAATGAAGTCATCTTCAATCTTCAACTTCTCCTCCATCTTATCAAACTCAACCACTTGCTCAAATAACCTCTCACATTGACTTTCAAATCTTTCAATTGAAACCATGTTATTCTTCATGAATTCAATTAAAACATCCTTAATGTGAAAGTCTTTGTCATCTGATTCTTTGGATAGAATTTTACAAGGTAGAGTTTGTTCCCAATTGATCTTTTTAATATAATACTCGTCGTCTTCTGCTTCTATAACCCATAAATCTTCGTATTGTAGTTGTGCGACATAGTCATCAAAACAAGTTCTATTCCTATGTCCTTCTCCGCAAAAGTCACACCTAATAGGGTGCGTTTGAGGGTGATATTTTACAAATGTATCTCTCAAGATTTGTCCCTCGATTATGCGTAATATAGCAGATATAAGACAAGTATCACACTCTTCATATGATTGTAGTAGAATATCATCATTACAATCTTCCATGCTCTACAGTGAATAATTATCTCAAACAAAGAAGAGACAAACCACTAGCTCACGACATTAGCAAGCTCAATAAATAAAAATAGAAAATAAAATAAAAACAATTTTTGTTTTTTTTTTCAAAATTAAAAATAAAAGAAAACAAATAATTTTATTGCAAAGCAAAAAATTACAATTAAGTAAATAAACTATAACTCAATAGTGATATGGCAATCCCCGGCAACGGCGCCAAAAACTTGATAGCGTTTCAGCAATTGTACTGAATCGTTGCAAGTAATAATTAAAACGGTAGTACCGAGTCTCGAACTTGAGGATTGCGTTTTACTATCGAATTATCTTTAATTACTGAAATTGAACAAAAAGTTTCCGAATTGATTTAAGTAATATTTAAAATGACAATAGTAATAAAATTGAACTTTTATAATGAGAAAAATGTCAGGGATGAGTTTCACCTTGAGTCCAACCTTGGTTTCTAATTTGATCCTAGTTACTGAATTCCTTTATTGAATTATTACCGAATTCTCTTTAGTATTTCTGCCCTAATGTCTTAGTGACAGAACCTTTAATTCCAAAATAACCCCTAATTCCTTAGTGGATTTAAAATTATAATTAAGCTTTACGGTACAGAAATTTTCTTTTTAAATTGTTGTCTTTGCAACTAATTCAATTGGTTTCATGACTTGCATCTATCCCTAGACTACAATCTCACGAATTTCTCATCTCAAGCATTCGTAAAGTCCACTCCTGTTTCAAATTACGAATCGTAGAACATTTTAATGTTGATCAGGCAATAAAAAGCATTAAGCACAGAGATGAGAAAAATAATTCAATAAACATATTCATATAACAAGGAATCAAATTAGACAATTAAGGTATTCATCTAGTTTCACTCATCCCTAAGAACTAGGATTTAGTTACTCATTATAGAGATTAAAGAGATAGAGATTAAAGAAGAATTACAAGAAAGATTCGTGAATGATTCTTGATAAAACTCCTTCAATGGTGTAGAATAGCCGTCTCTAAGCTTCTCTGTTAGGGCACAAGTCTCTAAACTTCTGAATTGACCAAAAGATCCCTAAAAAATCAGAAAAACTCGATTTTATGCAATCTACAGCGCGCCACGCGACCCAGGCACATGCATTGCGCTTCAAGCGCATTTAAACAGAATCAGCAGTGCAGAAATGCGCTTCGGGCGCATGCTTTGCGCTTCAGGCGCACAGCATCTTCTGTCTGACGTATACTGCATATTTCTACTATTTTGAGTCCGAATTTGGCCCCGGTGGCTTCATGATAGTTGTAGCTATGGATGTTAGCTTTCGTTTGCACTTGGTTTGACTCCAATTGGACATCTACAACTCCATATATCACTGAAATACTCCACATATGTCATGTTGATTTCTCACCAGAATTCAGCACTGCACTAAAAACAAAGAAACGACGCAAAACTCCGAAAAATCTCTACTTAATCAACGAAATAAGAACATAAACATTTTATTAAACCCAATAACTAGAATCAACAAAATATATTAAATAAATCATTAAATTAACTAATGATTGAAGATAAATAAGACTAAAAACAATGAAAAATATGCATATGATGAGGAGTCATCAACAGACTACAGAGAAAATCAAGAAAATACAAGAGAAAATTAAGGTTTCAAAGGATCGTCATAAGAGTTATGCCGACCAATGTCGCAGACCTTTGGAATTCGAGCAGGGTGATCATGTATTTCTAAGGGTCACGCCTACAACTGGTGTTGGCAGAGCTATTAAGTCAAGAAAGTTGACTCCGAAATTTATTGGACCATACCAGATTACTGCACGAATTGGACCATTGGCTTATCAGATTGCTTTACCTCCCATACTGTCCAATATTCACGACGTATTTCATGTGTCACAGTTAAGGAAATACATTGCAGACCCGTCACATGTGATCGAACTAGATACAATTCAACTGAAGGATAACCTGTCATTTGAAGTATTCCCTGTAAGGATTGAAGACAGGAAGATTAAACAGTTGAGGAATAAGGAAGTCCGACTAGTCAAAGTGATTTGGAATCCGACTACGAGAGACGCCACTTGGGAACTGGAGAGTAAAATGAGGGAACAATATCCTCAGTTGTTTATCGACATGTAGTTTCGAGGACAAAACTAATTTAAGGGGGGTTGTAATGTAAGACCGTTAAATTTAAGAATTAAATTATGGAATTAATATTGAGTGTAATTTGGGGATATTTGTAAAATATTTAATATATGTATGTTTTGAGTAAATATATATAAATAAATATTTATTTTGGAAGATGAATTAAGATTATTGGATGAAGAGTAAATTAATTTAATTACGAGTAATTAAATTATCGGGCAGTTTTATAAACCCTAAGTGTTGGGGAATATTGGGAAGGGTTGTGATGAATTAAAATGGAATTTTTGTGATAGTTTGAAGTGGTGGTGATCAAGTTTTTGATACTTTACTAATGTAGTGAAAAATGTTGATTTGTGCACTGGGACTGCCTCTGTATTCGACTACTAGGGAGCTTTATTCGAATACAGAGTGTTAATTCTGCACTGTTTTGGCTTCTGTATTCGAATACAGATTCGTGTTTGCCAGAAATCTCAGTTTTAAACACTGCTTTATGAATTTTAAGAGTTGGGGAAAACAGAGGGAAGATTTTTGATGAATAAGAATGGAGTTTTAAGATGATGTGAAGTTGAAATGATAAGATGTTTGAATGTTTGATTTAAGCTGTGATGATAATGAAATTAGTTGTGTTGAGATATTTTGAGAAATGATGGAAAGGTATGAATTTTACTGATGTTGCATACTGTTTTCAGTGAAGAGAAAACACTGCATATTCATGCATTGCATAGTCAGGTGGTACCCGCGATGGGCCATAGAGTAATGCGTAAACGTGCTGATCTGTTGAGCGATTGCACGAGTGCTGGTCTGTTGAGCGAATGTACTGGTACTAGTCTGTTGAGCGACTGTACCCTGAAATGTGCAAAACATGCTGATCTGTTGAGCGATTGCACGAGTGCTGGTCTGTTGAGCGACTGCATTGGTACTGATATGTTGAGCGATTGTACCTTGGTATATGTTAAACGTGCTGGTCTGTTGAACAACTTCACAAGTGTTGGTCTGTTGAGCGACTGCACTGGTGCTGATATGTTGAGCGATTGCACCCTGGTCTTGAGGGCCGTTAAAGTCAAACATATTTAAAATGTGCTGGTCTGTTGAGCGACTGCACCTTGGAAATTCCAAGAAGTTGAATACATGAGCATATACATATTGCATCGGGGTGATTGACCGGTGGGTCACGATTTGGTTATATGATGATGATTGGAAACTGATGCGTGTAAGTACGTTATAAAATCTGAATTTATAATGAATGTCTGTGATTGCTGAGGTGGTAGTTGTACCTACAATATGTTTCTATATTAATTGGTTGCTGTTTGAGAAAGCATATATGTCATGAAATTTCAAATGAGCATCCTTAATTTTCATCATTGTTATATGTTATGCCATGGATGTATTTGTTCTGTGATATAAATGCTATGTGTTATTTGTTAATTTCGGTCGGTGACCCTTTACTATTATTGTGGAAATTGGGCTTTGCCCTCAGATGCCCCCCAAACCCATGTCACTCGTGGGTCCCCAGACGACGGAAACGTCGCTCGATTTCATTGATCGTTCTGTGCCTACTGCTTGTGTATACGACCCCATCTCAAGCAGGGCCACGTACACAGGGAGATTGAAGAGGACCTGTAGGACTGACGGAGTGGTGCACTATGTGGAGCACTCTTATACGAGGATTGACTTTCCTGTGCCTTCCCGTTTGGTATTGGAGGCGCCCGAAATTTTTTATGATGCGGAGGAGCCAGCTGGAGGGGTTGAGACGGCGGCCACCGCAGGAGTGGTGACTCCTAACCCAGAGATTGGAGGGGCTGTATGTGATTCTGAGGCGGAAGAAAAGAACAAAGGGCCGACGCCAGTAGCAGCTGATATTCCGGGTCCATCTAGGATATTCGATGACTGTTAAGAGATTCCGGCACCGCCGAAGCGACCCAGATTGTGCATCAATCTGACTTCGGAGGAGACCGATCCCTCTCTGTATGATGAGGAGGAGGAGGTTACATCGAGGCGAGCGGCGGAGTCGGATGAGACTTGTATGGGATGCGGAGGAAATCCGTGCTACTGTAGCTTTAGTGCATGATCGGTTAGATTTGATGTATAGGATTTTGAGCTGGAAAATGTAATTTGTTTTTATTTGGAAAGTATTGTACTAATTTTCCGCTAACCTATTCCGCACTCTGATATTTCCTTATGAGATGATATGACATTGATCTTTTGAAAATGTATTACTGTTTATTATTAATTTCCAAAGATAAGTACTTAGTGATATTTATGATGAAATTATTTAATTACGTTCATCGATTAAATTACGACGTACTATTTTTAAGAAACAGATTAAAGGAAATTTTTATTTCAATTCTTTTGAAGTAATAAATTGGGAAAAACATTTTAATTATTTATTTAAAAAAAAATACACTCGCGCTGTGTTTTAAACTCGGGGTGTTACAAGTATGCTCATGTATTTCATAGTTAGCAATTACTATGATGGGCCACGGGGTGGTATCACGTGATAGGATGGTCCATGGTATTCTTGCAAGGATTATTGAGTTGTGTTGGTACGTGATAGACTGCACTGTAGTAAATCGTGTTGATTTGTGATATACTGCACCTTAGTAAATAGTACTGGTCTATGAGAGGTTGTACATTTATGATTTACACCCCTCATTTAGGATGATCCATTGTATCTTATGAGGGTTTTAAAATTCCAAAATCATGTACACTAGCATATAAGCATTGCGTTATGGTGTTTTGTCACACGAGTCATATTTGCTATATGATGATATATTTATATGCATGCCTTTGTATCACTTGATATCAAGCCATGTTATGCTTTCGCACTTTGTATTTTCGTATATATGTTGTTTTTAGATTGTGATCCTCTACTATTATTGTGGATCAGACTTATGCCCTAAATTCTTAGAGTTTTGAGATTGATGCCACCCGCGGGTCCTCAGTATCTAGTCTTCCTCAATTACAGTTCAAGATCAACTTATTGTTTTATTTAAAGGTTTTATTTATTCTATTCCTTTTGGAATTTTGTTGTTGCATTATAAATTCTTTATCTAAAATAGTTGTAACTATTTTTTTGTCAATGTGAGTTATTGGGTTGCGAATAAGTCAGTTGTGCCGAAATCATTTTTTTATAATGCGCCAATGAATCTAATCGTCATTTTTTGAAAAGAATTTTACAATTGCATATTTTACTCTGATTTAAAATTGAAGGACGATTATGAATATTTTATACATAAGTGTTAGCTGTTTTTTTTTTAAAATTACACTGTTGTTGTTAAAAATCGGGGTGTTACATTGTGGTATCACAGCCCCGATTTAGATTTCATTTGGGGCTATGAGTTTGGTGTTTTAAGCAGATCAAGAGTCAGGTTTTGTTGGGTGTTTTAAGTAAGGTAAGTAACATGTTATGCTTAAGTAGTTATTGTCTCTTAACTGAAACAATGGGCGTTATAACACTTCCGTATGAAGAGTAGTTAAAACCTAAAACATTAGTCGACTTTGGTCGACGAGTGTCTTTGAATTTCTTAGATGCAATGGTCCAGAAAAGGGTAGGGTTGAAGCATATCAAGACTACTAGGGATTTCTAAAGTAATGCCAAGGATACGGAGGCTATGTTGTTGGTAGTCATACTAGGTTTGGATGGATGAATGTCATACTAATAAAATATAACAAGTAAGAATCTGATTGGATAATGTTTTAAGAAATCTATTAGATGTTTGCATGTTAGGTTTCAGGACGAGATTGGATGAAGTTTGATAACTATCAACGAGATGCGACCACCATGGAATTGTGGATAAGAAGGGACTACCGTTTGTAATAAATTGTGGTGTTTAGGTGTGAACGAAGGATGGTTGCATTGAATTTAAGGGGCGCTGCACATCAGGGATGAACAAAACCTTGGGATAGATAAAGGACGACTTAACAGAATAGTGGATACCATGAAGGATGGTAAAAATCGGGAAAACGTAAGTATTTTGAACAAATTGGAGGAATTAATCAAGATTTGATCGGGCTAGATGGGGAACCAAATGGCACCATAAATTTGTAAAACGAGAGAGTTGAAGTAGACAAGTTTTGAATAATTTAAGTTATGGATGTTAGTGTTTGAAGATAATTACTAAAAATATTGTGCTATGAGTAGAAGAGTTTTCATTAGTAAGATTACTAAGATGGTGATAGTTGAGGATGAATAAAACATTGTGTTGTATCTTAAGATGAAATGGATGAATTTAGTTGGTGTAATGAATTTTTGGAGATTTGGAGGATTAGAGTCTAGACTCTTATTGAAGGATAGAGCAAAAAAAGGATTGAATGTAACAAATAATGTATGGTTTAGTTGTTTTTCTTTGGAAGTCAAATGATAACATTTGAAAGATAGGGTATGTGGATTTTGGATATATTTTACTGCAAAGTTATGAGGCAGAGGTTCTGAATGTGCAAACACGAGAAGAGGGGTTGAATTGTGTTTGTAATACTTGAATTCTTTTTCTATTTTTGATGATTATTTAAAATCTGATATATAAGCAAGAAGAATTAGCAGCGGATAAAGTAAAATAATCAACACAAAGATTTATCCTGGTTCACCATTAACTAGGCTACATCCAGTTCCTTCACCTTGAAGGATTTATCAACTAATTCAAAACCTCTGAATTACAACAACACTACTGAAAATCCTAGACTTTTGAGGAACACAACACCTTGACTTCACAAGTCAAGTCTTCTCCTACCAATCTGACAACCCCAGATTGTAGAAGGGATTTCAACACCTTGAATCTAATTGCTAAGTCACCTGCTACTTCTTCTGACTCTTAAGATTGTAGACTCTACTTCAACAATATAGATCTGACACAAGGGAACGAAAAACAATAGTACTTGCTTCTGGAAAGCTGATACTCACAACTAACCTCACTGAAAACTCGAGTGTTTGCCTCTGGAATTTTATGACTCTTTTACTGATTTCCAATGAAAGTCTTCTGCCTTGAGCCTCCTTTTATAGATGAAACTTAGGGTTTCTTCCATGATCAAATTCGAGCTGTATCTGTCCAGATTCTCTTGTAAAAATAACTTGGCCAATCGGGTTTGAGCTTTATGCTTGATCCGAACCTTTTTGCTTCAGATTTGTTATGAAAATAACTTTGGCCAATCCTGTTCTTGTTTAATTCTGGACCGTATCTTTCTTCCCTCCAATTGCTTTTAAATTCCCTCCAAGACTTCGATTTATTTTTGTATCAAATCCCCTTAATACTTTGATAAAAAATCTATCAAAATTTAATCAAGTCTTTTTTCGAATTTTAATCAAGTCTTCACTGATTTTCATCATGATTAAAATCTGGACTGTATGATCCTTTGATCTCGACCAACTCTGGACTATGTAATCTGATTTGTGCCAATTTTGTGATCCTCTGATCTCGGCCAACACTGGATCATGATACTTTAATCTGCACCATTGATCTTTTAATCTGAACATTTACCCTCTGATCTGGACCAAGTCTGGACTGAGTCTGGATTGAATTTGAATTAAATCTGGACTAATGATATTTTAATTTGGACCATTGATCTTTTAATCTGGACATTTATCCTCTGATCTGGATCAAGTCTGGATCAAGTCTGAACTAAGTCTAGATTAAATCTGGACTAAGTCTTATGTTCTGGACAATTAAATCTTCTGATCTGGACTGAGTTTTATGTTCTGGACCATGCTATCTTTTGGTTTGGACCAAGTCTGACTTATGTTTCCTTCTGGTCTGGACCAAGTCTCCCTCTGACAAGCTTCCATCTGGTCTAGACCAGGTCTCCTTCTGGACTCTGCTTCCTTATGATGTTTTGCCTTTGATGATATTCTCTGATATCTTCTGGAGGTGTATCCTCTGGTGTCATTCTCCGATTTTATCCTCTGGTGTCCTCATATTCTGCTTCTGATTTTATCTTCTGGTGACGTCATCTTTTGGCTATGGTGACGTCATCTTCTGGTGGCATTTTTCATTATTATTCTAAGTCAAAAATAAGATTACATAAAAATACTTTTGTAAACATCAAAATTCTAAGTATAGAACCAACTTGGTTCCAACAGGCTCGAATATAGTTATGCATTTGGAGATGCTTACTAGGAATTTTTTAGGAGTTGTTTTTTAGGACGTTCGATTGTTTGGACTCTTTTTGTTGGTACCATAGTGAAGGTTGGGAATGAATAAGAAAACTTGTTGGAGCAACACATGTAGATGTAGCTTATGTTAACTACAAATTCATGAAAGGAGTTTCCTCACTCGTGATTTGGAAATTGTTATTGTGAGTGTATACCAAGGATTCAAAGGCATCACTTGAATGGGTGTCATGGAGGTACATTTATTGTATTCGTTAACCGAAATAGTTAACCTTTTATCTGGTCAGGAAGAACCAACCATGGAGTGGAAAAGTTTGGAGGAAACTACTAAGGCTTTGATTTATTGAAATCGTTATGTTAAAGAAAGATGAAGTGTGGTAGTAGATGAGCTAAGCAAATAAAGGACTCGAGATGTTGACCATATGGATGATTGAATGGCGATAGAAGTGAAAATTGTTTTGAGATATATTTTGGATATAGAACTTTCCTAAGAAGCCTGAAAATAGGGCAAATAAAATATGACAATTAGACCCATACACCTTAATAAAACAGACGTAAAATATAACGAATAATAAATTAGAATCACCAACATAACTGAAAACTAAATTCATAAATATAGTTTTCAAAAAAAAAAAAATCTCAAAATTAACAAAATATTAGGCCTGTAAGTCCTTCCCTTAAGCCCACAAAAAATAATGAAATAATGGGTTGAGGCTTTAAAAAAATTATTTTAACAAAAGGTTTAATATTAGAGACTTAGTAAGAAATTTTTTAAAATGGACTTTGTAGTTTGGGGCTTTATTGACAGCTCTACTTACGAGACATAAACTAGTACTTAAAATTATTTAAGGTAGTATTTAAAAAAAATTTAGGGCTGGATTTCAATTTTTTGGACTAAAACGAACATGATTACATTTTTATTACCCCCACAAAACTTGTTATATTGAATGATATATTTTTAATTTTAATCAAAAAAATATTTAAATGATATTTTGATTTTTTTCAAAAAATAATTAAATTTGATTATAATAGTATTAAATAAGATAAAATTAGTTACATGTAACACCTGTAATTTATTTATAGCAAGAATAAGGATTTACTATCTTTTTTACCTTATGTTCGCTTATTTTTCGTTTGTGTACTATCTACAATTTATTTTTAGCAAGAATTATGATTTACTGTCTATTTTACCTTATATTCGCTTATTTTTCGTTTGTTTACCATTTATATTATCTGGTTGTTTGTAAACTTTATTGTAATTGTGTCTGACTTGAATATTGATCTTTGAAAAATTGTTTGCACATTTTTCTTGATACTAAATGACTATGTAAATGTATTAACATTATCGAATTTTCAAAAATAATTTTGTGTTGATTTTTTAGAAAACGGACAAAATATACTCACTGTTTCAATTTTAACGGACTCTGAATGCCACCAAAATTTAAGCATGAACTTTATATATCAATTGTAATGAAAATTTGATCTCACTATACTTTCCTAAGTTAAGGAACAAAAATATTGTCAGATAAAAAAAATTTCACGAAAATTTAAAAAGTTTTAATTTGTAGATTTATTATAAATTTTTCCTATTATCGATAAATTTATTAGTTAATGAAATGCAACTTGTTTAAAACGAACTCAAAGACTGAATGAGATGATGTGACATAAAGTCACAAAATATCTAGGTATTTTTTTAGGATATTAATATTTTAACAAGATGTCAGTGAAAATATCTAGATATTTTCTTATTATGTAGTAAGACTTTCTAAGGACTCAAATGAGCAACCTCACTATTCTTTTTTGTGTGTAGACTAGAATGACTTGTGTAAGAAAGATAAGATTGGGAGTGATAGATTAGTAAAATGTTTGGAAAATATCTTTGAAGAACCAGGCTAAAATTATTTTCCAAAGAATAATTTAATCTTATTACGGATGATTATTATCGACATATATTTTACTGAAATGCACTAGCATATAAGCATTGCATTACAGTGTTTTGTCACACGAGTCATATTTGTTATATGACAATGTATTTATATACATACCTTTTTATCACTTGATATTATGCCATGTTACACTTTCATGCTTTGTATTTTCGTATATATGTTGTTTTTAGATTGTGACCATCTACTATTGTTATGGATCAGACTTATTATTTTTCAAAGAATAATTTAATCTTATTACGGATGATTATTATCGATAAATATTTTACTGAAGTGCACTAGCATATAAACATTGCATTATAGTGTTTTGTTACACGAGTCATATTTGTTATATGATGGTATATTTATGTACATGCCTTTTTATCACTTGATACCATGTCATGTTACACTTTCATGCTTTGTATTTTCGTATATATGTTGTTTTTAGATTGTGACCATCTACTATTGTTATGGATCGGACTTATGCCCTAGATTCTTAAAGTTTCAATATCAACTTAGGGTTTTATTTATTCTATTTCTTTTGGAATTTTGTTGTTGCAATAGAAATTATTTATCTTGCGACTATTTTTTTGTCAACGTGAGTTGTTGGGTTGCGAGTAAGTCAGTTGTGCCGAAATCATTTTTTTTATCATGCGACAATGATTTTAATCATAATTTTTGGAAAACTATTTGACAATTACATATTTTACGCTGATTTTAAATTGAATGATGATTATGAATATTCTATCCATAAGTGTTAGTGGTTTTTTTTTTTTTTTAAATTATACTCGCTATTAAAAATCGAGGTGTTACTTTATGGTATTGGAGCCCCGATTTAGATTTCTTTGGGGGTGTGAGTTGGATGTCTTATGCTGATCAATAGTCGAGTTTAGTTGGGTGTTTTAAATTGAGTAACCAACATGATATGCCTAAGTAGTTATTGTTTGTTAACCGAAACAAGAGGCATTATAACACTTTCATATGAAGAGTAGTTAAAACCTAGAACCTTAAGACGGTTGACCTTTAAGTCAATTATTTCAATTAGTCAGGCTAAATGGGGAACAAAGTGGCACCTTAAACTTGTATAGTCGAGCGAGTTGAGGTAGACAAGTTTTGAATAAGTTAAGTTATGGATGTAAGTGTTTGAAGATTTACTAAAAATATTGTGCTATGAGTAGAAGAGTTTTCATTAGTAAGATTACTAAGATGATGATAGTCGTGTTGGAACCAAGTTGGTTCTAAGTACTTAGGATTTTGATGCTTACAAATGTACTCTATGTAAACTTATTTTGTACTTTGAATTATTAAGTTAAATGCCCTAGAAACTGAAGGAATCAGAAGCAGTGATCAAAGGATTCCAGAAAAATGAATTCTGGAATGACCAGAAGATACTCCAGGAATGTCAAAACATGACCAGAAGATATCTTTGATGGCCCAGATCAGAAGGAATAAAAATCAGAACGAAACATGGATCATACCATTGGAAAGCCTGCCAGAAGGAGAGTTGTTCAAGACAAACAGGAATCAAATATCAATTTTATTCCAGAAGTTATTGTGACCAGAAGATGGCCTGGCAGTGAAATATTAAACTGCCTAGACTTGTTCCAGACTCAACCAAAAGCTATGTTTAAGGGTCCAGAACAAGAGAATCAATCCAGATATGACCCAGACCATAAGATAGCATGATTCAGGGCATGAAACTAAGTCAAGACAAGAAGAAATGATTTCCAGAATGATCCAGACCTGATCTAAAATAAAAGGTAAAATGCCCAGACTGAAATATTTATTGTCCAGATTTAATTTGAATTTAATCCAGACCAAAGTCCAGAATTAGTCCAGATCAGAGGGAAGATTTCCAGATCAATGGTTCAGAATTAATTATTTGGTCCAATGATGGTCCAGATCAGAAAATCAGACCATGGCCTAGTGTTGACCGAAATCAGAGAGACAGAATGTATAGTCCAGCAAAGGCCGAATTCAGAGGATTATAGCATATCAGGTGTGCATCCAAGATGGCCGAAATCAGAAGATCAGAGGGTCAGGAAGTGTGGTCCAGGGAAGGCCGAAATCAGAGGATCACAGCATAGCAATTAGTCTGGTTCAGATGTGGACTAGCACAGGAAAATCTGATAGTCCAGAATTGATCAACGATGGAGATTTCAATTTATTTTGATTAAAGTATTAAAAAGATTTATTACAAAAATAAAGTGAGGTGTTGTGGAATTCAGGAGCATTGGCGAGAACAACCAACAGATTTAATTGGCCAGTTATTTTGAAAGAAAATCTGAAGTTATGTTTTTTTATTTATATGAAGCACAATTGGTCAAGTTATTTTTTCAGAGAATCTGAAGATATATTTTAAAACTAATTTAAGGTTCTTCTATTTTCATATTCCGAGAAAAGATAGTGTTATTCTATTTACAAATTAAACCCGTTTTGTAAGTGAAAAAATAGCATCTGAATCTTGCGGAGATTTGTAAGTTGGGTTGTTTTGCCATTTTTTATGTTGCTTCACTTTTTCTTTCTATTATGCTCTCTGTCATAATATTTATATTTTTTAGCCTCTAATTTGCTCTACAATTTGGACAGGTATCATGGAGTTTATCTTGGTGAAGATGTTGCTGTTAAGGTTCTGAGATTTGAGCAACTAAATGATGCCATACAGGATGAGTTTACTCAAGAAGTAGCAATTTTGAGGTCAATATTTTTATGCTCTAGGTTTAAGACCATACTACATAATTTATTGCATTGTTTGAGATTACTTGGCTGATTACTTGGCATAACTAAATGGGATTAAATTTGTTGGTTAAATAAGCTTACATTGTTGGCACATTGCTTTCCCTTTACTTGTTGGGTTTGTATAATTAATGAATGAATGTGTATGTATGGCCACATTTTGCATTTCTTTGAGTGAGCAAAGCTCAATTCTATTTGTGTTTGTTGTCTTTACTTGAGTTAGTTACTAACTACATTTTGAAATTTTAGATGTGCTCGCAATCACTTTTGTTTGTTTTGTTTCATGTTATATTACTATTATATATGCCATTCCATTTCATACAAACATGATTTATAACCACTTACTTAGAGGAGGGATACTTGAATAACAGAACTAAACAAATAACAGTACATCTGAAATAAGTATGGCCTACCATAAAACTAACAATAGAGGTGATGATTACTTGGCTGATTTGGGAAATTACTTCTCCTGGTTTGAGGATAATAAGGCAGCCAATTTCTATGCATGTGGCTTTATAACCAAATTTTCAATTGTTGTATTGCAACGTGGAAAGAGAATGATATATAGAGAGGTTAATGATTCATAATATGTTATGTTTCAAACTAACAAAGCTTTATTCTCTACCCATTGAGACTTCTTTTCCTTGGTTTATATCTAAGTTATCTTTTAAGCTATATTTATTCTATGTTAGTATATATTCTTCTTTTACTTTCTTTATATTTAAGTTATATTTATTAATTTTTTTGTGTTATTTCATTCAATTTTTCCGTTTATTGTATTGAATTGAAAAGATAAGAGTTGGATATCCCACAACCCTAATTTTCTTGATTTTGCATTTGCAAAATCAAATGATGGAAATTTTGTATGCCCTTGCACCAATTGCATCAATTGCAAGCAGCGTTCTCAGGTGGATATTTATGACCATCTAGTCCATTTTAGATTTCTAAAAGGTTATGTTACTCAAAGTGTATCTTAAGTAGAAGGAGACTTTGACCATGACATAGATACATTGATTCATGATGCCTTTGGAATACATCCAACAAATGAGAGAGATGGTGCGAATTTAAATGTGGAGGACAAGGATCCCAAAACATTCTTAGATGAACCCAATACTCAACAATCTTAAGAGGACGGTAATTTGGATAAGTTCTATCAGTTGTTAAATGAGGCATAGCAAAATTTTGTATCCTGGTTGTAAGAAGTTCACAAAACTATCATTTATTGTGCATTCATATCACTTAAAGTGTCTAAACGGGTGGACAGACAAAAGTTTTTCCATTTTGTTAGAGCTATTAAGGGATGTGTTCCCAGAGAAAATACATTGCCGAAATCTTTTTATGATACAAAAAAGATTATTTTTTGATGAGGTCTCTCATATGAAAAAATTCATGCTTAAACCAATGATTGCATATTATATTGGAGAGATTTTGCTAATGGTCATAGTTGCTTAAAATGTGATATGTCACGATGGAAACTAAACTCTAATGATAATGAAGGTAGAAAATAAATCCCTACAAAGGTTCTTCGTTGGTTTCCTCTTAAACCTAGACTACAAAGACTATTTCTATCATAAAAAATAGCTTCTTCTATGACATGGCACGAGGATTGTAGAACAAAAGATGGGCTCATGAGACATCTAGCTGATTCTTTCGCTTGGAAAGATTTTGATCGTCAGCATCTTGATTTTTCGTGCGACCTTCGTAATGTTTGACTAGGTTTAGCTTCTGATGGTTTTGACCCTTTCAAAACCATGTCAATTTCTCATAGCACTTGGCCTGTTGTTTTGATTCCTTATAACCTTCCTTCATGGATGTGTATGAAGCAACCTAATTTTATACTTTCATTCTTATTCCCGGTCCAAAAGTCCAGGAAATAAACTTGATGTCTATATGAAACCTCTTGTGGACGAACTAAAAGAATTATGGGAAATTGGGGTGAAAACATTTGATGCATGCAAAAAATAGTCATTCCAAATGTGTGCTGCTATCATGTGGACTATCAATGATTTCCCGGCATATGCAAAATTTTCTGGATGGAGCACTAAAGGTCGATACGCTTGTCCATGTTGTGGTTTAGAAACTGCGTCTAAGTGGTTGCGTTATAGTCAGAAGTTTTGCTACATGTGTCTTCGTCATTGGTTAGAGCCTAACAGTAAGTGGAGATACAATAGAGGAGAATTTGATGGAACCCAAGATTTTAGAGCACCACCAGAGCTACCTAATGGTGCAAGTTGTTGGAACCAAGTTGGTTCTTGCAATTAAAGTTTTGATGTTAGCAAATGTATTTTATAAAAATCGTATTTTGACTTAGAAGAAGAATGAAAAATCAGAAGATGTCATCAGAAGCATAAACTAGAAGATTACGTCACCAGAAGCAAAAATCAGAGGATGTCATCAGAAGCATAAACCAGAAGATGACATCACCAGAAGCAGAAATCAGAGGATGACGTCAGCAGAAGGTACATCCAGAGAATACCAGAGGAAACATCCAGAGGATACCATAGGATGTCACCAGAGGGTACTAAAAGATACCTCTAGAAAATACCAGTGGATGTCATCAAAAGCAAACATCAGAGGATATCACCAAAAGATATCATCAGAGGATATCACCAGAGGATATCATCAGAGGATCCCGTCAGAGGATAATTTTAGAGGATCTCATTAGAGGCAAAAAGCAGAAGCTACATCATTAGAAGCTGAAAGTATGCTCAAAATAGAATCTGAGAAAAATGCTCAAACACTCTAGTTCACTTTAAGCTTATTGTGAGTATCAACTTTCCAGAAGTAAATACTCATTTATAATTTCGATCCCTTGTATAAAATCCTATAGTGTTGAAGTTTCTTCTAAAATCTGGGGTTGTCAGGTTGTTAGAAAAAGACTTAGCTTGTAGGTTTAAGGTTGTGAAGTGTAACACCCCGAGTTTAAAATACAGCGCGAGTGTATTTTGTTTTTTTTTTACATAAAATAAATCAATAAAAGAATTTTCCGAATTAATTCAAGGGAATTAAAATCAAATTTTCATTAGTTCATTTCAAAAGAGAACACCCGGCCTGTGGCCATTAAATAGCATCAGAGTGCAGAATAATACAGCGGAAAAGTCATACATTAATTCCCAAAATAAAATTACATTCCCCAAAACTCAAGACCCTATACAAAAGTCTAGTCTGATCATGCACTAAGCTACAGTAGCACGGTCTCCACCGTATCCTCTATAAGTCTCGTCTTCAACCAGCTGTCTGTCCCTCTACATTGTCCATGTAACACCCCGAGTTTCAAATACAGCGCGAGTGTATTTTTTTTTTAAATAATTAAAATGAGTTTTCCAAAATTAATGTCAAGGGAATTAAAATAAAATTTTCATTAGTTCATTTCAAAAGAGAATACCCGGCCTGTGACCACTAAACAGTATCAGAGTGCGGAAAATACAGCAGAAAAGTCATACATTAATTCCCAAAATAAATTACATTTCCCAAAACTCAAGACCCTATACAAAAGTCTAGTCTGATCATGCACTAAGCTACAGTAGCACGGTCTCCACCGTATCCTCTATAAGTCTCGTCTTCAGCCAACTGTCCGTCCCTTTGCATTGTCCACGTAGACTCCGTACGTAAAGATCAGGGGAAACTAACGACGCTTTCGTCGTTAGTGTATCCGTCGGTAGGACGGGTTCGGGTAACATCTGAGGGCAAAGCCCAAAGTCCACAATATAATAGCAAAGGGTCACGAACCGAAAATAACAAATAGGCACATAGCATATATCTCACAACAACACATATATTCATGGCATATTGTATGATGAAAAGATGCTCATTTTGAAATTTCATGACATGTATACTTTTTCAAAACAGCAACGAATTAATATGGAAAAACATGTTGTAAGTACAATCACCACTTCAGCAATCACAACATTCATCAGAAAACTCATGTTTCAACAAGTACTTACACACATCAATTTTCGAATCATCAACAATATCCAAAACGTGACCCACCGGTGAAACACCCAGATGCAATATGCATATGCTCATGTACTCAACTTCTTGGAATTACCAAGGTGCAGTCACTCACAGACCGGCACAATTTAACGGCCCTCATGACCAAGGTGCTATCGCTCACAGATCAGCACCAGTGCAGTCGCTCACAGACCAGCACTCGTGCAGTCGCTCACAGACCAGCACGTTTGACATAAACCAAGGTACAATCGCTCACAGATCAGTACCTAGTGCAGACGCTCAACAGTCCAGCACTCGTGCAATCGCTCAACAGATCAGCACGTGGTTGCGCATATTTGAATGGACCACCACGAACACGCGGCCACTCTAAACCCGAATAGAGTGGACCACCACGAACACGCGACCACTCTACAACCCATCACGGTTACTACATTCACGTGTATTAGCCTCTCACAGGCCAAATACACAGAAATTAAATCCTCGTACGGATAGAATGGACCACTACGAACACGCGGCCATTCCGTAGCCCGGATAGAATGGACCACCACGAACATGCGGCCACTCTATAACCCACGGTTACTACTTAACTTCGCGGCCCATCACGGTCACCGCATCAACTCTGTGGCCCATCGCGGGTACCACCTGACTATGCAATGCATGAATATGCAGTGTTTTCTCTCCACTGAAAACAGTATGCGACATCAATGAATTTCATGCATTTCCACCATTTCTCAAAATACCTCAACACAACCAATTTTATTATCAACTCATCAATGCTTAAACATTCAAGTAATCATTAACACTTTACATTATCACATAATTCCCTTCTTAATCATCACAAGTCTTTCCATTATTCCCCAAACTCTTAAAATTCAAAAAACAGTGTTTAAAACTGAGTTTTCTGGAAAATACGAATCTGTATTCGAATACAGATCCCTTGTATTCGAATACAGAAGCTGAAACTAGTGAAAATCTGCAATTTTAACATTTTGTATTCGAATACAGCATGCTTGTAGTCGAATATAGAAGACAAAACCAGAATGATCAGCATCAGATCATCAGAAAACAGAACCAGAATCAGAAGGATTAACATCAGAACATTAGAAACAGAATTAGAATCAGAATCATCAACACCAGAACATCAGAAACAGAACCAGAATGAATGATTAATATCAGAACATTAGGAAACAGAACCAGAATCAGAATCATCAACACCAGAACATCAAAAACAGAACCAGAATCAGAATGATTAATTTCAAAACATCAGAAACAGAACCAGAATCAGAATATCAGAAAACAGAACCAAAATAATCAACGTCAGAAACAGAACCAGAATGATCAACATCATAATAGAACTAGAATGATCAACATCAGAAACAGAACCAGAAGGATCAACATCAAAACAAACCAGAAGGATCAACATCAGAAACAGAACCAGAAGGATCAACATCAGAAAAAGAACCAGATTGATCAACATCAGAAATAGTACCAGAATCAGAATCATCAGAAGCAAAACAGAATGATTCACACCAGAATCATCAGAAGCAAAATAGAATGACTATTAGAATCATCAGAAGCAGAAACAAGATGATTATCAGAATCATCAGAAGCAGAAATAGGATGATTAATATCAGAATCATCAGAAGCAAAACAGAATGATTGTCAGAATCATCAAAAGCAAAAACAAGATGATTATCAGAATCATCAGAAGAAGAAACAGGATGATCAATATCAGAATCATCAGAAGCAGAAATAGAATGATTGTCAGAATCATCAGAAGCAGAAACAAAATGATTATCAGAATCATAAGAAGCAGAAACAAGATGATCAATATCAGAATCATTAGAAGCAAAACAGAATGATTATCAGAATCATCAGAAGCATAAACAAGATGATTATCAGAATCATCAGAAGCATAAACAAGATGATTATCAGAATCATCAGAAGCAGAAACAGAATGATCAATATCAGAATCATCAGAAGCAGAAACAGAATGATTGTCAGAATCATCAGAAGCAGAAACAAGATGATTATCAGAATCATCAGAAGCAGAAACAGAATGATCAATATCAGAATCATCAGAAGCAGAAACAGAATGATTGTCAGAATCATCAGAAGCAGAAACAGAATGATTGTCAGAATCATCAGAAGCAGAAACAAGATAATTATCAGAATCATCATAAGTAAAACAAAATGATTCACACAGAACCAGCAGAAGATGAATGTATTAGAGGATACATTCTGAATTTACAGAAGATGCATTTCTGGAATTATCAGAAGATAAACTAGAATGTCCAAAACCGACCAGAAGATACCTTTGGAGGCTTATATCAAACAGAAACAAAATCAGAAGAACATCTGGAAAATACCAGAGGGAAGCCTGCCATACTATGACTTGCTCCAAACAAGAATGATTCAAATATCAGAAGAAATCAAGAAGTTATATTGATCAGAACATAGTCTGGCAGTGTAATTTCAACACAGTCCATATTTGTTCAGAAGTGACCAGAAGATATCTTTGATGGATTATATCAGAGGGAATAAATATCAGAAGATTCTTTGGACCATACCATTGTGAAGCCTGCCATGTAGAGAGTTGTTCCAGGCCATAAGTTGTCAAAAGCAAGAAGTAATCCAGAAGATAATTTGACCAGAACATGGCATGACAATCAAATTTTGAATAACCTAGACTTCGCCCAGACTTCATCCAGAATTGATCAGAAGAAGCACAAAATGGTTCATGCCAGAATCACCAGAAGCAGAAACAACATAATGATTCACATCAGAACCATCAGAAGCAGAAACAGACTGATTCACATCAAAATCATCAGAAGATGGTTAACATCATAACCATCAGAAGCAGAAACAGAATGTTTCAGATCAGAACCATCAGAAGCAGAAATAGAATGGTTCACATCAGAACCATCAAAAGCAGAAGTAGAATGGTTCACATCAGAACCATCAGAAGCAGAAATAGACACAGAATGATCCACACAAGGATCATCAGAACCAGAAACAGAAACAGAATGATCCACACAAGGATCATCAGAACCAGAAACCGAAACAAAATTCTTCTTCTGTATTCGACTACAAGGCTCGTAGTCGAATACAAGTTTGAAAACTTAAGTAAAACAGAAATCTGGAAGGTTGTATTCGAATACACACATGTTATAGTCGAATACACCTTCGAAAACCAGTGAAATTTCAACCCTTTTCAAACTGTTTTCTTTTAAAACAACAACCAAACCACAGAATAGATTTAACACTTTTTCCATAAGACACTTCCCTCATTTAAAATCCCTTTTCCTTTTAAATCAACAACACCACCAAAATCACACAAAACAGAAATGGAATCAGGATCCAACCCCAATCATCCAGAACCAGAAAACAGAATGTTCACTCACCAGAATCATTCAGATTTTGAAACCATCAGAACAAACATGCAAGCATCACAACTTTCTCAAAACATCAGAATAACGTGTATAGCATTTCAGCTTTTCAAACAATCAGAACAACATGCAAAGCATTTCAGCTTTTACAATCATCAGAACATGACCAATGTTTTCAACCAAAACAGAAATCATCACACAGCAGCAAAACACCAACAGAATGCATTTTTGCATTTTTAAAACTATTTTCCAAAACAGTTTTATGAACATGTATTTTAACCATCTTTAAAATAACATGCAAGACATCTTCAGTTTTCTCACACAAGTAAAACAGCATTAATGCATTCAACCAACACCAGCCATCACAGAATCATCACATATCAACAACAAAAATGCATTTTCTTCATTTTTCAAGATGTCATTTCGAAAACATGTCTTTCTTTCAAAACAGAACTGAAATAACATGCATTTACAGCCTTAATGCAACTAGAAAGTTGGAAGGTGCCCTTACCCTTGTAGCGTGCTCTGCTATTTCTCTTGTTCCTGCTGCGTTCCCTTTTCTGCGTCTAGAAACGTGAAGCTGTTCCCTGAGTTTGCTGCTGCAAAACTGGGTTCTTTCTCTTCGTATTGAGGTGGGGATTAACTTTACTACTGGGGGTTTTCTGGTTTTATGGTTGGAATTTCAGTTAATGGTGTTTGAAGGAATTTCCCTCTCTTCAATTTTGAATTCTGGAATTGGCCGAACAGAGACAGAATGGGAGAGGAGATGGAGTTGGTACATGCAATATGGGCAGTATGGAGGAAGGAATGGTGTTCTGATTTCACCATCCTTCTCACTTCTATTTATAGACTCTCATGGTGCCACCTCACTTGCCACTTGTCTGATTTTCCAGCTTTTAATTGTCTTGCAATTAGCCACTTAATCCTTACTTAATGGTCCAATTAATTTAATTACTCGAAATTAAATTAATTTAATCTTCATCCAAAATAAATATTTATATATATATATATATTCACTCAAAACATACATATATTAAATATTTTTACAAATATTCCCAAAATACCCTTAATATTAATTCCAAAATTAATATTAAATTTAAGGGTCTTACAGTCACTACAATTACATGTATTAGCCTCTCACAGGCCAAATACACAGAAGTTAAATTCTCGCACGGATAGAATGGACCGTCTAATACACGCGGAACCATTCCGTAGCCCGAGTAGAATAGACCGTCTAATACACGTGGAACTACTCTGACCCCGGATAGAACAGACCGTCTAATACACGCGGAACTATTCTATAACCCATGGTTACTACTTAACTTCGCGGCCCATCACGGTCACCGCATTACTCTGTGGCCCATTGCGGTCACCACCTGACTATGAAATGCATGGACATGCAATGTTTTCTCTTCACTGAAAACAGTAAGCAAAAAAAATCAGAAACACTCAGCCTTTCCAGCATTTCCCCCAGAACATCTCAACACAATTAACTTCATCATCAACACATCAATGATTAAACATTTAAGCAATCATTATCACTTTGCATTATCTCAAAATTCCATTCTGAATTATCATAAGTCTTTCCTCAACTCTTAAAATTCATAAAACAGTGTTTAAAACTGAGATTTCTGGAAAATACAAATCTGTATTCGAATACAGCAGCAAAAACAGTGCAAAATTAACACTCTGTATTCGACTACAGCCCCCCTAGTAGTCGAATACAGACGCATTCTTAGTGCACAAATCAACATTTTTCACTACATCAGTAAAATCTCAAAAACTTCATCACCACTACTTCAAACTATCACAAAAAATTCCATTTTAATTCACCACAAACATTCCCAATATTCCCCAACACTTAGGGTTTTTAAACACTGTTGAAAAACTTGAAATTTATGAAAACTCGAATCTGTATTCGAATACAGATCCCTTGTATTCGAATACATAAGCTGAAACTGTAATTTCAACATTCTATATTCGAATACAGCATGCCTACAGTCGAATACAGAAGCCAAAAATAGAACGATCAACATCAAAACATCAAGAACAGAACCAGAATCAAAATCATCAACATCAGAAACAGAACCAGAATCAGAATGATTAAGATCAGAACATCAGGAACAGAACCAGAATTAGAATCATCAACATCAGAAACAGAACCAGAATCAAAATGATTAACATAAGAACATCAGGAACAGAACCAGAATCATCAACACCAGAATACAGAAACAAAACCAGAATCAGAATGATTAACATCTGAACATTAGGAACAGAACCAGAATCAGAATCATCAACACCAGAACATTAGAAACAGAACCAGAATCAGAATGATTAACACCAGAATCATCAGAAGCAAAACAGAATGATTCCCACCTGAATCATCAGAAGCAAAACAGAATGGTTAACACCAGAATCATCAAAAGCAAAACAGAATGATTCACACCAGAATCGTCAGAAGCAAAACAGAATGATTCACACCAGAATCATCAGAAGCAAAATAGAATGATTCACACCAGAATCATCATAAGCAAAACAGAATGATTCACACCAGAATCATCAGAAGCAGAACAGAATGATTCCCACCAGAATCATCATAAGCAAAACAGAATGACTCACCCCAGAATCATCAGAGGCAAAACAGAATGACTCACACCAGAATCATCAGAAGCAAAACAGAATGACTTACACCAGAATCATCAGAAGCAAAACAGAATGATTCACACCAGAATCATCAGAAGCAAAACAGAATCATTCACACCAGAATCATCAGAAGCAAAACAAAATGATTCACACCAGAATCATCAGAAGCAAAACAGAATGACTCACACCAGGATCAACAGAAGCAAAACAGAATGACTCACACCAGAATCATCAGAAGCAGAAACAAAATGACTCACACCAGAATCATCTAAAGCAGAAACAGAATCATCAGAATCATCAGAAGCAGAAGCAGAATGATTAACATCAAAATCATCAGAAGCAGAAATAGGATGATCAACATCAAAATCATCAGAAGCAGAAACAGGATGATTATCAGAATCATCAGAAGCAGAAACAGAATGATAAACCTCAAAATCATCAGAAGCAGAAATAAGATGATTATCAGAATCATCAGAAGCAGAAACAGGATGATTATCAGAATCATCAGAAGCAGAAACAGAATGATAAACTTCAAAATCTTCAGAAGCAAAAATAGGATGATTATCAGAATCATCAGAAGCAGAAACAGGATGATTATCATAATCATCAGAAGCAAAAACAGAATGATAAACATCAAAATCATCAGAAGCAGAAATAGGATGAATAACTTCAGAATCATCACAAGCAGAAATAGGATGATTAACATCAGAATCATCAAAAGCGGAAACAGGATGATTATCAGAATCATCATAAACAAAAATCCTTCCTCTGTATTCGACTACAGGGGCTCCTAGTCGAATACAAGTTTGAAAACTTAAGTAAAACAGAAGCTTGACAGGTTGTATTCGAATACACACATGTTGTATTCGAATACACCTTCGGAAACCTGTGAAATTTTCCTGAGACTTCAACACATTTCAAACTGTTTCTTTTGAAAAATCAGCACAACTCCGAAACAGTTTTTCACTCTTTTAAACCACAAACTCAGACTTTGACATCAAACCAGATTTTCCAGAAGAAAACACTTTCATCAGTTTTAAAACCCTTTTTATTTTGAAATCATCAGTAACACCAGATTTTCATCAACAGAACAGCATGCAAGCATTTCAGCTTTCTCCAAACCATCAGAACATCATGCAAGCATTTCAGCATTTTCAAACATCAGAACAACATGCAAAGCATTCAGCTTTCTCAAACATCAGAACAACATGCAAAGCATTTTAGCTTTTCTCAAACATCATAACAACATGCAAAACATTTCAGCTTTCTCAAAACATCAGAACAACATACAAGCATTCAGTCAAACAGCAAGCATCACATAGCAGCAAAACACCAACAAAATGCATTTTTTTTTTGCATTTCAAAACCATTTTCAAAACAGTTTTATGAACATGCATTTTTAAATCATGTTTGAAATAACATTCAAGACATTTTCCACTTTCCCACATAAACAACACAACTTTAGTGCATTCAGCTCAAACAGCCATCATCACAGAGCTTTTAAAACGTCAAAAAATGCATTTTTCATTTCTTTCAAGCAACAGGCAAACCAGTTTCAAAACAGTAATGAAAACACTAGTAATGCCATGAAAATCATGCACTTACAGCCCTAATGCATCTAGAAAGTGGAAGGTGCCCTTACCCTTGCTGCGTGTCTGCTACTTCTCACGTTTCTGTTTCCGTTCCCGTTTACGCGCCAAAATTCGGTGAAACTGCTGCCTGAGTTTGCTGCTACGAAACTGGGTTCTCTAGCTCCGTAATGACGTGGGGAACAACTTTAGTACTGGGGGTTTTCTGGTTTGGTGCTTATATTTCCAATTGATGGCACTTTTGAGGAACTCCCTCTTTTGTATTTTGAAATCGTGAACTGGAACAGATTTCAGAATGGGAAGGGAGGGTGCTGTTACATGCAGCACTGTTACATGCAGTATGGGCAGTGAGGAAGGAGGGATGGTGTTATGATTTCACCATCCTTCTCACTCCTATTTATAGGCTTTTGTGGTGCCACCTCACCCAAAAATAATGTAAAAATAATGTTGGATCCTTCAGCACTTAATTGTCTTGTAATTAGCCACTAATCCTCATTTAACTTGTCCGATTAATTTAATTACTCGTAATTAAATTAATTTAATCTTCATCCAATAATTTTAATTCATCTTCAAAAATAAATATTTATATATATATATATATATATATATATTCACTCCAAACATACATATATTAAATAATTTACAAATATTCCCAAAATACCCTTAATATTAATTCCAGAATTAATATTAAATTTAAGGGTCTTACAGTCCATGTAAACTCCGTACGTAAAGATCAGGGGAAACTAACGACGTTTCCGTCGGTAGGACGGGTTCGGGTAACATCTGAGGGCAAAGCCCAATTTCCACAATATAATGGCAAGGGTCACCGACCGAAATTAACAAATAATCACATAGCATATATTTCACAGCAACAAATATATACATGGCATATCGTATAACAATGATGGAAATAATGATGCTCATTTGAAATTCAATGACATATATGCCTTTTCAAAAACAGTAGCCAATGAATATAAAAATATCTGGTAAGTACAAACAACACCTCAGCAAATCACAATCATTAAATCAGAAATTCAGATTCTGTACAGTACTCACACACATCAATTTCCAACCATTCATCATATAATCAATCGTGACCCACCGGTCAATCCCTCAATGCAATATGTATTGCTCATGTATACAATTTTCTTGGAATCACCAAGGTGCAGCCGCTCAACAGACCAGCACAATATGTTTGACTTTAACGGCCCTCAAGACCAAGGTGCAATCGCTCAACAGATCAGCACCTAGTACAGTCGCTCAACAGACCAGCACTCGTGCAGTCGCTCAACAAACCAGCACGTTTTAACATATTTGAATGGACCACCACGAACACGCGGCCATTCCGTAGCCCGGATAGAATGGACCACCACGAACACGCGGCCACTCTACAACCCATCACGGTTACTACATTCACGTGTTATTAGCCTCTCACAGGCCAAATACACAGAAGTTAAATCCTCACATGGATAGAATGGACCACCACGAACACGCGGCCATTCCGTAGCCCGAGTAGAATAGACTGTCTAATACACGCGGAACTACTCTGACCCCGGATAGAATAGAACGTCTAATACACGCGGAACTATTCTATAACCCATGCTTACTACTTAACTTCGCGGCCCATCACGGTCACCGCATTACTCTGTGGCCCATCGCGGTCACCACCTGACTATGCAATGTATGAATATGCAGTGTTTTCTCTTCACTGAAAATAGTATGCAATATCAGAAAACTCAGCCTGTCCAGCATTCCCCCAAAGCATCTCAACACAAATAATTTCATAATCAACACAGCAATGATTAAACATTCCAGTAATCATTAACACTTTACTTTATCACAACATTCCATTCTTAATTATCATAAGTGTTTTCCCCAACTCTTAAAATTCACAAAATAGTGTTTAAAACTTAGTTTTCTGGAAAATACGAATTTGTATTCGAATACAGCCTCTCTGTATTCGAATACAGGAGCCAAAACAGTGCAGAATTAACACTCTGTATTCGACTACAACCCCCTGGTAGTCGAATACAGAGGCAGTCTCAGTGCACAAATCAACATTTTTCACTACATCTGTAAAGTGTCAAAAACTTCATCACCACGTCCTCAAAATATCACCAAAAGTTCCATTTTAGTTCACCACAACATTCCCAATATCCACCAAACAATCAGGGTTTACAAAACACTCTTAAAAACTTGGAATTTCTGAAAACTCGAATCTGTATTTGAATACAGACCCCTTGTATTCTAATACAGAAGCATGAAAATGCAATTTTAACATTCTGTATTCGAATACAACATGCTTGTAGTGGAATACAAAAGACAAAATCAGAATGATCAACATTAAAACATCAGAAATAGAACCAGAATGATCAACATCAGATCATCAGAAAACAGAACCAGAATCAGAATGATTAACATCAGAACATCAGGAACAAAACCAGAATCAGAATGATTAACATCAGAACATCAGTAACAGAACTAGAATCAGAATCATCAACACCAGAACAACAGAAACAGAGCAAGAATCAGAATGATTAACATCAGAACATCAGGAACAGAACCAGAATCAGAATCATCAACACCAGAACATCAGAAACAGAACCAGAATCAGAATGATTAACATCAGAACATCAGGAACAGAACCAGAATCATCAACACCAGAACATCAGAAACAGAACCAGAATCAGAATGATTAACAACAGATCATCAGGAATAGAACCAGAATCAGAATCATCAACACCACAACATCAGAAACAGAACTAGAATCAGAATGATTAACATCAGAAATCAGGAACAGAACCAGAATCAGAATCATCAACACTAGAACATCAGAAACAGAACCAGAATCAGAATGATTAACACCAGAATCATCAAAAATAGAGCCAAAGTCAGAATGATTAACATCAGAACATCAGGAACAGAACCAGAATCAGAATCATCAACACCAGAACACCAGAATCAGAATGATTAACATCAGAATCATCAAAAACAGAATGATTCACACTAGAATCATCAAAAGCAAAACAGAATGATTCACACCAGAATCATCAGAAGCAAAACAGAATGATTCACACCAGAATCATCAGAAGCAAAACAGAATGATTAACACCAGAATCATCAGAAGCAAAACAGAATGATTCACACCAGAATCATCATAAGCAAAACAGAATGATTCACACCAGAATCATCAGAAGCAAAACAGAATGGTTAACACCAGAATCATCAGAAGCAAAACAGAATGGTTAACACCAGAATCATCACAAGGAAAACAGAATGATTCACACACCAGAATCATCAGAAGCAAAACTGAATGATTCACACCAGAATCATTAGAAGCAAAACAGAATGATTCACACCCGAATCATCAGAAGCAAAACAGAATGATTCACACCAGAATCATCAGAAGCAAAACAGAATGATTCACACCAGAATCATCATAAGCAAAACAGAATGATTCACACCAGAATCATCGTAAGCAAAACAGAATGATTCACACCAGGATCATCAGAAGAAAAACAGAATGATTCACACGAGAATCATCAGAAGCAAAACCGAATGATGCACAACAGAATCATCAGAAGCAGAAACATAATGATCAACAGAAAAATAATCCGAGGCAGAAACAGGATGATTAACATCAAAATCATCAGAAGCAGGAACAAAATGATTAACATCAAAATTATCAGAAGCAGAAACAAGATGATCAACATCAGAATCATCAGAGGCAGAAACAGGATGATTAACATCAGAACAATCAGAAGCAGAAACAGCATGATTAACATCAGAATCATCAAAAGCAGAAACAGGATGATTAACATCAGAATCATCAGAAGCAGAAACAAGATGATTAACATCAGAATCATCAGAAGCAGAAATAGGATGATTAACATCAGAAGCAGAAATAGGATGATTAACATCAGAAGCAGAAACAGGATGATTAACATCAGAAGCAGAAACAGGATGATTAACATCAGATTCATCAGAAGCAGAAACAGAATGATTAACATCAGAATCATCAGAAGTAGAAACAAGATGATCAACATCAGAATCATCAGAGGCAAAAACAAAATGATTAACATCAGAATCATCAGAAGCAAAAATCCTTCCTCTGTATTCGATTACAAGGGCTTGTAGAGAATACAAGTTTGAAAACTCGAGTAAAACAGAAGCTTGACAGGTTGTATTCGAATACACACATGTTGTATTCGAATACACCTTCGAAATAAGTGAAATTTTCCATGAGACTGAAGGTGAAAACACGAGAAGGGGGGGTTGAATTGTGTTTGACTTAACTTGAATACTTTTCCTGTTTTTATACTTTTAAAACAAAACTTGATGTATAATTAAAAACAGAGTTAGCAGCGGATAAAAGTAAAAATAAAACTCACAGTTTTTATACTGGTTCACCGTTAACGAGGCTACGTCCAGTCCCTTCACCTTGAAGGATTTCACTAATTCAAACCTTGAATTACAACCTTGCTACTGACACTCCAAGTTAGTCTTCTCAAACAGTCTAACAATCCTAGACTTCTTTGAGGAATGCAGCTCCTGTCTTCAGCCAATCTGACAATCCCAGATTGTAGAAGAAATCACAACACTATAAATCTAATTGCCAAGTAACCTGCTACCCCTTCTGACTCCCTCAGATTGTAGACTCTACTTCAACAACTTAGATTTAACACACAACACTATGAATCTAATTGCCAAGTAACCTGCTACCCCTACTGACTCCCTCAGCTTGTAGACTCTACTTCAACAACTTAGATTTGACACAGTGGAACGAAAATAACAAGAGTACTTGCTTCTTGAAAGGTGAAACTCACAATTGACTTCTATGAAAATTTGGGTGTTTGTTTTTGGAAGTGTATGACTCTTTTGTGATTTTCGATGATGAGCATTCTGCCTTGAGCCTCCTTTTATAGATGCAGATTAGGGCCTCTTCCATTGCTTAAATTCGAGTTGAATCTTGCTGGATTCTCTTGCAAAAATAACTTGACCAATTGGGCTTCATTTAAATAAAAAACATATCTTCAGATTTTCTTTCAAAATAATTGGCCAATCAAATCAGTTAGTTCCTTCCCGCCACAGCTCCTGAATTCCACAACACCTCACTTTATTTTTGTAACAAATCTTTTTAATCCTTTGATCAAAATAAATTAAATTCTCCACCATATAATTTTCCTGATTAAATCTGGACCATTGGATCTTCATGCGCTAGTCCACATCTGGACCATACTGATTGTTATGCTGTGATCCTCTGATTTCAGCCTTCCCGGGACCATACTTCCTGACCCTCTGATCTTCTGATTTCAGCCATCTTGGATGCGCACCTGATATGCTATAATCCTCTTAATTCGGCCTTTACTGGACTATACATTCTGTCCCTCTGATTTCGGCCAACACTGGGCCATGGTCTGATCTTCTGATCTGGACCATCACTGGACCAAATAATTAATTTTGAACCATTGATCTGGAAATCTTCCCTCTGATCTGGACTAATTCTGGACTTTGGTCTGGATTAAATTGAAATTAAATCTGGACAATAAATATTTCAGTCTGGACATTTTACCTTTGATTTTGGACCAGGTCTGGATTGATTCTGGAATTCATTTCTTCTGGTCTGGACTTAGTTTCATGCCCTGAATCATGCTATCTTATGGTCTGGGTCATATCTGGATTGATTCTCTTGTTCTGGACCCTTAAACATAGCTTCTGGTTGAGTCTGGAACAAGTCTGGGCAGTTTAATATTTCACTGCCAGGCCATCTTTGTTGGAACCAAGTTGGTTCTAAGACTTAGGATTTTGATGTTTACAAAAGCACTCAATGTAAACTTATTTTATACCTTGAATTATTAAATTAAATGTCATCAGAAACTGAAGAAATCAGAAGCAGAAAATCAAAGGAAAATGAATTCTGGAATTTCCAGAAGATGTTTCAGGATGACAAAACTGAACCAGAAGATAACTTTGCAGGCCTATATCAGAAGGAATAAAATTCAGAATGAAACATGGATCATATCATTGGAAAGCCTGCCAGAAGGAGAGTTGATCAAGACAAACAGGAATCAAATATCAATTTTATTCCAGAAGTTATTCTGACCAGAAGATGGCCTGGCAGTAAAAATTACACAGCCCAGACTTGTTCCAAACTTGACCAGAAGGTATGTTTATGAGTCTAGAACATGAAGATCAATCCATATTTGGCCAAGACCATAAGATAGCATGATTTAGGGCATGGAACTAAGTCCAGAACAAAAGAAATGAGTTCCAGAATCAACCCAGACCTGGTCCAAAATTAAAGGTAAAATGTCCAGACTGAAATATTTTTTGATCAAGTTTATTTCAGTTTGTTCCAGACCAAATTCCAGAATCTGCCCAGATCAGAGTAAAAATATCCAGATCAATGGTTCAGAAATAATTTTTTGAGTCCAGTGATGGTCAAGATCAGAAAATCAGACCATGGCCCAGAAGTGGCCGAAATCAGAGGGATAGGCTGTGCAGTCCAAAAATGGCCGAATCCAGAAGTTCATAGCATATCAGGCGCGCATCCAGGAAGGCTGAAATCAGAAGATTAGAGGGCTATGAAGTGTGGTCCAGGAATGGCTGAAATCAGAGGTTCATAGCATAGCAATTCGGCTGGTCCAGGCTGGACTATCGCATTAAAATGCTGATGATCCAGAATTGATCAATGATGGAGATTGCAAGTTATTTTAATTAAAGTGTGAAAAAGATTTGTTTTTAATTAAAGTGAAGGAGCATGGAAGTCAGCAGCTATTGGCGGGAACAACCAACAAATCTGATTGGCCAGTTAATTTATGAAAGAAATCTAAGGCTTAAAAAAGATATGTTTTGGAATTAATTGAAGCCCGATTAGTCAATTTATTTTTGTCAGAGAATCCAGCAATATTTAGCTCGAATTTAAGGATTGGAAGAGGCCCAAATCAGAATCTATAAAAGGAGGCACAAGGCAGATTACTTAGCATCGAAAATCACAAAAGGGTCATACACTTCAAAAGCAAACACTCTCAAATTTTCATATAAGTCAATTGTTAGAGTCTCAGTTTTTAAAGCAAGTACTCTTGTTGTTTTCGTTCCACTGTGTCAAATCTAAGTTGTTGAAGTAGAGTCTACAAGCTGTGGGAGTCAGTAGAGGTAGCAGGTTACTTGGCAATTAGATTCATAGTGTTGTGATTTCTTCTACAATCTGGGGTGTCAGATTGGCTGAAGAACAGGAGTTGTTTTTCCTCAAAGAAGTCTAGGATTGTTAGACTATTTGAGAAGACTGACTTGGAGGGTCAGTAGCAAGGTTGTAATTCAAGATTGAATTAGTGAAATCCTTCAAGGCGAAGGGACTGGACGTAGCCTCGTTAACGGTGAACCAGTATAAAATCTGTGAGTTCTTATTTTTATTTTTATCCGCTGCTAACTCTGTTTTAATTATACATCAAGTTTTGTTTTGAAAGTATTAAAACAGGAAAAGCTTCAAGTTAAGTCAAACACAATTCAACCCCCCTTCTCGTGTTTGCACCTTCAATCTTCTTGTCACAATAACTTCTGGAATAAATTTGATATTTGATTCCTCTTGGTCTGGATCAACCCTCCCTCTGGCAGGCTTTCCTCTGGTATGATCCATGTTTCCTTATGATTTTTCTTCCTTCTGTTATGGGCCAGCAAACATATCTTCTGGTGATGTTTTGACATCCTGGAACATCTTCTGGAAATTCCAGAATTCATTTTCCTTTGATCTTCTGCTTCTGATTTCTTCATATTCTGATTGTATTTAATTTAATAATTCAAGGTACAAAATAAGATTACATTGAGTGCTTTTGTAACCATCAAAATCCTATGTACTTAGAACCAACTTGATTCCAATAGAGACTTCAACACATTTCAAACTGTTTCTTTGAAAAATCAACACAACTCCAAAACAGTTTTATCACTCTTTTAAACCACAAAACTCATACTTTTACATCAAACCAGATTTTCCAGAAGAAAACACTTTCATCAGTTTTAAACCCTTTTTTTATTTTGAAATCATCAGCAACACCAGATTTTCATCAACAGAACAGCATGCAAGCATTTCAGCTTTCTCAAACCATCAGAACATCATGCAAGCATTTCAGCTTTCTCAAACATCAGAACAACATGCAAGCATTTCAGCTTTCTCAAACATCAGAACAACATGCAAAGCATTTCAGCTTTTCTCAAACATCATGACAACATGCAAAGCATTTCAGCTTTCTCAAACATCAGAACAACATGCAAGCATTCAGTCAAACAGCAAGCATCACATAGCAACAAAATACCAACAGAATGCATTTTTGCAATATTCAAAACAGTTTTATGAATATGCTTTTTACTCCTCTTCAAAATAACATGCAATGCATTTTTCAGCTTTCCCCATAAACAAAACAGTATTGGAATAATCACTGAAAACAGCATGTTGCAGATTTTTAAAACCTCCACAGAATGCATTTTCTTTCATCTTTCAAAATGTCATGTAAAACAGTTTCTTTTTCAATACATAAACTCAAATATAATCACACCTCAAACATACATTTACAGTCCTAAAATGCAACTAGAAAGTAGGAAGGTGCCCTTACCCTTGCTGCGTGTCTGCTACTTCTCACGTCTCTGTTTTCGTTCCCGTTTACGCGCCAAAATTCGGTGAAACTGCTGCTTGAGTTTGCTGCTACGAAACTGGGTTCTCTAGCTCCGTAATGATGTGGGGAACAACTTTAGTACTGGGGGTTTTCTGGTTTGGTGCTTGTATTTCCAATTAATGTCACTTTTGAGGAACTCCCTCTTTTGTATTTTGAAATCGGGAACTGGAAACAGATTTCAGAATGGGAAGGGAGGGTACTGTTACATGCAGAATGGGGAGGTATGGAGTTCTGATTTTGCTCTGCCTCCTCACGTGTATTTATAGAGTTACTTAGGTGCGACCTCATAAAATATAATGTTAAAATATTGCTGGATCCTCCAGCACTTAAACGTTTTGCAATTAGCCGCTAATCCTTAATTGACGGTCCGATTAATTTAATTACTCGAAATTAAATTAATTTATTCTTCATCCAATAATCTTAATTCATCTTCCAAAAATAAATATTTATATATATATATATATTCACTCAGAACATACATATATTAAATATTTTACAATTATCCCCAAAATACCCTTAATATTAATTCCATAAATTAATATTAAATTTAAGGGTCTTACATGAAGTTCCTCAAAAGTCTGGGGTTGTCAGACTGTTTGAGAAGACTTGGCTGGTATAGTCAAGGTGTTGTTGTTCCTCAAAAGTCTGGGGTTATTAGACTGTTTGAGAAGACTTGGCTGGTATAGTCAAGGTGTTGTTGTTCCTCAAAAGTCTGGGGTTGTCAGGCTGTTTGGGAAGACTGGCTTGAAGGGTCAGTGGTGTTGTAATTCAAAGGAGTTTGAATTAGTGAAAAAGACCTTCTGAAGGAAGGGACTGGACGTAGCCTAGTTAACGGTGAACCAGGATAAATTGTTGTGTTCTTATGTTGTGATTATCCGCTGCTAAATCTGATTATTTATTCATCAAATAATTTGTATCAATTCAACATAACAGCAAAAGAATTCAAGTTTTGCAAACACAATTCAACCTCCCTTCTTGTTTTTGCACCTTCACAAGTGTCTTGAGACAATTGGAAGATCATGGAATAGGGAATGGGTCACCATGGAAAAAGAAAAGCATTTTGTTCACATTGCCTTATTGGCAACATAATGTTTTTCGTCATAATCTTGATGTAATGCACATCAAAAAAATGTTTGTGATAACATTATTGGAACGTTGTTGCATTTAGAAGGAAAATCAAAGGATAACGATAAGGCACATTATGACCTTGTAGACATGAATATAAGAAGTCAACTGCATCCAACGATGCATCCAAGTAAAGGTAAAAAATATTTGCCTACAGCTTGTTACCAAATGACATCGAATGAGAAAGAAATATTTTTGGAAGTTCTCAAGAACTTAAAAACCCCAGATGAATATTTTTCTAATATATCTAGATGTGTGCAACTGAAGCAACACAAGATATTTGGTCTCAAAAGCTATGATTATCACATTTTAATGCAAGAGTTTCTTCCTATAGCTATAAAAGGTTGTTTGCCTGACAAAGGGAGTTTAGCTATATGTGATCTTTGTCATTTCTTCAAAGAATTGTGTGGCAAGGTTCTTAATGAGCATAATTTGGAACTTGGAGAATCAAATTGCTTAAACATTGTGCCAGTTAGAAAAGATTTCCCCTCCATCTTTTTTCACTATAATGGTACATTTGTTAATTCATTTGGCATATGAGGCAAAAATTGTAGGTCCTGTTCATTATCGATGGATGTATCCCATTGAAAGGTGTTATACATTTTTTCAGTCATTTAATTTCATTCTTGAATTATTAAGTAAAATTATGTTATCTTATTTGGTGATCTAAAATCTCCTTTTTAGGTTCCTTTTTACTCTAAAGTCAATTTTTTGTAATCGAGCACATCTAGAGGGATCTATTGTAGAGGGTTATTTAGCTCATGAATACTTGATATTTTGTTCCTGATATCTCTCTACGGTGTAAACCTATTTTAATCGACCTAGTCGAAATGATGATTCGGATTTTGTGGAAAATACAAATCTTTTAATTCCTAGAAGAAGACCATTGGGGAGAAAGTGTAAAGTTGAATTCAGCGTGAAGAAAAGAAAAAGGGCTTCACGGATTTCCCTTGACAAGAAAACATTGTTGCTAGCACATAGATATGTGCTTTTTAGTAGCCATAATGTCGACTTCTTTCAAATGTAAGTCAGTTTATTTATGTTTATATTTAGTCACTAAAATTTGGTTTGACACCTTTATACTAATTATAATGTCTAATCTCTCTTAACCTTTTTACATAGAGAACACATTGATCTTGTTAAGAGACGAAATCGTCGACTATCTTCTTATGAAGTTGGCAAAATTCATTGTTGATCATTTTCTGATTGGTTTCGTCAACGAGTATGTGTTAGAAATCATTTTCATCCATAATATAGAATTTATAATCATTTTAAATTTTAACAATTTGCAATTGTGGTAGGTTTCACGGTTGGAAGAGCAAGGTAGTGCTCTAGTGATAGATGATATCAAGTGGCTTGCACGTGGTCCACTAGAAATAGTGACAAAATATAGTGGTTATATTATTAACGGAGTTAGATTCCATACAAAGAAGCATGAAAGAGGCTTAAAGACACAAAACAGTGGCATTGTCGTTACTGTTAAGACAAAAAGTAATGCTAGTTCAAGAGATAAGCACCCGCAAGAAGGGGAGATCAGCTATTATGGTGCACTAACAGATATAATTCAATTAGATTATTCAGGAAAATATAAGGCATTATTGTTCAAGTGTGATTTGGTTGACATAAATAAAGGTTGTAGAATTGATATTTTAGGCACGACATTAGTCCATTTCAATTATTTGCAACACACTGGGATTGATGCATGCGATGATCGATTTATTTTGGACACAAAATGATTGGTTTGTTCTTGTGCATGCTAAAGTTAGAGATGTGTATGATTGGGGTGATGAGCTGTCCAATGATGTAGATCAAGGGAATGAACAAGTCTTGCAAGATATAAATAACAATGACTTGATTAGACCAGAAGTTGCAATTTAACTAGACTTAGTGTGCTTGTATTGATCTAAGACAATTGATATTGAGTGTTTTATGGTTAGCGAATAAGAATATATGTGTGGGACATGTCAGATTGAGAGTTTATATTGGTGGATGTAGATACTTTTGGTAATCCTATTGGTTGGGAAGGCAAAACTCTATTAAATGCAATAGGAAGTTTCGTAAGGAGATCCCAATGTGCTCCAATCAATTATATTAGCTGGAGTAAGATGCATGAGTCCTATAATACTGATAAGATTCAACTTATTCAGGTGTTGTATAAGTTTTTAAAAGTTCTATTTCATTTCAAGTTTTGTAAATATTTTTTTTGCAACAATGTGTCTAACGAAATTTGTGTTTTGGTAATTATTCATATGATAGACAAAGTTTCGATTTGTTCCTGAATTCACCGAGCAAGCTTAGAAAATACTAAAGGATATTATAAGGGTTAAGTGGAGGCAATTCAAGTATCATTTGAAATCAAAGGAATATATGACAGTAGTAAGATAGAAGTGGAAATGGTTGCCTACATGCCAGACACAAGAACGGACAGGTATATGTATAATGTCATTAATATTTTGTTCGTATAAAAATTATTTATCATATGCTTGTTTTGATTTTTGACTTTACTTATTCATTGATATAGAAAATAAGTAACATGAAAAAAAAGAATCGTACAAAATATGAGGACATACATTGCATGGGAACCAAGAATCTTCCACAACTAATTCATGAGATAGTTTGTCTCTTTTGGTGTTTTTTAATTAATTTCTCAATACAAATATGACGGTTGACATTCTTGTTACTAATGTTAGACAACAAAAGCTAGAGGAAAGCAACCATCACGAGCACAAATTTACCTTAATACTCGAACTCGACAAGATGGAAACATTGTTACTAAAAAGGCAGGTAATGTAATTGTAAGAATTTTAAACTTTGATGATAAATTTGAAATAACTCATTCTCATAATCTTACTATCACAACTCACAAATAGATTGTGTGCCTAATTTTATATTCTAGCTCATGTTATTAGATTTCATGAATTAGTCTTATTATGCCTAACTTTCAAAACTTGAATGTGTTATGTAACTTTCTTTTGATGTATAATAACAAAAGTCTTATTGTGACAAACATGCATGATGAATAATTTCATAATATTCTCTCTCCCCTTCTTAGGTTAAATTATGTTGTTTCCAGGTTAATGCAAATTTTAAGACAACGATCTTTCTTTTTTTATTCCTAAGTTGTCCATTAAAGAATGCAAAGTTTCTTGTTGTTAAATGTTGTAATTGACTATGACACTATGTGTTAAATGTAGGAAGAACTAAAGAAGCATATGGTAGATGAGGCAAAAAGCTCATATAATCCTCAAACCACTCAAGATTCTACAAACTAGAAGAACGTTATTCACTCAAAAGTTAAAGGGCCTGAAAAAATAGGACGTGTGCGTTGTCTTGGCAAGATTCCTCAACATGCAAGTTCTAGCTCTAACTTTCATGCTAACCATATAGTTAAAACATTGGAGAATTTGCTTGGAAATTTTGTTTATGTTCTCCAAGTACGATTTTCTGAAGATCCACAAATTAATTAGGTTTTACAAGTTGTAGCTGAACGAGTATAATTTATGTCAAATGATAATTGATAACTGATGACTATTAACATTACGTCACAATCATTTTGATTTTGGTGGTTCTATTGAACAGGTGAATGGAGATAGGGAAGTATAATAAAAAATACTATTTCCAACATTGGGTATGGTTTTGGGTTCCACATTTTATTTTTTGAACAAAAGTGTGGTTGAATATTTTCTTGTTGAACACTTGTTAATAAAAAATTTTATAACAAAAGTTGTTGCAAAGAAACTTTTGTAACTTTTATCTATCTGATTCTCTATTAACATGTCAAACCGGAGGGAAAAGATGAGTTCATTCTTTGTTATAATCTATGATTAGATGTTTTTCTTCCCAACAATAGTCTACGTTTTTCCTTACAAAATTTATTTGTATGTAAAACAGCAATAAATAAACAACTGTTATTTTTCAACTGTATTTTGATGTCCCTTTAGTTGATCGTTTCGGAGGGTATGTCATAATTGAAGTACTTACAGGTAACTGTTGACTTTGTCTGTTGATATACCATGGTTGGTGCATGATTTTCTACTGATTACGTCTATTCTTTAAAATAACCACAGGCATTACATTTGGTACTTGAAGTCTTGAGCTATGTTTTTGTTATCACTTCATAATTGCTATTTCCCTTTGGCTTCATACTTTTTATGTGTATTACATATTGAAACTGTTAACTTATATTTCCATCTTTATCATTGATTTTGGCCTAAGATTGACTTTTTTCATGTATTTATTTCCATGATGAATAACATCTAAAGGATAATTTAACAGTTACGATTTTTGTTTCTTCACAATGGACAGGGGAGTTTTCAAAGAATAATACTTACCTTTTATTATATGAAATTATAAAGACTTCTCATTTAGCCAAAAATATTGAAATTTGTACAAAAAAAGTTTAGAAAATAGAATGATAAAAAAAAAAACATTTGGAAGTTTCCTTAATTAAAGTGTCAACCAACAAAGTATAAAAAACCAAATTCAATGAAGTCACTTTTTTTTTCCTTTTGTTCCCCAATAAAAGCATAATAGTGATGACCTGGGCCATTTGGGGACGGTTCTATGTGGAAAATATGAAAGCGTATGGATGGAAATTTGATAGTAGCTGTGATTATTGGTGACTTTCACTCCTTTTAGTTGAATTGGTTGCATCTCACTTGTCTTGATTATGTTTGATCCTCTTGACTATTGCAGTTTCCTTATATAATTTAATATAATTATAAATTTATATTTTTTATTGTGTGATATGGCTTCAGGAGATGATTTATCAAATCTAAAATATTTCTCAGAAGTAAGTGTTGCAGGACAAAGAATAATGGAAATGATAAATAGAGTTCCAAAAATAGATTTTGAAAACATGGAAAGGAAGATTTTAGAGAAAGTGATAGGATAAGTTGAATTTAATAATGTTGAATTTTGTATCCATCAAGACCAAAAAGTGTGATCCTAAATGATTTTTGTCTAAACATTACATCAAGTAAAACATTGGCATTAGTTAGAGGAAGTGGTTATGGAAAATCAACTATTATATCACTTTTGCAAAGATTTTATGATCTAATTAGTGGAGAAATATTTGTTGATGTAATTTCTATTAATAAGCTTCTAATGCTCAAAATTCATTTCAATATTGCCACAAGGATATGATACTTGTATTAGTGCTATAATTAAAATGCTATGAATACAAGTAACATGAATTTAATGGAATTAGTAAAATTAAATTATATTTTATTGTAAGTTTCAATGGAAATAGTTAATAAAAATAAATTAGAAATTTATATTTAATTTACTTGTATTAATAATTTAGAATTACAATTAGTAATGAGATAAAATAAATTTAATTTGATAAATAATAATAATAAGTTTTAGTGATAGACAATACCTTAGGAATAGATCAATTTTTTATTTATATTTATTTAGTTTTTAGTGATAGTCATTACAGTAGGTAGAAATTAAAAACATGTAGTAACAGTTATCAAAGCATAGCAAGACACCCCCTTAAAGCTGACTGTGATTATAGGTGTCACTCAAAGTATTATGGACTTTTACCTACAATTTTGATTATGTCACTAAAATGCAATTACCTTGTAGTGTATATTGTAATAGCAATATTATTCCCTAGTTTAATTGATATATATTGATGGTATAAAATAGTTTTACATGGATATTCAAATAAGAGTTATTTATTTTTTTATATTTAATATTAATAATAATTAATAATTTATAAATATTTGGCCAACTTTTTTAAGTATTAGTAATTAGTTATATCATATTAGTATTTGAGAAACCCGTAACCTTATGCTTGAAATCCCTTTAACGTTCCTTAGTTCACCAGTCTAACTATCTTAGTATGACATATTTAGGCCAACTTGATTAAATGTCGTATTATTGTTGTCAACCTAAGTGAATCGTTTACATTATTATGTCTTTCCTTTAAAAAAAAAGTAAAATAAACTCAGAAAAAATAAAAAATCATTCAACTCAGTGTAATTATTTTGACACAATACGGACCAATGTTATAACTGAAGTGTGATATAAGTGTTTTAATTATAACTATTACATAACTATAAGAAAGGGTTCAAATCGGTCTCTTGTTAACCCTAACGATTGCAAAATAACTTCATACCAAAAAAATATTGCCGCAATTTCCAAAAAAATATAGGATCTTTTAAATAGCACGAGTATACTATTTGATATTTTATTATATAATTTTAAATTAACGTATAATAAACTTTTAAAAGATAAAAGTAATATCGATGGATAGATTACATAGTTACGAATTTCAAATCTATATATAATTTTGTGTGTTTGATAATTAATATATTATATCAATAATTAGTCATTCACTCGCACACCCAATCCAGTCCGTCCATTTGCAATCAGTTTTCTGCATGTTGTTGGATTTTTGAGTGGGTCGTAATTTTGTTCACCCCTACTCCTTGTCTAAATAAATACTAAACCACACTATACTTATTCATTCAAAATTTCAAATTCAAAATATGTATTTTTAATTTTCAAATTTACTTTCTTGCTATATCATTAAAAATAATTATATAATTGGTTGATTTATGAAATGCATATAAAAAATAAAAAATAATATAATTAAATTTATTTGTATTAGAGATTTACGTTGATGTTTTCTATAAATAATGATCAGGTGCTTTTATCATTAATTATATATTATTTATTTTCATTCTTAACTTTTTTTTTCAAATTAAATTCAATATTATTATTATTAATTTAAAACTAAACTCACTATTATTATTTTTAAATTGCAAGTATATTTATTACGTTTTCGTAAGAGACATGTGGAGCCGAAACATGTTTTCTTTTATTGAATAGGTCTCCTTTTTGTATAATATAAATTTTTTTCCGAACAAAATAGATATTTTGATGTCATTTTTAAATCTGCACTAATTTATTATCAAATGAATAGGGAAAATCATACTCCTTATATTACTCCCATGAAATAATGATTTTGCTTAAAAGTCGATCGAAAACAATCAATTATACAAATATTTATTTTCATTACATAAATGAATTTGATTATTAGTCTGTTCTAGAACATCTATTAAAGGATTTTTAAATTATTTAAATCTATTCTAAATATTAAATAGGGAAACATTCTTTTGGTATCTCATTTACGTTTTTCATTTGATAACGAAATCAGGAAAAATATATAAAATATTATATAAATTAATTTATATTCAAAAAAATTATTTACATGTTTAGTAAAACCAAATTATTTACATGTAAGGAATAATTATATTCTCATCAGAATTTATAATTAATAGAGGATATTGAACTTTCTAATTTGATGAATGGTAATAAGAAGAATAAATCGCTCACGTAATAATTAATATTTGATATTTCATTTTTTTGCTTATTAAAATTTTTATTAAATATTAATATTTCAGATAGTAATTTTATAATTATTGAATCAAAAATACAACGAAAATACACTAATTGAGATATTTTTAAAATCTATAAAAGTATATAATTTTCTGTTATAATTTTGTTTTCATCAAATAATGATACATAATTATTCATATTGGCATTTATTTGAGGTATTATACATAACGACGCACCGATTTGAGGTATTATACATATATTGGCATTTATTATCAATTATCAATAATAATATAAGAGGAAAGTAAATTTGACAACATACAGTTGTTTATGTGGAAACACATATTGTAGTAGAGAAACTCTTATATGCTTTAAATATTGTTTTTGAACTTTTATTAATAATCATTACAAAAGATATGACCAACAAAAATTGTCTTTTTGAAAATTTGAATAGAATTATGAGATCAAAAGATGTCAATGTAAATCTAAGTATATAAATTTTTGTTCCAATATTTTTTTCTAGTAGGACTTTTCCTTAGAGAACATATTTTTTCATAATGTCGTTGCACAATATGATGTTTGGTCTATATTTCTAAGCAACATAATTGGTACATGAACTTTAGTTTCACAATATGATTTGGATGTCCCGAAGCAATAATAAGTTCAAAAATTTGGGTGTATGCACGTCAATTAGGCCCATCAATATATGGATTTATCGAGTATGGGGTATCAAAACTTAAATACGTTTTTTCTTCCCTCGAAGTTAATGAGAGCATATACTCATTAATACTCTAAAAAATATCATTATTAGGAGCTAGTATCACTCTTTCCCAAAAATATGATGGATTATTCATATTAATACTCTATTTTACTTTTTTTTTTAAGCAAACTTACATATCTGTCAATCCATTATCTAATTTTAGTCTATCACTCATTAATCAACTTCACCAAACTAATCATAAACTGCTTTTAATAAAACGGAAATATCTTCGTTGTCCTATGATAATATTAAATGGGAATAAACAAATTGAATAAGACTTGATATGTCCTTCACCTATAAATATATAAACTACATATATCACTTCATATCATCATGTCAGAAAATAGAACCAATGCTATAGTCCATAACTACACATATACAAAAGTGAATCAACAAATATTAAGTATTTAGTTTAATTTTGAACCAAATTTTTAAATTTTTTATTTACAAATAAGAAAAGAGTACTCATTTAGCTAATAGGGATTATAGGATAGACTTCACACTTAATGATAATCTGAACCTATCACTTCTCTTAGTAATCATTAAAATAAAGCATATGTTCCTCCTAGCATTGTTTCCATAACCCAACGCTCTTATCTTCATAGGATTTACTAAATATTTTGATTTGCAAAGTGATAGCATGGAATGACTAGATCTCACTGGTACAATCTTGTAATCATTAGTATTGGAAACATTACAAATTATATAGACTACAACTATATCTTCACTTGCATGCCCTGCTAGATTTTTTATAAGTACGAAGGTTGTAGTTGCCAGTATATTTATATGCACCACATACAACAAGGATATATGCATGCATTCATAGTTATTCATGATTACTTTATGACATTAATTGCATATCTTCGATTAATTGGCTGGTTTGTTATATTAAGGGAGTACATGTGGCAATTGGTGGCAGACCTAATTAGTAGAGTCAATCGTGTAATTTTAGTAGTACATGGTTTTAGTAGTTCAATTAATAGACTCAATGATATGTTATATCAACAACGCTGTTACGGTCCGAAGATCAACAGTGTGACTCATGTATAGAGTAATTTTTTTAGTTTGGTAAGTCCATCAACCAACTTAAATATTAAACAATTAAATAATACTAAATAACTGTTACTTTCAAAAAATAATATTTTTCAAAATTTTGATAAAGTATCATATGTAATAACTGTTACATTCCATAATAATTTTTTAGACTCAAAATTGCTGTAAAATACACCACGTAGAGTAAAGGTATTTGAAAGCAAAAACCCGTTTTCTTTATCTTTATTTTATGTAATTATTTTAGCCGGACGTGAGGGTTTTCAAAGGGGGAGATCCATCTTATTGGTTGGATCCTATCCAAATTTTTCGATTTCTATTTGAAATTCTATTCTTTTTTTTCTTTCTTTCATTTCCAGTGTTTGTTTTCAAATTTAACAACGACTGGGGAGGATTTTTTGTAGTTTAGATAGCGCTATTGAGAGAAATAACAAAGTGTCGTCGATCAATGAGACCTATCAAAAATGTGATTGTGATTTGAATCTACTAATATATTTCTACCCAATTGTCCGTGAATCTGAAAAAAATAACATGATACGGTAAGTCATAAAGACTTGGTGAGGAGACAAGAAGCACATATGTCTCTCATTGCTATCTATTGTTGCTATTGGATGCTCATCATATGACAATTTCTCTTCGAACTGTACATCTTCACGATTACTCACATTAGCAGGGTCACAAAAGTACTTCTAAAGCATAGAAATATGAAACACTGAATGAACTTTCGAGAGATCCATTGGGAGTGCTTAGCGATAAGCTATAGGCTTGACTATCTCCAAAATCACAAATGGTCTAATGAACCTTGGACATAGTTTTTTTTTTTCAAATTGCAAAACTCCCATTCATTTGTGAAACATGTAGGAACACATGTTCCCACACTGAAAAATCTAAGGATTGATGTCTCTTATTAGAATATGATTGTTTTTCTACTCTGAGCGGTCACTAAGCGATCTCAAATCAATTTAATTTTTTCAATTACATCTTGAATCAGCTCTGGACCGACTAATTTAGCATCTCCAACTTCAAACCATTCTATCGGAGACCTACATTGTCTTCTAGACAAAGCCTCAAATGGAGCTATCTAAATACTAGATAGGTAGCTGTTGTATGCAAATTCCATCAAAGACAAATGTTGATCCCAACTTCCTCCAAGATTCAGAATACATGCACGAAACATATCGTCTAAGATTTGAATATTCCTCTAGTCCTCTCAGACTCGCCATCAGTTTAAGGGTGAAAAGTTGTACTAAGCTACAAACGAGTTCCCGCAGCAGTTTGGAAATACCTCCAAAATTGAGTAGTAAATTGAGCCCATGGTAAAAAATAATGGTACACCATGCAAAGAGACAATCTCATCTAAATAATGTTTAGCATACTGAGATGTAGTATAAGTAGCTTTCATATCTCTTTGGGGTTTAGGGTCAACTGATCTATAATCACCCAGACAAATGAAGGTGCAAACACGAGAATGGGGGGTTGAATTGTGTTTGCCAAAATTGAATTCTTTTTGTTGTTTTGATGAATGTTGACATGAATTACTTGATGAATAAATAATTAGACTCAGCAGCGGATAATAACAACATAAGAACAAAAATATTTATCCTGGTTCACCATTAACTTGGCTACATCCAGTCCCTTCATTCAGAAGGCTTTAATCCACTAATTCAAAACATTGAATGACAGCACCTGACACTCCAAGCCAGTCTTCTCAAACAGCCTGACAACCCCAAACTTTTGAGGAATAACAACACCTTGACCTTACAAACCAAGTTTTCCCAAAAAATCTGACAACCCCAGATTTTTTTAGGAACAACCACACCTTGACCCTACAAGTCAAGTCTTCTCCTACCAATCTGACAACCCCAGATTGAAGAAGGAACTTACACCACTATCGAGTTTGATTACAAGGGTTTGGAAGTTTGCTATATTGCTTCTAGAAAGCTGATTGTTGCACTGATTCTCACTCTCGAAAAATCACTTAGTAAATATTGCTCATGCACACAAGTGTTTCTCTCTTTTGAACTCTCGGATGACTTTGAATTTGAAGCTTGAGTTCTTGTGTTTTTTAAATACTTTCTGCTGCGGCCTGAAAAGCCTCCTTTTATAGCTAAAATATGGGTTTTGTCCAAGCTTAATTTTGAGATGTATCTTGCTCAGATTTCCTTTGAAAATTCTTTTAACCTGATTCTGTTTCTTTTTAATTTCGAACCAAATATTCTTTGCTCAGATCTCCTTCGAATTTTTATCAGGTCTTCTTTGATTTTTGAATCAAATCTTCTGAAAACTTTGATCAGATCTCTTTCAAATTCCAATAAAGTCTTCTTCAAATTTTAATCAAGTCTTCTATGAATCTGAATCACGTTTTAAATCTAGACCGTGCATTCTTTTGATCTGGACCAAGTCTGGACCATGTCTTCTTCTGATCTGGACCATGTTTCCTTATGATTTGGACCATGTCTTCTTCTGAACCATGTTTCCTTCTGGGACCATGTTTGCTTCTGATCTGGACCATGTTTCCTTTAGATCTGGACCATGAGTGATATCCTTTTATGATGTCATCTGATTCTTGCCTCTGATGATATCCTTTGATCTTTGCCTTATTTTTGCCTCTGATGATATCCTTTGTACTAGATCCCAAACATCATTCCTCTCAAATTCATTTAATTCTTCTTGCATTGCAAGAATCCATCCATCTTCTGCCAATGCTTCATTAATAGAGGAAGGCTCAATAGATGAGAGTAACCCAAACAGACTGGTGTCTTTAAGTGATGATCTTGTCCTTAAAGGATCACTTGCACTTCCAATGATTAGAGTTTCAAGATGAGATGACTTGTACTTCCATCCACATCTTTCTTCTGAATTATCTTTAGATTCATCCTTTGAAGATTTGTCGTGTTCTTCTGTTTTGCTTTCATCCTCTACTTTTTCAAGTTCTCTTGGTTTGTCTGCATCAGCTTCCTTTGGTTCTGGTAAACCTGCACTATCATCATCTTGCTTTGACTTTTCAAGGTCAAGTTGTTTTTCATCAAATTTAACATGTATGGATTCCTCCACAATATTAGTTTCCCTATTAAACACTCTATAAGCCTTGGAGCTTTCAAAGTAACCAATGAAGGTACACTTTTGAGATCGAGAATCAAATTTTCCAAGATTATCTTTAGTGTTCAACATATAACAAGTACAGCCAAATTGTTTAAAATAAGATATGTTAGGCTTTTTATCTTTCCGCAATTCATATGGTGTTTTATTCAATACAGATATGATATAGACTCTATTTTGAATTTGACATGCAGTATTAATTGCTTCAGCCCAAAAGTGTTTTGCAACATTCATATCATTTAACATGGTTCTAGCCATTTCTTGGAGTGATCTATTCTTTCTTTCTACAACTCCATTTTGTTGGGGTGTTCTAGGAGAGGAAAAGTTGTGAGAGATTCCATTCTCATCACAAAAACTTTCAAAAAATTTGTTCTCAAATTCTCCTCCATGATCACTTCTAATAGTTATAATTTTAAGACCTTTTTCATTCATGATTTGTTTGAAAAATGTGATAAACAATTTGTGGTATTCATCCTTACTTCTTAAAAATTTTACCCATGTCCACCTAGTGTAATCATCTACTATAACAAAACCATATTTCTTTCCACTTAGAGATGTTGTTTTCACTGGCCCAGATAGATCTATGTGTAAGAGCTCAAGAGGCTTTGAGGTAGAGATTGAGTTTTTAGGGTTAAAAGAGTTTTTAGTTTATTTTCCCTTTTGACAAGCTTCACACATAATTTCAGTTTTGTAGCTATGCTTAGGTAGACCTCTCACCAGTTGAAGTTTATTCAGTTTTGAAACTAATCTAAGGTTTGCATGACCTAATCTTTTATGCCAAATTAGTTTCTCTTCATTTACTGACATAAGACAAATAACCTTTTGTTTCTCTAGACTAAACAGATTTATCTTATAGATATTGTTTTGCCTCTGACCTGTAAAGAGTACTGATCCATCCTTCTTCCTAATTGCTTTGCATGTTTTTTGATTAATTATAATATCATAATTGTTATCACTTAACTAACTAATACTTAATAAATTATGCTTAAGACCTTTAACTAATAAGACATCTTTAATAAAAGAAGAAGTACCATTACCAATCATGCCTTGACCAATGATTTGGCCTTTTTTCTTTCCTCCAAAAGTCATCGTCCCTCCTTTGCTTAAGGTTAGTTCTTGGAACATAGACTTTTCTCCTGTCATATGTCGCGAGCATCCACTGTCCAGGTACCATGATTGGTGTTGTTGAAGGTGCAAACACGAGAAGGGGGGTTGAATTGTGTTTGACTAACTTGAATACTTTTTCTGTTTTTGCAGTTTTAAAACAAAACCTGATGTATGAATCAAACAGAGTTAGCAGCGGATATAAAGTAAAAATAAAACACATAATTTTATACTGGTACACCGTTAACGAGGCTACGTCCAGTCCCTTCACTTTGAAGGATTTCACTAATTCAAAACCTTGAATTACAACAATACCACTGAACCTCCAAGTCAGTCTTCTCAAACAGTCTAACAATCCTAGACTTTTGAGGAATACAACACCTTGACTTCTGATGACTCTTCATCATATGCATATTGTTCATTGTTTTTAGTCTTATTTATCTTTAATCATTAGTTAATTTAATGAGTTATTTTATATATTTCGTTGATTCTAGTTCTTGGGTTTAATAAAATGCTTATATTCTTATTTCATTGATTAAGTAGAGATTTTTCGGAGTTTTGCGTCGTTTCTTTGTTTTAGTGCAGTGCTGAATTTTGGTGAGAAATCAACATGACCTACATGGAGTATTTCTACCATATCTGGAGTTTTAGATGTCCAATTGGAGTCAAACCAAGTGCAAATGAAAGCTAAGATCCATAGCTACAACTTTAATGAAGAAACCGGAACCAAATTCGGACTCGAAAGAATAGCAAAATGCAGTATACGTCAGACAGAAGATGCTGTGCGCCTGAAGCGCAAAGCATGTGCCTGAAGCACATTTCTGCACTGCTGGTTCTGTTTAAATGCGCCTGAAGAGCAAGGCCTGCGCCTGGGGCGCGTGGCGCGCTGTAGATTGCATAAAATCGATTTTTTCTGATTTTTTCGGGATCTTTTTGTCAATTGGGAAGCTTAGAGACTTGTGCCCTAGCAGAGAAGCTCAGAGACGGCTGTTCTACACCATTGAAGGAGTTTTATCAAGAATCATTCATGAATCTTTCTTGTAATTCTTCTTTAATCTCTATCTCTTTAATCTCTGTAATGAGTAACTAAATCCTATTTGTTAGGGATGAGTGAAACTAGATGAATACCTTAATTGTCTGATTTAATTCCTTGTTATATGAATATGTTTATTGAATTATTTTTCTCATCTCTGTGCTTAATGCTTTTTATTGCCTGATCAACATTAAAATGTTCTACGATTCGTAATTTGAAACGGGAGTGGACTTTACGAATGCTTGAGATGAGAAATTCATGAGATTGTAGTCTAGGGATAGATGCAAGTCATGAAACCAATTGAATTAGTTGCAAAGACAACAATTTAAAAAGAGAATTTCTGTACCGTAAAGCTTAATTATAATTTTAAATCCACTAAGGAATTAGGGGTTATTTTGGAATTAAAGGTTCTGTCACTAAGACATTAGGGCAGAAATACTAAAGAGAATTCGGTAATAATTCAATAGAGAAATTCAGTAACTAGGATCAAATTAGAAACAAAGGTTGGACTCAAAGTGAAACTCATCCCTGACATTTTTCTCATTAAAAAAGTTCAATTTTATTACTGTTGTTATTTTAAATATTACCTCAATCAATTCGGAAACTTTTTATTCAATTTCAGTAATTAAATATAATTCGATAGTAAAACGCAATCCTTGAGTTCGACACTCGGTACTACCGTTTTAATTATTACTTGCAACGATTCAGTACACTTGCTGAAACGCTATCAACTTCTTAAGTCAAGTCCTCTCCTACCAATTTGACAGCCCCAGATTGTAGAAGGAATTACAACGCCTTGAATCTAATTGCCAAGTAATCTGCTACCCCTTCTGACTCCCTCAGATTGTAGACTCTACTTCAACAACTTAGATCTAACACAAGGGAAAGAAAATAACACGAGTGCTTGCTTCTGGAAAGATGGAACTCACAATTAACATCACTGACAACTCGAGTGCTTGCTTTTGGAAGTGTATGACTCTTTTGTGATTTTCGGTGCTAAGTATTCTGCCTTGAGCCTCGTTTTATAGATGCAGATTAGGGCTTCTTCCAAGCTTAAATTCGAGCTGTATCTTGCTGGATTCTCTTACAAAAATAACTTGTCCAATCGGGTTTCACTTTAAATAAAAAACATATCTTTTTCTGCTCCAGATTGCCTTTCAAAAATAACTTTGACCTATTCTGACTTTAATTAATTCTGGTACAAATCTTTCTTCCCGCCAATAGCTTCTGAATTCCACAAGACTTCAATTTATTTTTGTATCAAATCTTTTTTAATACTTTTATCAAATTTAATAAAATCTCCACCGATTATCATCATGATTAAATCTGAACCCTTTGATCTTCTGCTCTCGTCCACATCTGGAATATACTAAGTGATCTGCTGTGATCTTCTTATTTCGGCCAACCCTGGACCACACTTTCTGATCTTTTGATCTCGGACAACCTGGACTTGCAAACTGATCTGCTGTGATCCTCTGATCTCGGCCAATGCTGGACCACACGTTCTGACCTTTTGATTTCGGCCAACACTGGGCCATGGTCTGATCTTCTAATCTCGGCCAACACTAGGCCATATACTTAAATCTTGACCATTGATCTAAACCTTTTCCCTCTGATCTGGACCAATTCTGAACTGGGTCTGGATTGAACTGAAATTAAATCTGGACAAAGGATATTTAATTCTGGACATTTACCTGTTGATCTGGATCAGGTCTGGATTAAATCTGGACATCATTTCTTCTGTTCTGGACTTAGTTTCATACTCTGAACCATGCTGTAACACCCCGAGTTTAAAACACAACGCGGGTGCATTTTTTTTTTCAAATAAATATTAAAAATGAATTTTCCAAAATTAATTCGAAAGGAATTAAAATAATTACTTAATTCTGGAAATTTAATGATAAGCAATAAAACATTTTTGGAAGATAATAATGTCATAACATTCCCAAAAGTCAATATCACAATGCGGAATAAATAGTACAACAATTGTTTTTCAAAATAAAAACAGAATACATTTCCAGCTCAAATCCTAATACATCAAGTCTAACTGATCATGCGCTAAAGCTACACTAGCACGGGTTTCCCCCGTATCCCAAGCAAGTCTTCTCCGAATCTGCCGCTCGCCTCGACGTGACCTCCTCCTCATCATACAGCGAGGGGTCGGTCTCCTCAAAAGTCAGATCAATACATAGTCTCGGCCGCTTCGGCGGAGCTGGAATCTCATAACAATCGTCGGAGATCCTAGACGGGCCCGGAATCTCAGCTGCTACTAGCTTCGGCTCATCAGTCTTCCCTTCTGCCTCGGACTCATGTACAACTCCTCCAGTCACCGGGTTGGGAGTCACCACTCCTACAGTGGCCTTCGTCTCAACCCTTCCAACGGACTCCTCAGCATCGTCGAAAATTCCGTGCGCCTCCAATACCAGATGGGAAGGCACAGGAAAATCTATACTCGCATGAGTGCGCTCCAAAAAATCCCCTACGCCGTCAGTCCTGCTCGTCCTCTCCAACCACCCCGTGTAAGTCGCCCTGCTTGAGATGGGGTCAAATACCCAAGCAGTACGGGAATAATGGTCAAGGAAGGTCAACGACGTTTCCGTCGTTCGGGTACCCACGGGTGGCATGGGTTTGGGTAACATCTGAGGGCAAAGCCCAAAGTCCACAATATAATAGCAAGGGTCACCAACCGAAATTAATAATTAATCACATAGCATATATTTCACAGCAACAATTATGTCCATGGTATAACATATGATGATGAGGAAAATAATAATGCTCATTTGAAAATTAATTACATATATGCCCTTTTCAAAAACAGCAGTCAATTATTATGAAATATGTGGTAAGTACAAACAACACTTCAGCAAACACAATCATTAAATCAGAATTTCAGATTCTGGACAGTACTCACACACATTCAATTTTCACTTATCATATACTCAAACGTGACCCACCGGTCAATCCCTCAATGCAATATGTATATGCTTATGTATACAGTTTTCTTGGAATCACCAAGGTGCAGTCGCTCAACAGACCAGCACATTATGTTTGACTTGACGGCCCTCAAGACCAAGGTGCAATCGCTCAACAGATCAGCACCAGTGCAGACGCTCAACAGTCCAGCACTCATGCAGTCGCTCAACAGACCAGCACGTTTGACATATACCAAGGTACAATCGCTCAACAGATCAGTACCTAGTGCAGACGCTCAACAGTCCAGCACTCGTGCAATCGCTCAACAGATCAGCACGTGGCTGCGCATTTCAGGGTACAGACGCTCAACAGTCCAGTACAGTGCAGACACTCAACAGTCCAGTACTTATATACCAAAGTACAATCGCTCAACAGATCAGTACCTAGTGCAGACGCTCAACAGTCCAGCACTCGTGCAATCGCTCAACAGATCAGCACGTGGTTGCGCATTACTCTGTGGCCCATCACGGGTACCACTTGACTATGCAATGCATGAATATGCAGTGTTTCACTTTTCTAGAAACAGAATGCAAATTCTGAAAATTCATGCTTTTCATCATGTTTTAAATATCTCAGCACAGTCAGAATTAACATCATCACAGTCATGATTAAACAGTCAATTAATCATTAATACTTTGTAATGTTTTCCCAAACTCTTACAATTCAAATACAGAGTTTAAAAACTGAGGATTTCTGGAATTTTACGAATCTGTATTCGAATACAGCTCCTCTGTATTCGAATACAGAAGCTAAAAATAGTGCAGAATGACACTCTGTATTCGAATACAGCCCTCTGGTATTCGAATAGAGAGGCAGTCTTTGTGCAGACAACCTCATCTTTCACTACATCAGTAAAGTCTCAAAACTTCATCTCTTCAACTTCAAAACATCACCAAGCATTCCATATTAAGTCACCACAACAATCCCAACATTCCCCAAACACTCAGGGTTTACAAAACACTCTTAAAAACAGTGAATTTCTGGAAACTCGAATCTGTATTCCAATACAGACTCCTTGTATTTGAATACAAAAGCATGGAACTGAAATTTTAACATTCTGTATTCGAATACAGCATGCCTGTAGTCGAATACAGAAGACAAAGCCTTGAAAAAGTTCAATATTTTCTTTCAGATCCTTAAAGGTTTCAACACTTCATCCTCTCCTCTTCAAAATATTTCAAGAATTCCTTTTAAAATCACTTTAACCCTTCTCAAGGTTTCTTAATACTTTAAAATGCATATTGCAGTGTTTAAAACTTGATTTTCTGGAAAACACGAATCTGTATTCGAATACAGCTTCCTTGTATTCGAATACAGAAGCTGAAACTAGTGAAAAACAGTATTCTGTATTCGAATACAGCATGCCTGTAATCGAATACAGATGCAAATACAGTGTTAAAATTTCACTTCTGTATTCGAATACGACAGGGTCGTAGTCGAATACAAGTTTGAAAACTTGAGAAAACAGAAACTTGACAGGTTGTATTCGAATACAAAAATTCCCAAAATACCCTTGACATTAATTGCATAAATAAATTCTAAATTTTAAGGGTCTTACAATACTACCCCCCTTAAATTAGTTTCGTCCTCGAAACTACATGTCCATAAACAACTGAGGATATTGTTCCCTCATCTTACTCTCTAGTTCCCAAGTTGCATCTCCAGTAGTCGGATTCCAAATCACTTTGACTAGTGGAACTTCCTTGTTCCTCAACTGTTTAATCTTCCTGTCTTCAATCCTTACAGGCAATACTTCAAAAGACAGGTTGTCCCTCAGCTGAATTGTATCTGGCTCGATCACATGTGACGGGTCTGCAATGTATTTCCTTAGCTGCGACACATGAAATACGTCGTGAATATTGGACAGTATTGGAGGTAAAGCAATCCGATAGGCCAATGGTCCAATACGCGCAGTAATCTGGTATGGTCCAATAAATTTTGGAGTCAACTTTCTTGACTTAATAGCTCTGCCAACACCAGTTGTAGGCGTAACCCTTAGAAATACACGATCACCCTGCTCGAATTCCAAGGGTCTGCGACGCTTGTCCGCATAACTCTTCTGACGATCTTGCGAAGCCTTCATTTTCCCTTGTATTCTCTTGACTTTCTCTGTGGTCTGTTCCACCATCTCAAGTCCAACAATCATACTCTCTTCATCCTTATATCAGCATAAAGGCGTCTGACACTTGCGTCCATACAAAGCCTCATAGGGTGCCATTCCAATACTTGCGTGAAAACTGTTGTTGTAAGTGAATTCAATCAATGGCAACACCTCATCCCAGTTTCCTCTGTCATCCAACACACATGCTCTCAATAGATCTTCCAATGATTGATTGGTTCTCTCAGTTTGTCCGTCTGTTTGTGGATGATAAGCTGAACTCAATTTCAGTTTCGTTCCCAAAGCTTCATGCAGTGCTCTCCAAAAATGAGATGTGAACTTTGGGTCACGGTCCGATACTATACTCGATGGCACTCCATGTAACCTCACAATCTCAGCGATGTAAATCTCTGTCAGCTTATCTACTTTATAAGTGGTTCTTACCGGCAAGAAATGAGCGGACTTTGTCAAACGATCCACTATTACCCAAATAGAATCATTCTTTTTCCTTGTCTTGGGCAGTCCTGTTATGAAATCCATGGAAATGTTGTCCCACTTCCATTCCGGTATGTCCAAAGGTTGCAGCATTCCAGCAGGTCGTTGATGTTCCACTTTTGCTTTCTGACAAGTCAAACAAGCTGATACATATTCTGCCACATCCCTCTTCATTCCTGGCCACCAGAAATTCTGTCTTAAATCCTGGTACATCTTGGTTGCTCCAGGATGAATAATTAACTTACTCTTAAGAGCCTCTTCCAAAATTGCTCTTCTCATTTATGCAACTTCTGGTACACAAACCCTTCTGTTACATCTCAGAATATTATCTGTTCCGATGCTGAACTCAGTTGTCTGTTCTTGCGCTATTAGATTCCTCTTTTCTTGGATCAGTGCGTCATCTTGCAAGTTTGCAATCTCCTCAAGTAATCCACTTGAAATTGTTATCATTCCACACTTTAACATTCTTGGTGCAAACTTTACGTCCAAATGTAGATCCCTAAATGCTTCCCACATCTCTTGTTGTCTGGCCATTATCATTGAAGATACTGACACACTCTTCCGACTCAATGCATCAGCCACCACATTGGCCTTTCCAGGGTGGTACTGCAATAAAAAGTCAAAATCCTTGAGAGTCTCCATCCATCTTCTCTTACGCATGTTCAATTCCTTCTGATCGAACAGGTACTTCAAACTTTTATGGTCGCTGAACACCGTGAATGTGCATCCATATAAGTAGTGTCTCCAAACCTTTAACGCAAACACTACGGCAGCCAGCTCCAAATCATGAGTGGGGTAGTTTCGTTCGTGAGTTTTCAATTTACGCGAGGCGTAAGCTACAGCTTTCATGTGTTGCATCAGAACACATCCCAACCCTTGGTGGGATGCATCACAGTAGACCTCGTATGGTTCCTCTGGCTGTGGCAAAACCAACACTGGTGAGGTTGTCAACTTTTCCTTCAACAGCTGAAAACTTTCCCTACACTTCTCCATCCATGCAAACGGCTGATTCTTCCTGGTGAGTTGTGTCAAAGGAGCTACAATCTTAGCAAAATCTTCAATAAATCTTCTGTAGTATCCTGCCAGTCCGACAAAACTTCTTATGTCTGTGACAGTCTGGGGCTGTTTCCAGGCAAGAATTGTCTCAATCTTTGCCGGATTGACAGCGATTCCTTCCTTCGTTATCACATGTCCCAAGAAATTCACTTCCTTTAGCCAAAACTCGCACTTCGACAAATTGGCATATTGTTGCTTCTCGCGTAAGACTTCAAGAACTTGGCGTAAGTGCTCTTCATGTTCTTCTTCATCCTTTGAATAAATCAAAATATCGTCGATGAATACCACCACGAACTTATCCAGAAACGGGCTGAATATCCTATTCATATAATCCATAAAGATCGCTGGTGCGTTCGTAACTCCAAACGGCATAACGAGATATTCATAGTGTCTGTAACGAGTCCTGAAAGCAGTCTTTTGAATATCTCCTTCTCTTACTCGAATCTGATGGTATCCCGATTTCAAATCAATCTTTGAAAACACTGCTGCTCCCCTCAATTGGTCCATCAAATCATCGATGCGTGGTAAGGGATAACGATTCTTGATAGTCACCTTGTTAAGTTGCCGATAATCCACACATAAACGTGAACTTCCATCCTTCTTCTTAACCAACAACACCGGAGCTCCCCAGGGCGAGACACTTGGTCTGATAAATCCTTTCTCCAATAATCCTTCAATTTGACCCTTAAGCTCGCTTAATTCCAATGGCGACATCTGGTACGGCGCAATTGAAATAGGTCTAGTTCCTGGGTGCAAATCAATGAAGAATTCCACCTCTCTTACCGAGGGTAATCCTAGAATTTCCGTTGGAAATACGTCCGGATATTCTTTGACTAACATCACATCTTCTATGTTCACATCCATCTTGGTCTCCACGTTAGCCAATGATAAAAATTCATGAGTTCCCTCTCTCAGTGATACTCCGAGTTGGTTAACAGCCAAATACCGAACGACTCCAGGTTTCGGGGAAGAGAACCAATTTTTGAGCGCAATCCAAAACTACGTAGTTATAGGTCATCCAATCCATGCCGAGAATGATCTCGAGTGATTGTAGGGGTAAACAGATTAAATTGACCAAGAAATCTCTATTCTGTATCGTTATGGTACAGTGTAAACATGCAGAGTTTACAGTCAAAGTCTTAGCAGGTGTCGAAACAACCAAATCAAAAGGCAAAGCAGACACAGACAACTTCAAACGATGCACACAATCCATAGCAATGAAAGAATGGGTTGCCCCCGAATCAAAAAGTGTAGTTAATGTGTTACCTGCGATTTCACAATCTTGCTGGATTAAATTTTGGGCTTGTCTTCCAGCTTCAGCACCCATGTGATAAACGCGGCCTCTAGCAGTAGGACGAGTAGCCCTAGTCGCGTTCACATTTGGCTCCACCTTCGGAACCTAGCAATCCCTCGCCACGTGTCCTGGCTTGTGGCAGTTGAAGCACATCAAATCCCTCGTAGTACAAGTAGTTGCAATATGTCCTTCCTTCCCACATCGATAACACCGGACTCCTTGTCCTAATTGCCGTCCAAAACTCTGGGTTCCCGGCCGATTCGGGCCTCTCTTGCTGTTTGGTGGCCGGTTATACGGCTTGGCAACTTGCTTCCCTTTATTGTTTTGATTATGTACCTGACTAGGCCCTCCAGAGTTAAAGTTCCCTCCTCTGTTGGCCCTTCTGTTCTTCATCTCTTCCACCTCTCTACACTTTTCTACTAGCACTTGGAAACGTTGTATTCCCAAGGGTAGGACCGAATCTTGGATCTCGTACTTCAATCCATTCTGAAAGCGATGACACATAAACTGTTCATCGACTTCTTCTTGGAAGAATCTGAAATGTCTGGACAGCGACTCGAACTTAGCTGCGTACTTTCCCAGTGTCATATTCCCCTGGTACAATTTCAGAAAGTTATCGCCCAACTTGGTCCTAGTGCTCATTGGGAAGTACTTGTCTAGAAACATCTTTTTGAATGACTCCCAGGTCACTTCCTCTTGAGCTGACCCCATCAGCAATCTCGTACTCCTCCACCAATACTCTGCATCCCCTATCAGCAGGTACGTGGCATAGTTGACTTTCACCTCCGCCTGACAGTTAATCATCTCAAAGATCTTATCCATCTCTTGGATCCACTGGTCCGCTCTCTCTGGACCCTCATCACCCGTGAACTTGGGAGGATTATGGCGACGAAAATCCTCTAATCCTCTAGATTCAGCAGCGCGAATCTCTTTTTCTCTCTTTTCCAGATCGCGTTGAGTCTTGGCAGCCGTCTGTGCAGCAACAGACGCAGCCATGTTGTTCATTGCTTCAGCCATCCGATCTTCCCGGCTGACATTTGTTCTTGGGGTGTCATCTCTTCGTGGAGGCATTGTTTCCTACAAAACCATCATTACTTCAGTCACACCACAACATACTCAAGACTTGACACTTTAACTACTTGCTCTTATGCATGATCAGCTAATAACTCAAAACAAATACTTAAATCAGAGCTTTATCCCAAAACTTTAACCAAATGCTCTGATACCACATTTGTAACACCCCGAGTTTAAAACACAGCGCGGGTGCATTTTTTTTTTCAAATAAATATTAAAAATGAATTTTCCAAAATTAATTCGAAAGGAATTAAAATAATTACTTAATTCTGGAAATTTAATGATAAGCAATAAAACATTTTCTGGAAGATAATAATGTCATAACATTCCCAAAAGTCAATATCAGAGTGCAGAATAAATAGTACAACAATTGTTTTTCAAAATAAAAACAGAATACATTTCCAGCTCAAATCCTAATACATCAAGTCTAACTAATCATGCGCTAAAGCTACAGTAGCATGGGTTTCCCCCGCATCCCAAGCAAGTCCTCTCCGAATTTGCCGCTCGCCTCGAGGTGACCTCCTTCTCCTCCTAATCATACAGCGAGGGGTCGGTCTCCTCAGAAGTCAGATCAATACATAGTCTCGGCCGCTTCGGTGGAGCCGGAATCTCATAACAATCGTCGGAGATCCTAGACGGGCCCGGAATCTCAGCTGCTACTAGCTTCAGCTCATCAGTCTTCCCTTCTGCCTCGGACTCATGTACAACTCCTCCAGTCACCAGGTTGGGAGTCACCACTCCTACGGTGGCCTCTGTCTCAACCCTTCCAACGGACTCCTCAGCATCGTCGAAAATTCCGTGCGCCTCCAATACCAGACGGGAAGGCACGAGAAAATCTATACTCGCATGAGTGTGCTCCACAAAATCCTCTACGCCGTCAGTCCTGCTCGTCCTCTCCAACCACCCCGTGTAAGTTGCCCTGCTTGAGATGGGGTCAAATACCCAAGCAGTACGGGAATAGCGGTCAAGGAAGTTCAACGACGTTTCCGTCGTTCGGGTACCCACGGGTGGCATGGGTTTGGGTAACATCTGAGGGCAAAGCCCAAAGTCCACAATATAATAGCAATGGTCACCGACCGAAACTAACAATTAATCACATAGCATATATTTCACAGCAACAATTATGTCCATGGTATAACATATGATGATGAGGAAAATAATAATGCTCATTTGAAAATTAATGACATATATGCCCTTTTCAAAAACAGCAGTCAATTATTATGAAATATGTGGTAAGTACGAACAACACTTCAGCAAACACAATCATTAAATCAGAATTTCAGATTCTAGACAGTACTCACACACATTCAATTTTCACTCATCATATACTCAAACGTGACCCACCGGTCAATCCCTCAATGCAATATGTATATGCTTATGTATACAGTTTTCTTGGAATCACCAAGGTGCAGTCGCTCAATAGACCAGCACCTTATGTTTGACTTGACGGCCCTTAAGACCAAGGAGCAATCGCTCAACAGATCAGCACCAGTGCAGACGCTCAACAGTCCAGCACTCGTGCAGTCGCTCAACAGACCAGCACGTTTGACATATACCAAGGTACAATCGCTCAACAGATCAGTACCTAGTGCAGACGCTCAACAGTCCAGCACTCGTGCAATCGCTCAACAGATCAGCACGTGGCTGCGCATTTCAGGGTACAGACGCTCAATAGTCCAGTACCAGTGCAGACGCTCAACAGTCCAGCACTCGTGCAATCGCTCAACAGATCAGCACGTGGTTGCGCATTACTCTGTGGCCCATCGCGGGTACCACTTGACTATGCAACGCATGAATATGCAGTGTTTCACTTCTCTAGAAACAGAATGCAAATTCAGAAAATTCATGCTTTTCATCATGTTTTAAATATCTCAGCACAGTCAGAATTAACATCATCACAGTCATGATTAAACAGTCAATTAATCATTAATACTTTGTAATGTTTTCCGAAACTCTTACAATTCAAATACAGAGTTTAAAAACTGAGGATTTCTATAATTTTACAATTTGTATTCGAATACAGCTCCTCTGTATTCGAATACAGCTCCTCTGTATTCGAATACAGAAGCTAAAAATAGTGTAGAATGACACTCTGTATTCGAATACAGCCCTCTGGTATTCGAATACAGAGGCAGTCTTTGTGCACACAACCTTATCTTTCACTACATCACTAAAGTCTCAAAACTTCATCTCTTCAACTTGAAAACATCACCAAACATTTCATTTTAATTCACCACAACAATCCCAACATTCCCCAAACACTCAGGGTTTACAAAACACTCTTAAAAACTTGGAATTTCTGGAAACTCGAATCTGTATTCGAATACAGACTCCTTGTATTCGAATACAGAAGCATGAAACTGAAATTTTAACATTCTGTATTCGAATACAGCATGCCTGTAGTCGAATACAGAAGACAAAACCTTGAAAAAATTCAATATTTTCTTTCAGATCCTTAAAGGTTTCAACACTTCATCCTCTCCTCCTCAAAATATTTCAAGAACTCCTTTGAAAATCACTTTAACCCTTCTCAAGGTTTCTTAATACTTTAAAATGCATATTACAGTGTTTAAAACTTGATTTTCTGGAAAACACGAATCTGTATTCGAATACAGCTTCCTTGTATTCGAATACAGAAGCTAAAAACAGTGCTTCTGGGAAAACACGAATCTATATTCGAATACAGATTCCTTGTATTCGAATACAGAAGCTGAAACCAGTGAAAAACAGCATTCTGTATTCGAATACAGCATGCCTGTAGTCGAATACAGATGCGAATACAGTGTTAAAATTTCACTTCTATATTCGAATACGACAGGGTCGTAGTCGAATACAAGTTTGAAAACTTGAGAAAACAGAAACTTGACAGGTTGTATTCGAATACACACATGTTGTAGTCGAATACACCTTCGAAAACCAATGAATTTTCAACCCTTTTAAAACTGTTTTCTTTTAACAACAAAGACCCAAACATGAAAAACAGATTCAGCACTTTATTCCAAACGATCCTTTCCTCATTAAAATCCGTTTTCTTTTTAAATCATCAGCATCATCAGAATCATTTACAATAGAAGCAGAATCAAAATTATCAACACCAAATCATCCAAAAACAGAAACAGAATGATCAATCATCAGAATCATGCAAACTTTCAAGCCATCAGAACATCATACAGCATTTCAACTTTCACAACACACCAGAATAACATGCAAGCATTCAGCTTTCTCAAACATCAGAACATGACTAATGTTCTCAACCAAAATAGAAATCAACACACAGCAGCAAAACACCAACAGAGTGCATTTTTGCATTTTAAAAAAACTATTTTCAAAACAGTTTTATGAACATGTATTTTAACCATCTTTAAAATAACATGCAAAACATTTCCAGCTTTCCCACACAAGTAAAACAGCATGAATGCATTCAACCAACAACAACCATCACAGAATCATCACATATCAACAAAAATGCATTTTCTTCATTTTTCAAGATGTCATTTCAAACAAAACAGTTTTTCTTTCAAAACAGAAATGAAATAACATGCATTTACATCCCTAATGCAACTAGAAAGTTGGAAGGTGCCCTTACCCTTGCTGCGTGTCTGCTACTTCTAACATCTCTGTTTTCGTTCTCGTTTCTGCGCCAAAATCCAGTGAAACTGCTGTCTGAGTTTGCTGCTTTAAAACTGGGTTCCTTAGCTCCGTAATGGTGTGGGGAACAACTTTAATACTGAGGGTTTTCTGGTTTGGTGTTTTTATTTCCAGTTAATGGAACTTTTAAGGAACTCTCTCTTTGGTGTTTTGAAATCGTGAAACTGTTTTTCAGAAAACAGGAGGCAGAAATGGGAGAAGAGGTTACTGTTACATGCAACACTATTACATGCAAAATGGGAGGATGTGAAGTTCTACTCTTTCTCTGCCTCTTCACGTGTTCTTATAGAGCTTACTCAAGTGCTGCCTTCTCAAAATAATGATAAAATAATGTTGGATTTTCCAGCTGGATTTTTCAGCACTTAATCCTTTTGCAATTAGCCACTAATCCTTAATTAATGGTCTAATTAATTTAATTAATCGAAATTAAATTAATTAAATCTTCATCCAATAATTTTAATTCATCTTCCAAGATAAATATTTATATATATATATATATTTACTCAAAACATACATATATTAAATATTTTACAAAAATTCCCAAAATACCCTTGACATTAATTCGATAAATAAATTCTAAATTTTAAGGGTCTTACACATGCTATCTTCTAGTTTGGGCCAAATCTGGATTAAATCTCTTGTTCTGGACCAATTAACTGAAGCTCTGATTAAGTCTGGATCAAGTCTGGACTGTTTATCATTTTACTGCCAAGCTATCTTTTGGTCAGAATAACTTTTGGACAAAGTCTTACTTATGAATCCTTCTAGTCTGGAACAAGTCTCCCTTTGGCAGGCTTCCTTCTGGTCTGGTCCAGGTCTCCTTCTGGACTCTGCTTCCTTCTTATCTAGGCCAGGAAAGATATCATCTGATGGTATTTTGACATCCTGGAGTATCCTCTGGTGCTTTTAGGATGCATCTTCTAGTACCTTCTGGATGCATTATCTGGTGACTTCTGGAGGTGTATCCTCTTGTCTGATTTTACCTTCTGATTACTCATCCCCTGCCTCTGGTGACTTCAGCTTCTACCTCTGATAACTTCATCTTCTGGTGGCATTTAATATAGTAATTCAATGTACAAAATAAGATTACATGGAGTGCTTTTGTAAACATCAAAATCCTAAGTACTTAGAACCAACTTGGTTCCAATAGTTGTAACTTGATTGCTGAGGACATCTGCAACAAAGATAATTTTGTTTTTAGGTACCTAATTTTGGTTGGCTCCTGGTTTGTTAGCCTTGAAAGGTTTCTTGTCTTTCCTTGATTTTTATCATCGGACTAGACAATTTTGAGTGACCTTTCTTAGCAAAAACAGCACACAAAACATAACAGGAAATAGGTTTAGTTATAGTTATAGATTCATCAAATCCTATGCCTCTTTTACCATTGTTACTAACTCCATACATCATAGAAGCATATTTGCTTCTTTCCATACCATTACCAATAAAATCTTGTAATACTCGTTCATGCATATCAGAATTATATACAGTATTTTCACTTGATGTGGAACAAAGATTACTTTTTAGATTTAGGTTTTCAGCCTTAAGTTCAGCAACATCAATTTTAAGAGTTGCATTTTCTGTTTTACATTCTGCATTTTGATTCTTTAAAACATTGATTTCTTTTGTTAGAATTTTATTTTCTTCCCTAAGTGTTTTCAGTTTTAAAGACAATTTGTTATTGAAATTTAAAATATCATTCATTGTAGTAATTAAATCAGATCGGGTGAATTCAGAAAATACTTCTTTTTCTTCATCTAATCATTCACTTCCAGAATCAGAATCTGTGTTAGATCAAGAGGCAGTATTGGTGTGAGCCAACAAAGCCAATTCTGCTTCTTTATCTTCTGATTCACTTCCAGAATCAGAGTCTGTGTTGGATCCAAAGGTAGAGTTGATGTGAGTCATCATAGCCAATTCTTCTTTTTCATCTTCTGATTGACTTCCAGTGTTAGAGTCTGTGTTGAATCCAGAAACAGAGATGTTGTGAGCCATCATAGCCAATTCTGCTTCTTCATTATCAGACGATTCATCAAAATCATCCCATTTAGCCATCAAATTCTTCTTCTTGGGTCTAGAGTCTTTCTTCTGGTGTTTCCCTTTCTCCAGGTTTGTACATTCTGACTTGATGTGTCCAGGTTCATTGCATCCATAGCAGATGATGCTCTTCTTGTCATGTTCGTCCTTTCCTCTGTTGGAATACTTGCAATACCTTTAGGGAAACTTCTTTTTTCTGTTGTGCCACATCTTTAGCACCTTGCTGGTTATGAAAGCAATTTCCTCTTCCTCTGGTTTTTTATCATCAGAATCATTATCTTCTGATTCTGCTTCTGGTTTTAGTATCTTCTTCTGCTTGGATTTCAAAGCTAGGGCTTTGTTCTTCTTCTTGGGCTCATCTTCTTCAAGCTCAATTTCATGTGATTTGAGGGACCTAATTAATTCTTACAGCTTTAGAGTATTCAGATCCTTTGCTTCCTGAATGGCAGTGAGCTTTGGTCTCCACTTGGTTTGCAAGCTTCTAAGAATTTTTTTCACATGGTCAGTAGTAGTGTAACTCTTCTTGAGTACCTTTAATCTTGAGATCAGAGTCTAGAATCTAGAAAACATTGCTTCAATGTCTTCATCTTCTTCCGTCTTGGACAGCTCGTACTTTTTTACTAGCATGTTGGCCTTTGCTTCTTTAACTTGCTTGCTTCCTTCATAAGTCAGAGTCAGACTATCATAGATGCTCTTTGTTGTCCCTTTGTTGGTGCACTTGTTGAATTCCTTGAAGGTGATTGCATTTATCATGAACGTTCTAGATTATGATGTATCTTGTACATCTTCTTCTGGTCAGTATCCATATCTTTTCTGGGAATTTCAACACCATCAGCATCCTCTAGAGCAGTATAACCATCTTCTACCAAGTCCCAAAGTTCAGGATCTTGTGAAATAAAGAAACTCCTCAGCATGTCTTTCCAGAACTCGAAACGTTCCCCATCAAATAGAGGTAGTCTGTTGATGTTTCCCCTAGCAGCTTCTTTACTGAATCCAAACATGTTGAACCCTTGGATCTTTTCTCAAACATTGTAAAGTGCTCAACTTTGAGACCGAGCTCTGAAACCAATTGAAGGTGCAAACACGAGAAGGGGATTGAATTGTGTTTGCCAAAATTGAATTATTTTTGCTGTTTTGATGAATGTTGATGTGAATTACTTGATGAATAAATAATCAGACTCAGCAGCGGATAATAACAGCATAAGAACACAAAGATTTATCCTGGTTCACCATTAACTTGGCTACATCCAGTCCCTTCATTCAGAAGTCTTTAATCCACTAATTCAAAACTTTGAATTACAGTGCCTGACCCTCCAAGCCAGTCTTCTCAAACAGCCTGACAACCTCAGACTTTTGAGGAATAACAACACCTTGACCCTACAAGCCAAGATTTCCCAAACAATCTGACAATCCCATATTTTTTAGGAACAACCACACCTTGACCCTACAAGTCAAGTCTTCTCCTACCAATCTGATAACCCCAGATTAAAGAAGGAACTTACATCACTATCAGGTTTGATTACAAGGGTTTGGAACTTTGCAATGTTGCTTCTGGAAAGCTGATTGTTGCACTGATTCTCACTCTCGAAAAATCACTTAGAAAATATTGCTCATGCACACAAGTGTTTCTCTCTTTTGAACACTCGGATGGCTTTGAATTTGAAGTTTGAGCTCTTGTGTTTTTCGATACTTTCTGCTGCGGCCTGAAGCTTCCTTTTATAGCTGAAATATGGGCTTTGTCCAAGCTTAATTTCGAGATGTATCTTGCTTAGATTTCCATTGAAAATTCTTTTAACCTGATTCTGTTTCTTTTTAATTTTGAACCAGATCTTCTTTGCTTAGATCTCCTTCGAATTTCTATCAGGTCTTCTTTGATTTTTGAATCAAATCTTCTTAAAACTTTCATCACATCACTTTCAAATTCCAATCAAGTCTACTTCGAATTTTAATCAAGTCTTCTATGAATCTGAATCACGTTTTAAATTTGGACTGTGTATTCTTCTGGTGGTATCCTCTGGAGGTATTTTCTGGTGACATTTATATCTTCTGGTGACGCCATCCTCTGATGACATCTTCTGGATGTATCTTTTGGAGGTATCCTCTGGTGACTTCATCCTATGGTGACGTCATCCTCTGATTTTTTTCATTCTTCTTTGAAATCAATTATGTTATTTTCATAAAATACTTTTGTTAACATCAAAACTTTAAGTGTAAGAACCAGCTTGGTTCCAACAACAAAGTTATATGTCTTTGGGGTTAGGGGTAACTCTCTAACAAAATCCATAGTGACGTCTTCCCACTTCCATTCGAGTATATCAATAGGTGTAATTAATCCTCCAAGCTTTTGGTGTTCAGCCTTTACGTGTAGACATACTAAGCAATTAGAGACAAACTCTGCTATGTTCCTTTTGATGCCTTCCCACCAATACAATTCTCTAAAGTCTTGATACATCTTATAAGAACCTAGACGTATAGTATAAGAAGAATTATGTGTCTCCTCTAAAAAATTTCTCCTAAAACCACTAATATTTGGAACACACAATTAATACTTCAACAATAAAAGACCATCAAAATCAACAGAAAAGTCTAAAAGGTTACCAATCTTAACATTATTTACCATATTCACCAAGTTTGTGTCTTGACTTTTCGTTTCAATGATATCATCAACTATGGTGGGATGAATTTGCACATGGCTAACAACAACCTCGAATAATCAAGCACAAATTGAATTCCAATTTCAATAAGTTCTTGAAATTCTTTAACTATAGGTTGTTTTTCTTCTGCTAAATGAGTAAGTCTATTCATAGACTTCCTACTCAACACGTTTGGTACAACATTTTCCTTCCCTAGGTGATACAAGATTGCATAATTATAATCTTTCAAGAGTTTCATCCATCTTCTTTATCTTAAATTTAATTCTTGATGCTTATAAATATACTTCACTTTTGTGGTCGGTATAAATCTCATAAGTTTTACCAAACAAATAATGCCTCCAAATCTTAAGGTCGAAAACCCCTGTAGTCATCTCTAAATCATGCCTCTTGAGTTGTCTAGATGCATAGACAATAACCTTACCTTGTTTCATCAGAACACAATTGAGACCAACACTAAGCATCATAACAAACTGCATAACTTTCACTACCTAGTGGAAATGACAAAAATAGGTGCTAAGTCAAACACTCTTTTAATTTTTGGAAAACTCACGTCACATGCATAAGTCCATCGAAACTCAACTTTATTTTGGGTAAACCTAGTCAACGAAGATGCAATTTTAGATAAAACTTTCACAAAACATCAATAATCACAAGTTTAACCAAGGAAACTCTGAATCTCTTTTACTATGGTGGATCTGGGCCAATTCTAAAGTTCTTCTACCTTACTTGATCAACCCTTATTCCATTCTTCGACACAACATGTGCTAGTAATGCCACGTTCTCTAGCCAAAACTTACATTAAAAGAATTTGACATATAATTGTTTATCTCTTAAAGTTTACAAAACTAACCTCAAATGCTGCTCAAGTTCTTCTCTACTCTTCCAATAAACAAGAACGTCATAAATGGAAACAATCACAAAATGATTGAAAAACCCGATTCATCAAATCTATAAAAGTTGTTGTCATTAGTAAGCCTAAACACATACTCATAAATTCGTAATGTTCATAATGCACGTGAAAAACTATACTTGTTATATCATATCTCAATCTTCAACTAGTGATACCCATACCACAAATCAATCTTAGAAAAACATTGTGCTCCTTAAAATTGATCGAACAACTTGTCAATGTGAGGTAAAGGATATTAATTCTTAATAGTTACCTTATTCAACTATTTATAGTCTACACAGAGTCGCATGGATCTATCCTTCCTCTTTACAAACAATATTGGTGCTCTAGAATGAGAGTAACTTGGGCGAATAAATCCCTTATTAAGAAGATCTTGTAGTTCCTCCCTTTACATCTTAAGTTCCATTGGGGCCATACAATAAGGAGTATGGATATGGGTTGAGTGTTAGGAATCAAGTCTATAGAGAACTCAATCTCCATATTCAGTGCCAATCTGGGAAGTTCTTCAAGAAGAACATCTGGAAACTCACAAGCTATTGAAACTCTTTTTAATTTTTCCTCCAATTGTGTATCCCTTACTAAGGCTAAGTACCTCAAACAATCTATTCTCATTAACTTGCTAGCTCTCAAGGTTGAGATTAGATAATATGGAACCCAACAATCCAAGATGGCTTGATTAAAGGCAATCCACCCATACCCAAAATCACATCAAAATCAATCATATTGATAGTTCCTACATCTACTGGAAGCACCTTTCCTTCAATAGATATATCACAAGAACGATATGAAGGTGTAAACACGAGAAGGGGGGTTGAATTGTGTTTGACTAACTTGAATACTTTTTCTGTTTTTGCAGTTTTAAAACAAAACTTAATGTATGAATAAAACAGAGTTAGCAGCGGATATAAAGTGAAAATAAGAACACATAATTTTATACTGGTTCACCGTTAACGAGGTTACGTCCAGTCCCTTCACCTTGAAGGATTTCACTAATTCAAACCTTGAATTACAATAGTTCAGTTGACCCTCCAAGTCAGTCTTCTCAAACAGTCTAACAATCCTAGACTCTTGAGGAATACAGCACCTTGACTTCCTAAATCAAGTCTTCTCCTACCAATCTACCAACCCCAGATTGTAGAAGGAATTACAACGCCTTGAATCTAATTGCCAAGTAATCTGCTACCCCTTCTGACTCCCTCAAATTGTAGACTCTACTTCAATAACTTAGATCTAACACAAGGGAAAGAAAATAACACGAGTGCTTGCTTCTGGAAAGTTGGAACTCAAAATTAACCTCACTGAAAACTTGAGTGTTTGCTTTGGAAGTGTGTGACTCTTTTTTTATTTTCGATGCTAAGTATTCTGCTTTGAGCCTCCTTTTATAGATGCAGATTTGTTATCATAAATAACTTGGGCCAATCCTATCTTTAATTAATTCTGGAACAAATCTTTCTTCCCGCTAATAGCTTTTGAACTCCCATACGACTTCACTTTATTTTTGTAACAAATCCTTTTAATACTTTGATCAAATTTAAATTAAATCACCACCATTAATCCTCATGATTAAATCTGGACCGTCTGATCTTCTGCGCTAGTCCACATCTGGACCATACTAAGTGATTTGCTGTGATCCTCTGATTTTGGCCATCCCTGGACCACACTTTCTGATCTTCTGATCTCGGCCAACCTGGACTTGCAAACTGATCTGATGTGATCCTCTGATCTCTGCCAATGCTGGACCACACATTCTGACCTTCTGATTTTGGCCAACACTGGGCCATGGTCTGATCTTCTGATCTCGGCCATCACTAGGCCATATACTTAAATCTGGACCATTGATTTGAACATCTTCCCTCTGATCTGGACCAATTCTGAATTGGGTCTGGATTGAACTTAAATTAAATCTGGACAAATTATATTTTAGTCTGGACATTTTACCTTCTGGTTTGGATCAAATCTGGATTGAATCTCTTGTTTTGGACCCATTAATTTATCCTCTGATTAAGTCTGGATCAAGTATGGATTGTTTATCATTTCACTGCCAGGCCATCTTCTGGTCATAATAACTTCTGGACTAAGTCTGACTTATGATTCCTTCTGGTCTGGATCAAGTCTCCCTCTGGCAGGCTTCCTTCTGGTCTGGTCCAGGTCTCCTTCTGACTTTGCTTCCTTCTGATCTGGGCCAGCAAAGATATCCTCTGTTAATTCCAGGATGCATCTTCTGGTACCTTCTGGATGCATTATCTGGTGTCTTCATCTTCTACCTCTGCAAACTTCATCTTCTGGTGCCATTTAATGTAATAATTCAAGGTACAAAATAAGATTACATGGAGTGCTTTTGTAAACATCAAAATCCTAAGTACTTAGAACCAACTTGGTTCCAACAATCTCCCCCTTTTTTATGATGACAAAACCTTAACTTATTTTGCTAGCTTGTAACCCGAAGTACTTGAATTACTCCCCCTCAGACCAATCTCTCCCCCTAAGTCTGATACTGACTTTTTCTTCTCCTTTTCAACTCCTTCTTGATCGCTCTTTCTTTTCTTCTCTTCTCCTCTCCTTTTCAACTCCTTCTCTATTCATCTCTTTCTGATTTATTTTTCTCTCTCCCTGTTTCTTCTCATTTTCAACTCCTTCTCTTTTCACTCTTTCTTTTTCACTCTTTCTTTTTCTCTCTTTATTTTTCTCTCTCCCTGTTTCTTCTCCTTTTCAACTTCTTTTTTTCATCTCATTCTTTTTCGCTCCTCCTTTCTTTTTATCTCTCCTTTTCTACTTATTTCTCGTTTTCTCTCTCTCCCCCTGTTTGTCATCAACCAAAAAGTGGTCCTACTATTTTTGTATTTTTTTTTTCTTTACAAAGTACAGAAATTAAAAACAAAAAATAAAAGACATAAAATTAAAATTACAAGAAATTTAAAAACTCCTAAGAAGACTACTTGAGCTAGTCAGATATAGAGACAATGTTGAGATGTTTCTTGATGAACTCGAACCTGTCTTCAGGTAATGCTTTGGTGAAGATGTCATCCCATTGATGATCAGTGTCCACAAACTGGACGCTTAAAGTCCCTTTTTGAACATGGTCCCTAATGAAATGGTGTTTTATTTCAATGTGTTTGGCTCTAGAGTGTAAGATAGGGTTCTTGGTTAGGTTTATGGCTGAAATTTTATCATAGAACAAAGGGATATTGGTTTCAAAGATGTTGTAATCTTCAAGTTGGTGTTTCATCCAGATTAACTGTGAGTTGCATCCTGCTGCTGATATATACTCAGCTTCGGCTGTTGACATAGCAATGGTGCTTTGTCTTTTGCTTGACCAAGAGATCAAATTATCACCTAAGAAGGTGCAGTTGCCGCTAGTACTTTTCCTTTCCAACTTGTCTCCAGCATAGTCGGAATCACAAAAACCTCTGAGTTTGTAGGTTGGGGTTTTCTTGTATAACAGGGTAAGGTTGGTGGTTCCTTTAAGGTATCTCATAATTCATTTGACAGCAATTAAATGGGATTCCCTAGGGTCGACTTGAAAAGGGGCACAGACACAAACACTAAACAAGATGTCAGGTCTAGTATCCACAAACTGGATGCTTAAAGTCCCTTTTTGAACATGGTCCCTAATGAAAGGGTGTTTTATTTCAATGTGTTTGGCTCTAGAGTGTAAGATAGGGTTCTTGGTTAGGTTTATGACTAAAGTGTTATCACAGAAACAAAGGGATATTGGTTTCAAAGATGTTGTAATCTTCAAGTTCATATTTCAAAGATGTTGTATGCTTCGGCTGTTGACATGGCAATGGTGTTTTGTCTTTTGCTTGACCAAGAGATCAAATTATCACCTAAGAACGTGCAGTTGCCACTTGTACTTTTCCTTTCCAACTTGTCTCCAGCATAGTCGGAATCACAAAAACCTCTTAGTTTGTAGGTGGGGGTTTTCTTGTATAACAAGGTAAGGTTGGTGGTTCCTTTAAGGTATCTCAAGATTCGTTTGACAACAGTTAAATGGGATTCCCTAGGGCCAGCTTGAAAACAGGTACAAACACAAACACTAAACCAAATGTCAGGTCTAGAAGCAGTTAGGTAAAGAAGGGATCCAATCATTCCTCTGTATGTTTTCTGGTCTACCTTTTGGCTGGTTTCATCTTTCTCAAGTGAGCAGGTTGGGTGCATGGGGTGGCCATAGGCTTACAGTCACTCATCTTGAACTTTTTGAGAAGCTCTTTAGTGTATTTAGATTGGTGAATGAGTATACCTGATTTACCTTGGTGAATCTGAATTACCAGGAAGAACTTAAGTTTTCCCATCATGCTCATTTGGAACTCTTTCTGCATTAGGTCAGAAAACTCCTTGCACAAAGTGCCATTAGTGGATCCAAAGACGATATCATCAACATAAACTTGAATAATCAAAATATCATTTTTAATGGATTTCCTAAATATAGTATTATCAATCTAGCCTCTATCAAATTCATTCTTAAGCAGAAAGTTACTAAGTCTGCCATACCATGCCCTTGGTGCTTGTTTTAAACCATATAAAGATTTTTTAAGTTTAAAAACATGGTTTGGAAAATTAGAATTTTCAAATCCAGGGGGCTGTTTGGCATAGACTTCCTCACTTATATAGCAATTTAAGAATGCACTTTTAACATCCATTTGATACAGCATTATATAATGATTAGCAGCAAACGATAAGAGAATTCTAATTGCTTCTAACTTGGCCACTGGAGCAAAAGTCTCAGTGTAATCTATACCTTCCTGTTGACTGTATCCTTGAGCTACTAATTTGGCTTTGTTCCTTACCACTTCACCTTTTTCATTGAGTTTATTCCTGAACACCCACTTGGTTCCAATAATGTTTTTGTTTGGTCTGGATACCAGATCCCAAACATCATTCCTTTGGAATCCATTCAGCTCTTCTTGCATTGCAAGTATCCATCCTTCCTCTGCCAAAGCCTCATTAACATTGCTTGGTTCAATTGTTGAGAGTAAACCAAACAGACTGGTTTCTCTACTTGATGATCTGGTCTTTAAAGGTTCTGCTGCACTGCCAATAATGAGAGATTCTGGATGTGAAGACTTGTACTTCCATCCATTGTTTCCCTCTGACTTGTCTTCAGAGTCAACATGTTCTTCTTTATCTTGATCTTTCTCAGATTCTGATGCTGGTCCAGCTTCTGCTTCCTGTGCCTCTGGTTCACCTGCAATTTCCTCATCTTGCTTTGACTTTTCAGAGTCAAGCTGTTAATCATCAAACTTAATGTGGATTGATTCTTCCACAATGTTAGTTTCTTTGTTAAACACTCTATAAGCTTTTGATCTCTCAGAGTAACCAATAAAGGTACACTTTTGAGATCTGGAATCAAACTTAGCTAGATTGTCTTTAGTGTTCAACATAAAACAGATGCAACCGAATTGCTTAAAGTAGGAAATATTAAGTTTCTTACCTTTCCACAATTCATAGGGAGTTTTATTTAAGATGGACCTGATGTAGACTCTACTCTGAATGTAGCAGGCTGTGTTGACAGCTTTTGCCCAAAGGTAGGTGGCAACCTTCATATCATTCAGCATGGTTCTGGCCATCTCCTACAGTGATCTGTTCTTCCTTTCTACCACTCCATTCTGTTGAGGTGTTCTAGGGGATGAGAATTTATGAGAGATGCCATTATCATCACAAAATTCTTCAAAATACTTGTTCTCGAATTCACCTCCATGATCACTTCTGATGGTTATGATCTTAATACCCTATTCATTCATAACTTGCTTACAGAAAGAAATAAATACTTTGTGAGATTCATCTTTGTTCTTTAAAATTTTTTACCCAAGTCCACCTTAAGTAATCATCAACAATCACAAAACCATATTTCTTACCACCGAGAGAAGCTGTTTGAACAGGACCAAACAGATCTAAGTGAAGCAGTTCAAGTGGTTTAGAGGTAGAAAAACATTTTTTAGTTTTAAAAGAGCTTTTAGTTTGTTTACCTCTTTGACATGCTTCACACAGAATCTCAGTGTTGGAACTTACCTTGGGAAGCCCTCTTACCAGCTGGAGTTTGCTTAACTCGGATATAAGTCTAGGGTTTGCATGCCCTAGCCTCTTGTGCCAAATCAGATTCTGCTCACTTACAGATAATAGGCATTTAACATGTTGCTTAGCAAGACTAAACAGATCAATTTTATAAACATTGTCCTTCCTAGAGCCAGTAAATAAAACAGACCCATCAAGTTAACTAACGGCTTTGCAAGTTTTTTGATTAAAGATAACATTATAATTGCAATAACTTAATTGACTTATGCTCAGAAGATTATGTTTTAGCCCTTTAACTAACAGAACATTTTTAATAGAAAGGGAAGAAGAAGTGTTACCAAAAGTTCCTGTACCAATAATCTGACCATTCTGGTTTCCTCCAAAGGAAACTTTGCCTCCATTCTTCATAGTCAGATTTAGAAACATGGATTTGTCTCCTATCATGTGTTTGGAGCATCCACTATCAAGATACCAAGCTTTGTGTTGCTGATCATACCTTGTTTTTTCTCTGTCAGAATCAAAGTCAGAGTCAGACTCAGATTCACCTTATGTTCAAGCCATCACAGTCAGTTCTGCTTCTGGCCTGTTTGAGCAGTTTCCTTGATTCTGCTTTGGTCGATAAACCATGTTCCTCTGATGATTCTGGAACATGTTTTGGTGGTAATTTTGGTGAATCCTGTGATTCTGATAAGCTTCATGATTCTAGTGATTTGGGTGTATCTGGTGGTTCTGATGAATCTGGTGATTCTGGTGATTTGGGTGAATCTGGTGGTTTTGATGAATCTGGTGATCTGGTAATTCCTGTTCTGATTCTGGTTCTGGTTCCAGTACTGATTCTGATTCTGGTTCCAGTATTGGTTCTGGTTCCAGTTTCTGTGCTTCTGATACTAGTTCCAGTTCTGGTTCCAGTTCCTGTACTAATTCTGGTTTCAGTTTTGATTGTGGTTCCAGTTCTGGTTGCGCTGACCAAACCTTCTTCTATAAGACTCAAATTGCCTTTGTCTGTTTGTAGCAGGAACATAAACCTTCTTCTGCTTGTGCATTGCCAACATCCATTGTCCAAGTACCATTGTTGGTGTCTCCTTCTGGTTGCTCAAAATATCTGCAACATAGACAATTTGATCTTTTGGTACCCAGAACTGATTGGGTCCAGGTTTGTTAGTCTTCACAACTCTCTAATCTTGTTCAGATTTTACCATTGGACAAGATAGTTCAGAGTGACATTTCTTAGCACAAACAATGCATAGAACATCATATTGAACAACTTTATTTTCAGCAATCGTTTCTGTAAAACCAAGACCTCTCTTTCCAGTGTTACTGTTTCCATAAATCATAGATGCATATTTACTTCTTTACATTCCATTGGAAATAAAGTTTTGAAAAAATTGCTCATGAATATCAGATTCACAAACAGTTTTGGAAGTGGAACAAATATTACTTTTGAGAGTTTGGTTTTCAGATTTGAGTCTTGCAACTTCAGTTTTAAAATCCTTGTTTTCAGTTGCATACTCAGAATTTCGATTCTTTAAAACTTGGACTTCTTTGGTTAGATTTTTCTTATCTTCCCTAAGAGTTTTTAGTTTTAAAGACATCTTATTGTTTGCATTTAAAAAGTCTTTTATAGCATCAATTAATTCAGATCTAGTGAGATCAGAAAATACCTCACTGTCTTCATCTTCTGATTCTATTCCAGAGCCTGAGCTGTATCCAGACCTTGAGTTGGTATGAGCCATCAGAGCTAGAATTGCTCCCTCTGATGTACTTCCAGACTTGCTTGAATGACTGCTTTGAACATTCTTCCTTCTGCCTGATTTCCTTCCTGAAATCGGGACTTTATGAAGTCCAGAGGCAGAACTAATGTGTGCCATCTTTGTTGTTTCTGCCTCATCTTCATCACACGATTCTTCCTATGATTCTGATGCATCCCAGGCTGCCATCAGACCCTTCTTCTGAATCTGGAACACTTCTTGTGTTGTTTGCCTTTTTCCAGATTTGGACATTCTGACTTGATATGTCCAGGTTCATTGCATCCATAACAGATGATGTTCTTCTTGTCAGATTCTTCCTTATCTTTGCTGTTATGTTTCTTCTTGGAACCTCTCCTCTTCCTGTTTTCCCATATCTTAACCATCTGTTTGGTTAAGTAAGCCATATCATCACAATCACTGTCGCTATCCTCTGATTCTGATGCTGCCCTTGCAGCTTTCTTTTGTTTCGACTTCAGGGCCAGATTCTTCTTCTTCTTTGGTTCATCTACTTCTAGTTTAATTACATGAGACCTGAGTGAGCTGATCAGATCTTCAAGTTTTAAGTTATTCAGATCTTTGGCTTGCTGAACTGCAATAACCATTGGTCTCCACTTTGTTGGTAAGCTTTTTAGAATCTTCTTGACATGATCTGCTGTTGTGTAGCTTTTCTTCAAGACCTTCAGTGAATATATCAGAGTCTGGAATCTACAGAACATTCCATCAATGTCTTCATCATCTTCCATCATGAACATCTCATACTGTTTGACCAGTATGTTAGCCCTTGCTTCTTGAACCTGCGGGCTTCCTTCATAAGTCAGAACCTGTAAGACCCGTAATTTGTAATGTTAATTTTGGAATTTTTGTCAAGGGTATTTTGGGAATTTTTGTAAAATATTTAATATATGTATGTTTTAAGTGAATATATATATATATATATAAATATTTATTTTGGAAGAGGAATTAAAATTATTGGATGAAGAATTAAATTAATTTAATTTCGAGTAATTAAATTAATTGGACCATTAATTAAATATTAGTGGTTAATTAAAGGATTAAGTGCTGAAATGGTACAGCATTATTTTATTAGTATTTTTAAGAAGGAATGCGCAACCCCGTGCTGATCTGTTGAGCGATTGCACGAGTGCTGGACTGTTGAGCGTCTGCACTAGGTACTAATCTGTTGAGCGATTGTACCTTGGGTGATGTCAAACGTGCTGGTCTGTTGAGCGACTGCACGATATGCTGGACTGTTGAGCGTCTGCACTGGTGCTGATCTGTTGAGCGATTCCACCCTGGTCATGAGGGCCGTTAAGATGTGCTGGTCTGTCGAGCGACTGCACCTTGGTGATTCCAAGAAAACTATATACATGAGCATATATACATTGCATTGAGGGATTGACTGTTGGATTACATTTGATTATATGATGAATGAGTAGAAAATTGAATGTGAGTGAGTACTGTCCAGAATCTGAAATTCAGATTTAATGATTGTGTTTTGCTGAAGTGTTGTTTGTACTTACCACATACTTCATAATCATTGACTGCTGTTTTGAAAAGGCATGTATGTCATTAATTTTCAAATGAGCATTATTATTTTCCTCATCATCATATGTCATACCATGATTATAATTGTTGTTGTGCAATATATGCTATGTGAATATTTGTTAATTTCGGTCGGTGACCCTTGCTATTATATTGTGGACTTTGGGCTTTGCCCTCAGATGTTACCCGAACCCGACCTATCGACGGATACACTAACGACAGAAACGTCGTTAGTTTTCCCTGATCTTTATGTACAAAGTCTACATGGAAAACGCAGAGGGACGGACAGTTGGCTGAAGACGAGACTTATAGAGGATACGGTGGAGACCGTGCTACTGTTGCTTAGTGCATGATCAGTCTAGACTTTTGTATAGCGTCTTCATTTTTGGGAAATGTAATTTTATTTTGGGAATTAATGTACGACTTTTTCCGCTGTATTATTCTACACTCTAACATTGTTAACATTTTAAAAATGCCTTAATGTTTATTATTAAATTTCCCGAAATTGAGTACTTATTGATTTACGGAAACTTTATTTTAATTCCTTTCGAATTAAATCAGGAAAATCATTTTTATTATTGATTTAAAAAAACAAATGCATCGGCACTGTGTTTTAAACTCGGGGTGTTACAATTGTGGTATCAGAGCATTTGGTTAAAGTTTTGGGTTAAAAGCTTTGATTAAAGTATTTGTTTTGAGTCATTAGCTGATCATGCATAGGAGCAAGTACTTAAAGTGTCAAGTCTTGTGTAAGTTGTGGTGTGACTGAAGTGATGATGGTTTTGTAGGAAACAATGCCTCCACGAAGAGATGACACCCCAAGAACAAATGTCAGCCGGGAAGATCGGATGGCTGAAGCAATGAACAACATGGATGCGTCTGTTGCTGCACAGAGGATGCCAAGACTCAGCGCGATCTGGAAAAGAGAGAAAGAGAGATTCGCGCTGCTGAATCTAGAGGATTAGAGGATTTTCATCGCCATAATCCTCCCAAGTTCACGGGTGATGAGGGTCCAGAGAGAGCGGACCAGTGGATCCAAGAGATGGATAAGATTTTTGAGATGATTAACTGTCGGGCGGAGGTGAAAGTCAACTATGCCACGTACCTGCTGATAGGGGATGCAGAGTATTGGTGGAGGAGTACGAGATTGCTGATGGGGTCAGCTCAAGAGGAAGTGACCTGGGAGTCATTCAAAAAAAAGTTTCTAGACAAGTACTTCCCAATGAGCACTAGGACCAAGTTGGGGGATGACTTTCTGAAATAGTACCAGGGGAATATGACAGTAGAAGAGTACACAGCGAAGTTTGAGTCGCTGTCCAGACACTTCAGATTCTTCCAGGAAGAAGTCGATGAACAGTTCATGTGTCATCGCTTTCAGAATGGATTGAAGTACGAAATCCAAGATTCAGTCCTACCCTTGGGAATACAACGTTTCCAAGTGCTAGTAGAAAAGTGTAGAGAGGTGGAAGAGATGAAGAACAGAAGGGCCAACAGAAGAGGGAACTTTAACTCTTGAGGGTCTAGTCGGGTACATAACCAGAACAAAAAGGGGAAGCAAGTTGCCAAGCCATATAACCGGCCACCAAACAGCAAGAGAGGCCAGAACCGGCCGGGAAACCAGAGCTTTGGACGGCAATTAGGACAAGGAGTCCGTTGTTATCGCTGTGGGAAAGAAGGACATATTGCAACTGCTTGTACCACGAGGGATTTGTTGTGCTTCAACTGCCACAAGCCAGGACACGTGGCGAGGGACTGTCGGGTTCCGAAGGTGGAGCCAACTGTGAACGCAGCTAGAGCTACCCGTCCTACTGCTAGAGGTCGCGTTTATCACATGGGTGCTGAAGCTGGAAGACAAGCTCAAAATTTAATCCAGCAAGACTGTGAGATTGCAGGTAACACACTAACTGCACTTTTTGATTCGGGGGCAACCCATTCTTTCATTGCTATGGATTGTGTGCATCGTTTGAAGTTGTTTGTGTCTGCTTTGCCTTTTGATTTGGTTGTTTCTACACCTGCTAAGACTTTGACTGTAAACACTGCATGTTTACACTATACCGTAACGATACAGAATAGAGATTTCTTGGTCAATCTAATCTGTTTACCCCTACAATCACTCGAGATCATTCTCGGTATGGATTGGATGACGTATAATTACGTAGTTTTCGATTGCGCTCGAAAAATGGTTCTTTTCCCCGAACCTGGAGTCGCTCGGTATTTGGCTGCGAACCAACTCGGAGTATCGCTAAGAGAAGGAACTCAGGAATTTTTATCATTGGTTGACATAGAGACCAAGATGGATGTGAACATAGAAGATGTGATGTTAGTCAAGGAATATCCAGACGTATTTCCATCAGAAATTCCAGGATTACCCCCGGTGAGAGAGGTAGAGTTCTTCATTGATTTCCACCCAGGAACTGGACCTATTTCAATCGCGCCATACCGGATGTCGCCATTGGAATTATGTGAGCTCAAGGGTCAAATTGAAGGCTTGTTGGAGAAAGGATTTATCAGACCAAGTGTGTCGCCGTGGGGAGCTCCGGTGTTGTTGGTTAAGAAGAAGGATGGAAGTTCGCGTTTATGTGTGGATTATCGACAACTGAACAAGGTGACCATCAAGAACCGTTACCCTTTACCGCGCATCAACAATTGGATGGACCAATTGAGGGGTGCAGCAGTGTTTTCAAATATCGATTTGAAGTCAGGATATCATCAGATTCGAGTAAGAGAGGGAGATATTCAAAAGACTGCTTTCAGAAGTCGTTACGGACATTATGAATATCTCGTTATGCCTTTTGGAGTTACGAATGCACCAGCAATTTTCGTGGATTACATGAATAGGATTTTCAGCCCGTTTCTGGATAAGTTTGTAGTGGTATTCATCGACGATATTTTGATTTATTCAAAGGATGAAGAAGAACACGAAGAGCATCTACGCCAAGTTCTTGAAGTCTTACGCGAAAAGCAGTTGTATGCCAATTTATCGAAGTGCGAGTTTTGGCTAAAGGAAATGAATTTCTTGGTACATGTGATAACGAAAGAAGGAATCGCTGTCGATCTGGCAAAGATTGAGACAATTCTTGCCTGGAAACAGCCCCAGACTGTCACGGACATAAGAAGTTTTGTCGGACTGGCAGGATACTATAGGAGATTTATTGAAGGATTTGCTAAGATTGTAGCTCCTTTGACACAACTCACCAGGAAGAATCAACCGTTTGCATGGACGGAGAAGTGTGAGGAAAGTTTTCAGCTGTTGAAGGAAAAGTTGACAACCTCACCAGTGTTGGTATTGCCACAGCCAGAGGAACCATATGAAGTTTACTACGATGCATCTCACCAAGGCTTGGGATGTGTTTTGATGCAACAAAAGAAAGCTATAGCTTACGCCTCAAGACAGTTGAAGACTCACGAACGGAACTACCCTACCCATGATTTAGAGCTTGCTGCTGTAGTGTTTGCGTTAAAAGTCTGGAGACACTACTTATCTGGATGCACATTCACGGTGTTTAGTGATCATAAAAGCTTGAAGTATCTGTTCGACCAGAAGGAATTGAACATGCGTCAGAGAAGATGGATGGAGACTCTCAAGGATTTTGACTTCTCATTACAGTACCACCCTGGAAAGGCCAATGTGGTGGCTGATGCATTAAGTCGGAAGAGTGTGTCAGTATCTTCAATGATAATGGCCAGACAACAAGAGTTGTGGGAAGCATTTAGAAACTACACTTGGACGTGAAGTTTGCACCAGGAGTGTTAAAGTGTGGGATGATCACAATTTCGAATGGATTACTTGAGGAGATTGCAAACCTACAAGATGACGCATTGATCCAAGAAAAGAGGAATTTGATAGTGCAAGGGCAGACAACCGAGTTCAGCGTCGGAACAGATAATATTCTGAGGTGTAATGGAAGAATTTGTGTACCGGAGGTCGCAGAGATGAGAAGAATGATTTTGGAAGAAGCTCATAAGAGTAAGTTAAGTATTCATCCTGGAGCGACCAAGATGTATCAGGACTTAAGGCAGAATTTCTGGTGGCCAGGAATGAAGAGGGATGTGGCAGAATATGTATCAGCTTGTTTGACTTGTCAGAAAGCGAAAGTGGAACATCAACGACCTGCTGGAATGCTGCAACCTTTGGACATACCGGAATGGAAGTGGGACAGCATTTCCATGGATTTCATAACAAGACTGCCCAAGACAAGGAAAAAGAATGATTCAATTTGGGTAATAGTGGACCGTTTGACAAAGTCCGCATATTTCTTACCGGTAAGGACCACTTATAAGGTAGATAAGCTGACGGAAATCTACATCGCTGAGATTGTGAGGTTACACGGCATCCCATCGAGTATAGTATCGGACCGTGACCCGAAGTTCACATCTCATTTTTTGGGAGCGTTGCATGAAGCTTTAGGGACGAAACTGAAATTCAGTTCAGCCTACCATCCGCAAACAGACGGACAGACAGAGAGAACAAATCAGTCCTTGGAGGATCTATTAAGAGCATGTGTGTTGGATGACAGAGGAAACTGGCATGAGGTGTTGCCATTGATTGAATTCACTTACAACAACAGTTTTCACCCAAGTATTGGAATGGCACCCTATGAGGCTTTGTATGGACGCAAGTGTCAAACGCCCTTATGCTGGTATAAGGACGGAGAGAGTATGATTGTTGGACCTGAAATGGTGGAGTAGACCACAGAGAAAATCAAGAGAATACAAGAGAAAATGAAGGCTTCGCAAGATCGCCAGAAGAGTTATGCGGACAAGCGTCGCAGACCCTTGGAATTCGAGCAAGGTGATCATGTATTTCTAAGGGTTACACCTACAACTGGTGTTGGCAGAGCTATTAAGTCATGAAAGTTGACTCCAAAATTTATTGGACCATACCAGATTACTGCGCGTATTGGACCTTTGGCTTATCGGATTGCTTTACCTCCAATACTGTCCAATATTCACGACGTATTTCATGTGTCGCAGCTAAGGAAATACATTGCAGACCCGTCACATGTAATCGAGCCAGATACAATTCAGCTGAGGGACAACCTGTCTTTTGATGTATTACCTGTAAGGATTGAAGACAGGAAGATTAAACAGTTGAGAAACAAGGAAGTCCCACTAGTCAAGGTAATTTGGAATCCGACTACTAGTGACGCAACGTGGGTACTGGAGAGTAAGATGAGGGAACAGTATCCTCAATTGTTTATGGACATGTAGTTTCGAGGACGAAACTAGTTTAAGGGGGGTAGTATTGTAAGACCCGTAATTTGTAATGTTAATTTTGGAATTTTTGTCAAGGGTATTTTGGGAATTTTTGTAAAATATTTAATATATGTATGTTTTAAGTGAATATATATATATAAATATTTATTTTGGAAGAGGAATTAAAATTATTGGATGAAGAATTAAATTAATTTAATTTCGAGTAATTAAATTAATTGGACCATTAATTAAGGATTAGTGGTTAATTAAAGGATTAAGTGCTGAAATGGTACAACATTATTTTATTAGTATTTTTAAGAACGAATGCACTCAAGTAGTTCTATAAGTACACGGCAGGGGAACTGAGCTAAGACCAGAACTCACATCTCCCTATTTTGCATGTAATGAGTGATTGCATTTCTGCCCCTGTTTTCTGAAAAACAGCTTCACGGTTTTTAAATTCAAAAGAGGGAATTCCTCCAAACACCATAAACTGAAAATCCAAACCTCAAACCAGAAAACCCACAATAGTAAAGTTAATCCCCACTTCATTATGAAGCCAAAGAACCCAGTTTGGTAGCAGCACACTCAGGCAGCAGCTTCCACTTGTTTTTGGACGCAAAAAGGGGAACGGCGGCTGAAACAAGAGCAGAAGCAGAACACGCTACAAGGGTAAGGGCACCTTCCATCTTTTAGCTGCATTAGGACCACGAATGTGTGTTATTTCAGTTCTGTGTTTAAAAGAAAAACTATTTTTCGAAAATGACATTTTGAAAGAAAATGCATTTTGTTGATATGTGATTATTCTGATGGTTGTTACTGGCTGTTTTTCTAATAAAACATGTTGTTTTGCTTACGTGTGAAAGCTGAAAATGTTTGCATGTTATTTTAATTATGATTAAAATGCATGTCATAAAACTGTTTTGAAAATGGTCTTAAAATGCAAAAATGCATTATGTTGCTCTGTGATGCGTGCATGTTATTTTGACGTGTTGTGGAAGCTGAAATGCTAGCTTGTTATTCTGATGTGTTGTGAAAACTGAGTATTTGCATGTTTCTGATGTTTGAGAAAAACTGAGCACTTGCATGTTTGTTCTGATGAGTGAGAAATCTGAAATGTTGCATGATGTGCTGATGGTTTGAGAAACTGGATGATTCTGATTCTGTTGTGTCTCGTGTGATTCTGGTGATATTGATGATTCTGATTCTAGTTGTTTTGTGTGATTCTGGTGGTGTTTATGATTTTAAAGGAAAGAGGGATTTTAAATGAGGAAAGGGTTTTTTGAAAAAGTGCAGAATCTGTTTGATATTTGGTTGTCACTTTTTAAAGAAAACAGTTTGAAAAGGGTTGAACTTTCACTGGTTTTCGAAGGTGTATTCGACTACAACATGTGTGTATTCGAATACAACCTTGCAGGTTTCTGTTTTATTTAAAGTTTTCAAACCTGTATTCGAATACGAGTCCCTGTATTCGAATACAGAGGAAAGATTTTTGCTTCTGTATTCGCATCTGTATTCGACTACGATCATGTCGTATTCGAATACAGAAGTGAAATTTTAACACTGTATTCGCATCTGTATTCGACTACATGCATGTTGTATTCGAATACAGAATGCTGTTTTTCACTGGTTTCAGTTTCAGTATTCGAATACAAAGAATCTGTATTCGAATACAGATTCGTGTTTTTCCAGAAGCACTGTTTTTAGCTTCTATATTCGAATACAAGGAAGTTGTATTCGAATACAGATTCGTGTTTTCCAGAAAATCAAATTTTAAACTCTGTCAAGTGGATTTTAAAATGTTGAGAAAACTCTGGGAAGGTTTCAATGATTAAAAATGGAATCTGTGAAATGGTTTTAAAGGGGAAGGGATGATGTTTTGAAAACCTTTAAGAACATGGGAGAAATGCTGAAATTTTTCAAGGTTTGGTCTTCTGTATTCCACTACAGACATGCTGTATTCGAATACAGAATGATAAAACTACAGTTCGTGCTTCTGTATTCGAATACAGGGGGTCTGTATTCGAATACAGATTCGAGTTTCCAGAATTTCCAAGTTTTAAGAGTGTTTTGTAAACCCTGAGTGTTTGGGGAATGTTGGGATTATTGTGGGGAATTCAAATGGAACTTTTGGTGATATTTTGAAGTTGTGGTGATGAAGTTTTTGAAACTTTACTGATGTAATGAAAGATGTTGTTTTGTGCACTGAGACTGCCCCTGTATTCGAATACCAGAGGGCTGTATTCAAATACAGGGTGTGAATCTGCACTGTTTTTGGCTTCTGTATTCGAATACAGAGGAGCTGTATTCGAATACAGATTCGTGAAATTCCAGAAAATCCTCAGTTTTAAACTCTGTAATTGAATTTTAAGAGTCTGGCAAAAACTTTTCAAAATGTTAATGATTAATGGACTGTTTAATCATGATTGTGATGTTGTTATTTCTGACTGTGCTGAAATATTTTAAACATGATGAAAAGCATGAATTTTCTGAGTTTGCATTCTGTTTCTAGAGAAGTGAAACACTGCATATTCATGCATTGCATAGTCAAGTGGTACCCGCGATGGGCCACAAAGTAATGCGCAACCACGTGCTGATCTGTTGAGCGATTGCACGAGTGCTGGACTGTTGAGCGTCTGCACAAGGTACTGATCTATTGAGCGATTGTACTTTGGTATATAAGTGTTGGACTGTTGAGCGTCTGCACTGGTACTGGACTGTTGAGCGTCTGTACCCTGAAATGCGCAGCCACGTGCTAATATGTTGAGCGATTGCACGAGTGCTGGTCTGTTTTGAGCAACTACACTAGTACTGGATTGTTGAGCGTGTGTACCCTGGAATGCGCAACCACGTGCTGATCTGTTGAGCGATTGCACGAGTGCTGGACTGTTGAGCGTCTGCACTAAGTACTGATCTGTTGAGCGATTGTACTTTGGTATATAAGTGCTGGACTGTTGAGCGTCAGCACTGGTACTGGACTGTTGAGCGTCTGTACCCTGAAATGCGCAACCCCGTGCTGATCTGTTGAGCGATTGCACGAGTGCTGGACTGTTGAGCGTCTGCACTAGGTACTGATCTGTTGAGCGATTGTACCTTGGGTGATGTCAAACGTGCTGGTCTGTTGAGCGACTGCACAATGTGCTGGACTGTTGAGTGTCTGCACTGGTGCTGATCTGTTGAGCGATTGCACCCTGGTGATGAGGGCCGTTAAGATGTGCTGGGCTGTCGAGCGACTGCACCTTGGTGATTCCAAGAAAACTATATACATGAGCATATATACATTGCATTGAGGGATTGACTGTTGGATTACATTTGATTATATGATGAATGAGTAGAAAATTGAATGTGAGTGAGTACTGTCCAGAATCTGAAATTCTGATTTAATGATTGTGTTTTGCTGAAGTGTGGTTTGTACTTACCACATACTTCGTAATCATTGACTGCTGTTTTGAAAAGGCATGTATGTCATTAATTTTCAAATGAGCATTATTATTTTCCTCATCATCATATGTCATACCATGATTATAATTGTTGTTGTGCAATATATGCTATGTGAATATTTGTTAATTTCGGTCGGTGACCCTTGCTATTATATTGTGGACTTTGGGCTTTGCCCTCAGATGTTACCCGAACCCGTCCTATCGACGGATACACTAACGACGGAAACGTCGTTAGTTTTCCCTGATCTATATGTACGAAGTCTACATGGACAACGCAGAGGGAGGGACGGTTGGCTGAAGACGAGACTTATAGAGGATACGGTCGAGACCGTGCTACTGTAGCTTAGTGCATGATCAGTCTAGACTTTTGTATAGGGTCTTGAGTTTTGGGAAATGTAATTTTATTTTGGGAATTAATGTACGACTTTTTCCGCTGTATTATTCTGCACTCTGACATTGTTAACATTTTAAAAATGCCTTAATGTTTATTATTAAATTTCCCGAAATTGAGCACTTATTGATTTACGGAAACTTTATTTTAATTCCTTTCGAATTAAATCAGGAAAATCATTTTTATTATTGATTTTAAAAAATTAAAAAAAAATGCACCCGCGCTGTGTTTTAAACTCGGGGTGTTACAGAACCAGACTGTCGAATATGGTCTTTGTTGTTTCTTTATCTGTGCATCTGTCAAATTCCTTGAATGTGATGGCACTAATCATGATGTTTCTGGACCTGTGATGAAGTTTGTATAATCTGCTCTGGTCTGTTTTTGCAGTTTTAAAACAAAACTTGATGTATGAATAAAACAGAGTTAGCAGCGGATATAAAGTGAAAATAAAAATACAGAATTTTATACTGGTTCACCTTTAACGAGGCTACGTCCAGTCCCTTCACCTTGAAGGATTTCACTAATTCAAACCTTGAATTACAACAGTTCCACTGACCCTCCAAGTCAGTCTTCTCAAACAGTCTAACAATCCTAGACTCTTGAGGAATACAGCATCTTGACTTCCTAAGTCAAGTCTTCTCCTACCAATCAAACAACCCCAGATTGTAGAAGGAATTACAACACCTTGAATCTAATTGCCAAGTAATCTGCTACCCCTTCTGACTCCCTCAGATTGTAGACTCTACTTCAACAACTTAGATCTATAACAAGGGAAAGAAAATAACACGAGTGCTTGCTTCTGGAAAGCTGGAACTCAAAATTAACCTCACTGAAAACTTGAGCGTTTGCTATGGAAGTGTATGACTCTTTTCTGATTTTCGATGCTAAGTATTCTGCCTTGAGCCTCCTTTTATAGATTAGGGTCTCTTCCAAGCTGAATTTCGAGCTGTATCTTGCTGGATTCTCTTGCAAAAATACTCTGACCAATCGGGTTTCATATAAATAAAAAACATATCTTTTATGGAACAAATCTTTCTTCCCGCCAATAGCTTTTGAACTCCCATACAACTTCACTTTATTTTTGTAACAAATCCTTTTCATACTTTGATCAAATTTAAATTAAATCTCCACCGTTAATCCTCATGATTAAATCTGGACCGTCTGATCTTCTGCGCTAGTCCATATCTGGACCATACTAAGTGATCTACTGTGATCCTCCGATTTCGGCCATCCCTGGACCACACTTTTTGATCATCTGATCTTCTAATCTCGGCCAACCTGGACATGCAAACTGATCTGTTGTGATCCTCTGATCTCTGCCAATGCTGGACCACACATTCTGACCTTCTGATTTCGGCCAACACTGGGTCATGGTCTTATCTTCTGATCTCGGCCATCACTGGGCCATATACTTAAATCTGGACCATTGATCTGAACATCTTCCCTCTGATCTGGACCAATTCTGAATTCGGTCTGGATTGAACTTAAATTAAATTTGGACAAATAATATTTTAGTTTGGACATTTTACCTTCTGATTTGGATCAGGTCTGGATCAAATCTGGATTGAATCTCTTGTTCTGGACCCATTAATTTATCCTCTGATTAAATCTGGATCAAGTCTGGGCTGTTTATCATTTCACTGCCAATCCATCTTCTGGTCAGAATAACTTCTGGACTAAGTCTGACTTATGATTCCTTCTGGTCTGGATCAAGTCTCCCTCTGGCAGGCTTCCTTTTGGTCTGGTCCAGGTCTCCTTCTGACTTTGCTTCCTTCTGATCTGGGCTAGCAAAGATATCCTCTGGTAATTCCACGATGCATCCTTTGGTACCTTCTGGATGCATTATCTGGTGTCTTCATCTTCTGCCTCTGCAAACTTCATCTTCTAGTGGTATTTAATGTAATAATTCAAGGTACAAAATAAGATTACATAGAGTGCTTTTGTAAACATCAAAATCCTAAGTACTTAGAACCAATTTGGTTCCAACACGATATATCGACTAAGCGATCAAATTACGTCCAACATGTGTAGCCACAAGTAAAGCCTCGTCCAGAAAAGATGAACGTATACCAAGTCTAGGAGCGAACCATAAGGATACAAAATAATGAGTAGCTTTGGGATAAAAAAAAAATGAGAATCATGGGAAAAAATAGAAAGTATACATGTAACTATTCCATTGAATGTTTGAGCATTCTAATGAGTCAAAGCAAAAATTTGAGCCTAACTTCTTTCTGCTTGTGTTTCGCCTCTACCACTAGATCCTCTACCTCCCTTTTAAGACACCTTTGAACCTTAGACAAAAGAATCATCACCTTATCTTCCATGTGACACTATATCAAACCAATTGAAATGATGTCAACTCCACTGTCCTAACATTATAGCATCTCAATGCTCTTCGTAACCTCTCAAGACCATCAAAGAATGGTTTTGGGTCCTCACTCACACTAGACCCAAAAAGTAGGGGGTTTAAGCTGCATAAAGTCTGGTAAAATAACCTCAATCCTTCTAGTTGTAGCAATCGTCTGCTGCTCAACTTGCGACGGCGACCCTTGTGATGGAACCGAACCAGGCGACAGCGTCGGTGATGGCACGGGTTGCGGTGGCAATCCAAGAGGGGTATTGGCTGCAGTGGCAGTCCTAGTGATAGAATTGTCCTAGGTGGTGACTCGAGCAACAGCAGCAGCATCCATGGGTGCGATCACAGCTTTGATGGTACTGATTTGTGGAACGATGGTTTCTTTCAAACTCGAGGCAGCTTTGGAGAGTTTTACAATAAAAACTGTTATAGCAACTATGGCATTTGATTTGGAGGTGCTAGTCCTTTTGGTATAGGAAGAAACAATCAAAGTAATTCCTTACAAATCAACGTGCAAAAACTGAATGGGAAAATTTACACAGATTTGGCCCAAATAGTGCGACTCATTTTGGAAAGCAAAGGAAAATATGGCTTCCTGAATGGTACGATTATGGAACCTGCAAAAACAAATTCAACTTACAAGTTTTGGAAATCTGAAAACTCGTTTATCATTGCTTGGCTAATTAGTTCTATGGAGACATGAATTGGGAAAGTCAACCACAGATCGGTAAGCACTAATCACTAGAAATTTCAATAAGGATGGCAAGAAAGATAGTAATAATCCAGAGAAGCCATAGTGCGACCATTGCAAATGCATGTGGCACACACACGATACTTGTTGGAAGCTACATGGGAAGCCTCCTTATGCGAAGAAGAAAGGAGAAGGTTGTGCATTTCAAGCTACTTCTGATCAAGAGTTACAATCTTTCTTAAGTTCATTTCCATTCACCAAGGAGCAGCTAGATCAACTGTACAGAATTATTGAATCTCAAACCCCTTCTAGCTCCATGGATCAGAAAGGTAATTTTTTATCAGCCAACCTTTGTGTCATCCCTAACCATAGTTGGCTTGTTGATTACGGAGCTACTGACCATATGACTGGAGAACCTTATTTATTTTCCTCATATAAACCTTGTGCAGGTAATTTAAAAATTAAGGTTGGTGATGGCTCTCTTTTAGCCGTGGCAAGAAAATGTTCTATTGTTTTATCTCCTTCATTAACCATTCAAGATGTTTTACAAGTCCCTAATTTGGCTTGCATCCTATTATATGTTAGTAAATAAACCCATAATAAAAAATGTGAAGCTCATTTATTTGACAGTCGTTGTGAATTTCAGGATTTGATCTCGGGGAAGATGAATGATGTAAGACTCTAAATTTTCAAAAAATCTAATTTATGCAATTTTAGTGTTTTTTGTGTTGAATTTCTTAGGCTATTAGCCCAATTTTTATTTTATGAATTAACTACCAAAAAATATATTTTGTTAGAGTTAGTAATATGTTTAAATATATATATATATATATTTGGAGCCCGATTAAAATTATTTATTAGAGTAAAATTTAATTAAGCTACAAATAATTTCTTATTGACAAAAATTTTAAGATGTCAAATGTTACTAATAAATTCATATGTCAATTGAGTTATGACGAGAGTAGATATTTTTATTAATTTAGATTAAAAATGAGTGATGTGATGTGTGTAAAAGTGATTAGATGTTATAATGATTATTTTATTAAATAATTAAATATTTAATTATAATATTATTTTTTTTTAAGTTAAAAAAATTAAAAATAAAAATAAAAAGAAAACAGCCCCTTTGAGAATCCATCAGCCGAGACACTCTTAGTTTCACTCATTCAATCCTTTTGTTCTCTCTTGAAGCAAAAAAAATAAAAAAACAAAAAGAAAGAAAACATAAGTGTTGGTGAGTGAAATTTTGAGAGAAAAATCTTCATCTTGAGACAAATCTAAGAGGAATTATGAGAAAGCCCTTAAATCAAAGTTGTTCACCTTGGTGTGGGAGTGCTTGTGGTGCCTTTGGATTGTAAGTTTCTTTCTCTCCCTCTTTTTCACTCTTAGGCCATATGCTTGTGTTGGATTGTGGGGAAAGGTTTTTTTTTTAAGTTTTTATTCTCAAGAAGCTAGTTTAAAAGGAAGGATCAAAGAAATTTAGAGAAATTAATTTACTAATGTTATTATATGTTTCAAGCTTTAGAAATGATAAGTTTTTGTGGGAGTGTTTTTGTTGCAAAATTTATTGTCCATATATAAGTGATTTTTCTTCTTAAGTTATTAATCCTTCTTCATGCTTGTGTTGTTGTTGTTATTTGTAATTTCATTTTGCTTGTGTTATTAATGCTTGTGTTGTTTTTTTTTTTAGTTTCATTTTACTTGTTACTTTGTTTTAAAAATGTTGAATTATAAGTGTTAGTAACTTGAATAAATTAAAACTGATTTTTGATGTTTTTGATTTATGTAATGAATTGTTTTCAAATAAATAAGTTTGAGCTAAATTTGAACCTGTACAAGAAAATTTAGAGTTGTTAAAGTGGTGAAAATGTTCAAATTTTAATTAAGTTAAAGAGTTCAAAATGTTACTCTTTTAATTACTCTTGGATTGAGTTTAAAGAAAAAGTTTAGAGTACTTTATTAACTTAAATTATTTTGCTCTAAAGGTTGAAGTGATATAACTTGAAAGATAAAAAGATTTAATTTTGAAATTATGAGGTGGTTGGATAACTTTTGGTGGTGAACAAATTTTTATAAATCTTTATATTTATGTAGTTGGCTCCTTGAGTCTCGAAAAGGAATCGAGACCGTTGACACCGAGTTAGCGGTGGGGAGAACCCTGAAATATCAATGTTGTTGTGGTGATTAAAGAAAAATGATTTTTCTTAGTTTATGATTTTCCAAAAATAGTTTTTATGATTGATGATCAAGAATTTGTACATGTGGTTATCAAATCTGTGAACTTGTGTTTAAGGAAGATTGATGGATTAAAAAGTTACTAAATGTACTTATGTGTTATACTTTATAGTTGGTTCATTCATAATAATTGATAATTACATAATGGTAGTTTACCAAGTTATTGGCTGTTAAGTACTCTAAATTCTAAACAGCATTCTGAAAATGAAATGCTGATGATTTTTTAAGGAAAGGAACTCCAAAGAGTAAAATTGAAGATGCCTAAATAGAATAGAAGAAAAGCACAAACAAAGGGAAGATTAGAATCATAGGATAGTTTCTTAAATTATTCATAACACTGACAATTGCTTGAGAAATGCTTTTATATATTTTTTTTTAAATGTACTTCTAGAACTTATTCTGCAAGAATATCGAGTAGATTATCAATCCTAAAAGAATACAAGCTTCTTCGTAATGCTACTCTAAACTATGTGCTTGAAATTTCCATGAATTTTTTATGCTGAGAATTATTTTTCTTGAAAGAATTTATGTCAATATATATTATCTCCATATTGATTATATTTTTGAAAAATGTACCAAGTTGTTTGTCCAGATATTCTTAGTTTAGAATCACTTTCTATGAAGGGAGGGAGTGATTAGAAACAGATATCAGTCATATTACTATTTAGAATCCAGTTATAAAAACTAGGGACTATGAAAACACTGCTTGAACTGAAAATGAACAAGAAATTGAAAATAAACCGACCAAGCAACATTTTACACAACTACATACTAGTAGAGTTAATTTTCAAAATTTAAAAATTTCATTGGTCTTCAGCTTGTGTTTTCTTAATTCTCAGTTGGCTAGTTGTGCTGTGCATCTCTAGTGAGCAGCGGCAAGTGAATGTTGTATCATCATTTCACATTTGTTTTGGTTATGTTGGGGATATGAATGAACCTAGTAGAACTATTAATGAATGTGAGTTGAATGAAACATACAAGGTACGTGATTTGTGAATGCTTATGTTTGTGTAAAGTTTTCCTTAAAAGTTGGCTATCGGAAATATGAATTTCAGTATGCGTCTACAGCAGTCAAAAGTTAAAAATTTTAGAGTTCTAAAAATTGGAAATATTGTAAAGGCTCATTCCGAATTTTTAGTTTGCACATAGGGACCTTATATGTGCGATTGATGTGTGAATATGTGATGATTGATATTGATGTGATTATGCATTCTTAAGGGATAATACGTGTTACTACATGTTATGAATGTTATTAACGAGAATGTGTCTTGAATATGCTCTGTGAAAGCTATGAAAAATTTATAGTTTTTAATGGGTATTAAAAGGGGAGTCTTTTAATAGCCACATTTACATAATGATTGTTGTGAAAAGAGTCAGAGTATGGTCATGCATTTCATTGTTAGTGGTGACTGTTATGGGCCACGTTGTTAGTTGTGACCGCAATGGGCCACGGTGTTAATGGTGATCACGATGGGCCACAGGATGGTTCCATCAGTTGATTGACCCATCTTATCTTTACGAGGATTTTTAGTCGTGTAGATCTGTGATAGATTGCACTCTAGTAAATCGTGCTGATCTGTGATAGGTGGCACCTCGATAATTAGTAATGGTCTGTGAGAGGCGGTACATTTATGATTTACACCCCTCGATGAGGGTTTGGAAGTTCCAGAATCATGTGCACTGACATATAAGCATTGCACACGAGTCATGTTTGTTATGATATGATATATGTATATACGTCTTCTGTTATTGTTTGTTATCATGTCGTAATTGCTAAGTGGTTACTGTTTGTCTTTATGACATAATTGTTCAATGTTAATTGTTAATTTCGGTTGATGACGCTTTACATTATTGTGGAAATTGGGCTTAGTCTTCAGATGAAACCCGAGTTACCTTGACGACGAAAACGTCATTAGATTTCCCTTACTGGCATTCACCGACTACTTGGGTATACGACCATATCTCAAGCAGGGCTACTTATACGGGGAGAGTGGTGAGGACAAGTAGGAGAGTTGGGGAAGTATTTTGTGTTGGTGCACCTTACTTCTGAGGAGATTGATCCCTCAATGGCTGATGAGGAGGAAAAAGTTACTTCGAGGAGAGAGACTGCGTTAGAAGGAACTTGTGCAGAGTGTGGAGGTCACCGTTGTTATCGTAGTTGTTAGTGGATGATCAGATTAGTTTTTGGTTGTACAGTGTCTTAGTGTCTTTTTAAGGTTGTACTTATTTTGTTTCGGGATGATTGTATCTATCATAAACCTTGACAGTTGATTTTTTTTGTGGGTCCATGTTCTATTTTTTGACTTGACCATAGGGGGATAACATTCGTGGAGCAGTACTTCTGTGCAGGTGTCTCCCGAGAATACCCCACGGGTACGAGTGATGTCTGATAGGTGTCATAGCCCCAGTGTATTTTTTTCATTTACATACTTTGGATTATTTTCCCAAAAACTATCTTAACTTGTTTGTATATATGATGTAATTATTTATGACTCTTTTTTTTTGTACTACGACGTATTATTTTATTATGGTTTTTTGAAAAAAAATGCACTCGCACTGTTAAAAATTGGTACCAGACGAATCCCATTTAATTGTTGTCAAACGAATTCTGAGATACCTTAAAGGAACCACCAACCTTACCCTGTTATACAAGAAAATCCCCACCTACAAACTTAGAGGTTTTTGTTATTCCGACTATGCTCGAGACAAGCTGGAAAGGAAAAGTTCAAGCGGCAACTGCATTTTCTTAGGTGATAATTTGATCTCTTGGTCAAGCAAAAGACAAAGCACCATTGCTATTTCAACAGCCGAAGATGAGTATATATCAGCAGCAGGATGCAACTCACAGTTAATCTGGATGAAACGTCCACTTGAAGATTACAACATCTTTGAAACCAATATCCCTTTGTTCTGTGATAACACTTCAGCCATAAACCTAACCAAGAATCCGATCTTACACTCTAGAGCCAAACACATTGAAATAAAACACCACTTCATTAAGGACCATGTTCAAAAAGGGACTTTAAGCATCCAGTTTGTGGACACTGATCATCAATGGGCTGATATCTTCACCAAAGCATTACCTGAAGATAGGTTCGAGTTCATCAAGAAGTATCTCAACATTGTCTCCATATCTGACTAGCTCAAGTAGTCTTCTTAGGAGTTTTTAATTTTCTTGTAATTTTAATTTTATATCTTTTATTTTTTGTTTTTAATTTCTATACTTTGTAAAGAAAAAAACAAAAATACAAAAATAGTAGGACCTCTTTTTGGCTGATGACAAAAAAGGGGGAGAGAGAGAGAGAGAGAAAAAAAAAGGCGAAATAAGTAGAAAAGGAGAGATAAAAAGAAATGAGGAGCGAAAAAGAAAGAGATGAAAAGAGAAGGAGTTGAAAAGGAGAAGAAACGGGGAGAGAGAAAAACAAATCAGAAACAGATGAATAGAGAAGGAGTTGAAAAGGAGAAGAGAAGAGAAGAAAAGAAAGAGTGATCAAGAAGGAGTTGAAAAGAGAAGAAAAATTCAGTATCAGACTTAGGGGGAGAGATTGGTCTGAGGGGGTGTAATTCAAGTACTTCGGGTTACAAGCTAGCAAAATAAGTTAAGGTTTTGTCATCATCAAAAAAGGGGAGATTGTTGGAACCAAGTTGGTTCTAAGTACTTAGGATTTTGATGTTTACAAAAGCACTCCATGTAATCTTATTTTGTACCTTGAATTATTACATTAAATACCACCAGAAGATGAAGTTTCCAGAGGCAGAAGATGAAGACACCAGATAATGCATCCAGAAGGTACCAGAGGATGCATCCTAAAATTACCAAAGGATATCTTTGCTGGCCCAGATTAGAAGGAAGCAAAGTCAGAAGAAGACCTAGACCAGACCAGAAGGAAGCCTGCCAGAGGGAGATTTGATCCAGACCAGAAGATATCATAAGTCAGACTTAGTCCAGAAGTTATTCTGACCAAAGATGGCGTGGCAGTGAAATAATAATCAGCCTAGACTTGATCCAGACTTAATCAGAGGATAAATTAATGGGTCTAGAACAAGAGATTCAATCCAGATTTGACCCAGACCAGAAGATAGCATGGTTCAGGGTATGAAACTAAGTCTAGACTAGAAGAAATTATGTCCCGATTTGATCCAGACCTGATCCAAATCAGAAGGTAAAATATCCAGACTGAAATATCATTTGTCCAGATTTAATATTAGCTCAATCCATACCCAGTTCAGAATTGGTCCAGATCAGAGGGAAAAGGTTCAGATCAATGGTCCAGATTTAAGAATATGGCCCAGTGTTGGCCGAGATCAGAAGATCATACCATGGCCCAGTGTTGGCCGAAATCAGAAAGTCAGATCGTGTGGTCCAGCATTGGCTAAGATCAGAGGATCACAGCAGATCAATTTGCAAGTCCAGGTTGGCCGAGATCACAAGATCAGAAAGTGTGATCCAGGGCTGGCCGAAATCAGAGGATCACAGCAGATCGCTTAGTATGGTCCAGATGTGGACGAGAGCAGAAGATCAAAGGGTTCAGATTTAATCATGATGATAATCGGTGGAGATTTGATTAAATTTGATCAAAGTATTAAAAAGGATTTGATACAAAAATAAATTGAAGTCTTGTGGAATTCAGAAGCTATTGGCGGGAAGAAAGATTTGTTCCAGAATTAATTAAAGTCAGAATTGGTCAAAGTTATTTTTGAAAGGCAATCTGGAGCAGAAAAAGATATGTTTTATATTTAAATTGAAACCCGATTGGTCAGGATATTTTTGCAAGAGAATCCAGCAAGATACAGCTCGAATTTAAGCTTAGAAGAGACCCTAATCTGCATCTATAAAAGGAGGCTCAAGGCAGAAGACTTAGTATCGAAAATCACAAAAGAGTCATACACTTCCAAAAGCAAACACTCGATTTTTCAGTGAGGTTAATTGTGAGTTCTAGCTTTCTAGAAGTAAGCACTCGTGTCATTTTCTTTCCCTTGTGTTAGATCTAAGTTGTTGAAGTAGAGTCTACAATCTAAGGGAGTCAGAAGGGGTAGCAGATTACTTGGCAATTAGATTCAAGGTGTTGTAATTCCTTCTACAATCTAGGGTTGTCAGATTGGTAGGAGAAGACTTGACTTAAGAAGTCAAGGTGTTGTATTCCTCAAAAGTCTAGAATTGTTAGACTGTTTGAGAAGACTGACTTGGAGGGTCAGTGGTATTGTTGTAATTCAAGGTTTTGAATTAGTGAAATCCTTCGAGGTGAAGGGACTGGACGTAGCCTCGTTAACGGTGAACCAGTATAAAATTTTGTGTTTTTATTTTTACTTTATATCCGCTGCTAACTCTGTTTTATTCATACATCAAGTTTTGTTTTAAAACTGCAAAAACAGAAAAAGTATTCAAGTTAGTCAAACACAATTCAACCCCCCCTTCTCGTGTTTGCACCTTCAGTTCATACTATTAAGGAAACAAAAGTGTATCAATTCTACAATCAAGTATCATAAAACTTTGGGCACATCAATATAGTTCATACAAGATTTCCCATTTTTTAGAGTGATGAATTTTTCCATGACATCAAAGTAATAAGCGGTAATGTAAAAGTTCAACATAGACGACCCAACTTCTAGAGGTTTACTTGTGGTGAAAAGCCAAGAAATGATGGTCATGACCTGGAAGTAAGGGGTGGATGGTGAAGATGAATCTCATCAGTATCAGGTTCAAATCTTGTGGACAAGTGACTTCAGGTAGAGTATAACCAAAAAGTAGACTAAAAGGTGAAAATTGTCAGACTTATGAAATCAAGGGGTAAACATCAGTTCTTCGTGATGTATTTTTTTTCATGAAGGATTCCCATAATTTCAAGTATCAAGGGTTTGTAAGATTTCGGAACATGTCTGGTAAGGGTGTCATGATACTCTTTTTTTGCTTTCTTTTTTTTTGACATTTTTTATTTTTTTCATGAAGGAAAATGTTATGAGAATGTAAAAAAGAGAATGAAATGATTATGTAAAAAAAAATTTACTACCTTCTAATATGCAATGATTTTAAAAAAAAAATAAGAAAAAAAACAATGTCGTAAAATGAAATAAAAAGGATGTAATATGCATGATTATGTGATGCAATATGATATAGAGGTAGGTAGTTTTTTTTCTCAAATATGCATATGACCTACATGGTTATTTTCTTATTTGATTGTTCTATAGTCTTTAATGTGAACCTTCACCATGGGTGGCTCTATAGTTCTAAATCGGTTCCTAGAGCACACAACTCAATTCTAAAATATTAAACCAATTAATAGATGAACTATTAAAAAGGAAACATTCTAGAAAAGGTCAACTCTAGGTGAGACTTTCATGACAACCAAACAAGATGTACATCCAGAAGATTATCATTACACAGTCTCTAACTTATCTTAGGTTGCACTCAACCCAGGTATACAGCCCACTCATAAGTGTTTGAATCGCATGTTAGTGTAGTGTTTAGAGAAATAAACAAAATAAAACAATTACCATAATTAGAACAAATTACCATAAATGCATATAAATGACCAAATATAAATAAAATCACAACAATTATATCCACAATAAATATATAATAAAATAATTAAAAAAAAATAAAAACAAGAGGGATAATATAAATAAAAATAGATAAATAATTATATAGAATTAATTAGGTTGGACTTGACTCTCAAAAAAAACCCCAGAAGAGTCGCCAAATTTCGCGCGAAAAATGAGTCTCCACCAATTTTATTTTTTTTTAAAAGAAGAAATTAGATAAAACCTAAAATAAAGTTCTTGAACCAAAAAATGGATTCGGTTGTCGATTACGAGTAGAGAAAGTAATATTACCCTACATCGTCTGTTAAAACGGTTACCCTGTAATTAATTTTATATAAATTATTTAATTATTTATTTTGCCCCCTAAAAGAATAATAAAAAGGAAAATAAATTATTTTACATTAATAAAAGAAAGAAAAATATTTTTTTTTATTAATTTGGTTTGACAAAGGGAAGACCTTGCTCCTACGTATCCCTAGGTGCAATAAAGAAATCAAAACACACGTAGTTCTTTGGTAGAAAATATTTATGTGTTATTCGATTATATTATTATTCAATTTTAATTATTTTATTATTATAATTATTATTATATATGTAAAAAAAGGTAATAATAATAACGAAAAAGAGAGGAGATGTTTGTTCATAGATTGTTTTGTTTTTATTTTTTTATTTGGTTTTAGAATTAAGAAAAATTAGTTCTTGTTAGAAAAAAAAAAACAACAGTAATATAACAGCATATAAATGAAACAGATAAACGCGACGACGAAACAAAATGTGTAGCGTGTTAAAGAATTTTGCTCGTGCGTTGTCGGATATGTTACCACACAAAGGCCACCGACGGCTAGCGGGTGAGTGATGTGGCGCGGCGAGCGAGGATTAATTTCATCCAATGGCGGCGACTATTAATTCTAATCCTTAAAAAAACTATTTATTGATCTAGTTTGTTGTTATGGTTTTTTGGGTTATTTGATAAAACATTATATGAATTTTGTGTTATGTTACAATTGGGTGAAGTTTGTTTTACTTGGTGATTGGTTTATAAGCATCAATTATTTATATTTTTTTTTAAGTAAATGTGTCGCAAAACAATTTTAGGAACATGGACAATAGATTAAAAAAAATGAAAGCTTAGAAAAAACTAAATTGCGATTTTTTTTTAAATTAAAGCAATAATAAAAAGAAAATAAGAGGAGGATAAGAACATTGATACCTTACTGCTCAATTGGTTTTGCTCGACTGGTTTTATCAAAGTTCCAATTGTCTACTCATCCCTATTTTTGCCTCTTATTCTCTCTATTTTTTTTTAATCGCACTTCCTTAGTGCTCTCTCTGTTCTTTACTCTTGGTGTCGATTATTTATAGACTTTTTGGGTGTAGGTTACAAAAGACAAGAAAATAATTGTGAATTGATTACCATTTTTATTACTATTCATCAATTTCTTTTCGGTTTCTTTTCATTCAAATGATCACCATTATGCTGATTTTTATTACCATCAATTCATTTCTTTTCGGTTTCTTTTCTTTCAATTGATCACCATTATACTGATTTTTATTACCATCAATCCATTTCTTTTCAGTTTCTTTTTATTCAATAATGTATTTTTTTTCTTATGTTTTAGAAAAGAGTGAATGTCTGAACAGGAATCAAAGGCAAACAAGAACAAGAAACACCCATGATTGTCTAAAGTTTATAGTCTAATTATTTATTTTTATTTTTATTTATTACATTTTTCTCATTTTTTATATATTTATTATTATTATTATAAAATGTCTAAAAAGGCAGACAAAATTAGGTGTCAACACCAAGGAAGGAATTGTTGTGGATTCAGCAAAGATTGAGACAGTCCTTGCTTGGAAACAGCCTCAGACTATCACGGACATACGAAGTTTTTCCAGATTGGCTGGATACTACAGGATGTCTATTGAAGGATTTCCTAAGATTGTAGCTCCATGGACACAACTCACTAGAAAGAATCAGTCGTTTGCATGGACAGATAAGTGTGAGGAAAATTTTTAGTTACTTAAGAAAAAGTTGACAACCTCACCAGTATTGATCTTACCACAACAAGAAGAACCATACGAAGTTTACTGTGATGCGTCTCACCAAGGTTTGGGATGTGTCCTGATGCAACACAAGAAGGTTGTAGCCTACGCCTCAAGACAATTGAAGACTCATGAAAGAAACTATCCTACTTATGATTTAGAGCTTGCTGCTGTAGTTTTTGCATTAAAGATCAGGAGGCACTACTTATATGGATGCACATTCACAGTGTTTAGTGACCATAAGAGTTTGAAATATTTGTTTGATCAGAAAGAATTGAACATGCGCCAGAGAAGATGGATGGAGACTCTCAAGGATTTTGATTTCACATTGCAGTACCACCCTGGGAAGGCCAATGTGGTTGCTGATGAGTTGAGTAGAAGGAGTGTGTCAATGTCTTTAGCAGTAATGGCTACACAACAAGAGTTGTGGGAAGCATTTAGAGACCTACACTTGGATGTAGAGTTTGCACCAGGAATTTTAAAATGTGGAATGATAAAAATTTCGAGTTGTCTACTTGAAGAAATTGCAAATTTTCAAGATGACGCATTAATCCAAGATAAGAGGAACCTGATAGTGCAAGGAAAGACGACTGAGTTTAAGATTGGACCGGATAATATTTTGAGATGTAATGGAAGGATTTGTGTACCGGTAGTGGCAGATCTAAGGAGAGCAATTTTAGAAGAGGCTCGTAAGAGCAAATTGAGTATCCATCCCAGAGCAACAAAGATGTATCAGGACTTGAGACAGAATTATTGGTGGCCATGAATGAAGAGGCATGTAGCGGAGAATGTATCAACTTGTTTAACTTGTCAGAAAGCGAAAGTGGAACATCAGCGGCCTGCGGGAATGTTACAACCTTTAGATATACCTGAATGGAAATGGGACAACATTAACATGGACTTTAAAACTAGATTGCTGAAAACAAGGAGAAAGAATTATTCTATTTGGGTGATAGTGGATCGATTAACTAAATCTGCACACTTTTTATCAGTAAATACCATCTATAAGGTAGATAGGCTAACAGAGATCTACATTGTTGAGATTGTGAGATTACACGGAGTACCGTCTAGTATCGTATCAGATCGTGACCCGAAATTCACGTCGCACTTTTGGGGAGCGTTGCATGAAGCGTTTGGAACGAAACTGAGATTGAGTTCAGCATACCATCTGCAAACAGACGGACAGACTGAGAGAACAAATCAGTCCTTGGAAGATTTATTGACAGCATGTGTATTAGATAGTACAGGAAGCTGGGATGATGTATTGTCATTGATTGAGTTTACCTACAACAATAGTTTCCACGCAAGTATTGGAATGGCACCATATGAGGCTCTGTATGGACGCAAGTGCCAAACGCCTTTGTGTTGGTATAAGGACGGTGAAAGTATGATTGTAGGACCTGAGATGGTGCAACAGTCTACAGAGAAGGTCAAGAAGATAAAAAAGAAAATGAAGATCTCGCAAGACCGTCAGAAGAGTTATGCGGACAAGCATTGTGCATTTAGGTCATTTTGTGCATCCCGAGGCTTATTCCAATCAGTTTTCGTATTTAAGGAATGTACTTCATCCAATAAGCGCGTTTGTGTCATTGATTTAACATTAACGTTAATTTGTGCATCCCAGGGCTTATTTTAATCTTTTTCGTACTTGAGGAATGTAGTTCATCAAATAAGAGCGTTTGGGTCATTAATTTAACATTAAATCATTTTGTGCATCCCGAGGCTTATTCTAATCACTTTTCGTACTTAAGGAATGTAGTTCATCCAATAAGCGCGTTTGTGTCATTGGACGAACATTTATGCATTTTGTGCATCCCTAGGCTTATTCTAATCACTTTTCGTACTTAAGGAATGTAGTTCATCCAATAATTGCATTTTTGTCATTGGATGAACATTTATGTCATTTTGTGCATCCCAAGGCGTATTCTTATCACTTTTTGTACTTAAGGAATGTAGTTCATCAAAAAAGCGCATTTGTGTCATTAATTTAACATTTAGGTCATTTTGTGCATCCCAAGGCTTATTCTAATCACTTTTTGTGCATCCCAAGGCTTAGGTCATTTAGGTCATTTTCGTGCATCCCAAGGAATGTAGTTCATCCAATAAGTGCATTTGTGTCTAAGAATCAGGGTGATCATGTGTTTCTAAGAATCACACCTACAACTAAAGTTGGCAGAGCCATTAAATCAAGGAAATTAACCCCGAAATTTATTGGACCATACCAAATTACTACACAAATTGGACCAGTGGCTTATCGGATTGTGTTGCCTCCGATACTGTCCAATATCCACGAAGTATTTCACATGTCACAATTAAGGAAATACTTTCGGATCCGTCACATGTGATCCAACTAGACACAATTCAACTAAAGGATAACTTATCATTCGAAGTACTACTTGTAAGAATCGAGGACAAGAAGATTAAGCGGTTAAGGAACAAGGAAGTTTTGATGGTCAAAGTGATTTGGAATCCAACTACTGGAGATGTGACTTGGGAACTGGAGAGTAAGATGAGAGAACAACACCCTTGTTGTTATTTATAATTTCATTTTGCTTGAGTTATTAATGCTTGTGTTGTTTTTTTTTTTAATTTCATTTTACTTGTTACTTTGTATTAAAAATGTTGAATTATAAGTGTTAGTAACTTGAATAAATAAAAATTGATTTTTGACGTTTTTGATTTATGTAATGAATTGTTTTCAAATAAATAAGTTTGAGCTGAAATTGAAACTTTACAAGAAAATTTAGAGTTGTTAAATTGGTGAAAAGGTTCAAATTTTAAGTAAGTTAAAGAGTTTGAGTAAAAAGTTAGATTATGAAATTAAGATGTTTGAGTTCAAAATGTTACTCTTTTAATTAATTTTGGATTGAGTTTAAAGAAAAAGTTTAGAGTACTTTATTAACTCAAATTTTTGTGCTCTAAAGGTTGAAGTGATATAACTTGAAGATAAAAAGATTTAATTTTGGAATTATGATGTGGTTGGATAAATTTTGGTGGTGAACAAATTTTTATAAATCTTTATGTTTATGTAGTTCGCTCCTTGAGTCTCGAAAAGGAATCGAGACCGTTGCACCGAGTTAACCGTGGGAAGAACTTTGCAATATCAATGTTGTTGTGGTGATTAAAAAAAATGATTTTTCTTAGTTTATGTTTTTCCAAAAATAATTGTTATGATTGATGATAAAAAATTTATATATGTGGTTATCATATCTTTGAACTTGTGTTTAAGGAAAATTGATGGTTTTAAAAGTTACTAAATGTACTTATGTGTTATACTTTATAGTTGGTTGATTCATAATAACTGATAATTAGATAATGGTAGTTTACCAAGTTATTGGCTGTTAAGTACTCTAAATTCTAAACAACATTCTCAAAATGAATTGCTGGTGATTTTTTAGGAAAGCAACTCCAAAGAGTAAAATTGAAGATGCCTAAATAGAATAGAAGAAAAGCACAAACAAAGGGAAGCTTAGAATCATAGGATAATTTCTTAAATTATTCATGAAACTGACAATTGCTTGAGAAATGCTTTTATTTTTTTTTTTAAAATGTACATCCAGAACTTATTCTACAAGAATATGGAGTAGATTATCAGTCCTAAAAGAATACAAGCTTCTTAGTAATGCTACTCTAAACTATGTGCTTGAAATTTCCATGAATTTTTTTTATGCTGAGAATTATCTTTCTCGAAAGAATTTATGTCAATATATATTATCTCTATATTGATTATATTTCTGAAAAATGTACCAAGTTGTTTGTCCAGGTATTCTTAGCTAAGAATCGCTTTCTATGAAGAGAGTGGGAGTGATTAGAAACAGATATCAGTATATTACTATTTATAATCCAGTTATAAAACTAGGGACTATGAAAACACTGCTTAAACTGAAAATGAAGAGGAAATTGAAAATAAACCGACCAAGCAACATTTTACACAACTACATACTAGTAGAGTTAATTTTCAAAATGTAAAAATTTCATTGGTCTTCAGCTTGTGTTTTCTTGATTCTCAGTTGGCTATTTGTGTTGTGCATCTCATGTGAGCAGCGGCAAGTGAATGTTGTATCATCATTTAACATATTTGTTTTGGCTATGTTGGTGATATGAATGAACCTAGTAGAACTGCTAATGTTAATGAATGTGAGTTGAATGAAACATACAAGGTACGTGATTTGTGAATACTTGAGTTTGTGTAAAGATTTCCTTAAAAGTTGGCTATCGGAAATATCAATTTCAGTACGTGTCTACCACAGTCAAAAGTTAAAAATTTTAGACGTCTAAAAATTTGAAATATTGTAAGGGCTCCTTTCAAATTTTTAGTTTGCACATAGGGACCTTATATGTGCAATTGATGTGTGAATATATGATTATGCATTCTTGAGTGATAATACGTGTTACTACATGTTATGAATGTTATTAACGAGAATGTGTCTTGAGTATGCTCTATGAAAGGTATGAAAAATTATTAGTGTTTAACAGGTATTAAAAAGGGAGTCTTTTAATAGCCGCATCGTTAGAATGATTGTTGTGAAAAGAGTCAGAGTACGCTTATGCATTTCATCGTTAGTGGTGACCTTGATGGGCCACGATGTTAGTGGTGACCACGATGGGCCACGATGTTAGTGGTGACCGCGATGGGCCACGGGATGGTTCCATAAGTTGATTGGTCCATCTTATCCTTATGAACATATTTAGTCGTATAGGTCTGTGATAGACTGCACTTTTGTAAATCGTGTTGATCTGTGATAGGTGACTCCTCGGTAATTAGTATTGGTCTGTGAGAGGCGGTACATTTATGATTTACACCCCTCGATGAGGGTTTCGAAGTTCCGGAATCATGTGCACTGGCATATAAGCATTGCATTAAGGTGTTTGGCATACGAGTCATGTTTGTTATGATATGATATATTTATATACGTGCTCTGCTATTGTTTGTTATCATGTCGTAATTGCTAAGTGGTTACTGTTTGTCTTTATGACATTATTGTGGAAATTTGGCTTTGTCCTCAGATGAAACCCGAGTTCGTTCCACCGACTGTTACCTTGATGAAGGAAACGTCGTTAGACTTCCCTGACTGGCATTCACCGACTGCTTAGGTATACGACCCCATCTCAGGCAGAGCTACTTATACGGGGAGAGTGGTGAGGACAAGTAGGAGAGCTGGGGAAGTATTTCATGTGGGTGGACCTGACTTTTGAGGAGATTGATCCCTCCATGGCTGATGATGAGGAAGAAGTTACTTCACGGAGAGATACTGCATCAGAAGGAACTTGTGCAGAGTGTGGAGGTCACCCTTGTTATCGTAGTTGTTAGTGGATGGTTAGCTTAGTTTTTGGTTGTATAGGATCTTAGTGTCTTTTTGTGGTTGTACTTATGTTGTTTTGGGATGACTGTATCTATGATATACCTTGACATTTGATTTTTTTTTGTGGGTCCATGTTCTATTTTTTGACGTCACCATGGGGGATAACATTCTTGGAGCAGTACATCTGTGCATGTGTCTGCCGAGAATACCCCAGGGGTACGAGTGATGTCTGATATGTCTCATAGCCCTGGTGTATTTTCCATTTGCATACTTTGGATTATTGTCCCAAAAACTATCTTAACTTGTTTGTATATATGGTGTAATTATTTATGACTCTTGTTTTTTTGTACTACGACGTATGACTTTATTATGTTGTTTAAAAAAAATGCATTTGCGCTGTTAAAAATTGGGGTGTTACAATTGGCAGTGATAAGCAAAGTGGTGGACTCTACTATCTTGAAGATGGACTGAAAAACATACACTAATCTAGACCAATAGGTTCTTCAGTTGAATCTTTTTTTGTTTCAAATAATAGGGATGAAATTATGTCGTGGCATTTGAGGTTAGGCTACCCTTGTTTTAAATATTAAATTCTCTATTTCCAAAACTTTTTGTTAATCAAAATATTTCCATATTTCAATGTGATATTTACGAGTTTGCTAAACATCATCGAAATTCCTTTCCAATACATGGGTATTAACCTTCAAAACATTTTTCGATGATTCATAGTGATGTCTAAGGGCCAAATAGGATAAGTTATTTATCTAGCCAAAGATAGTTTATCACCTTTACAGATGATCATACTAGACTTTGTTGGGTGTACTTATTAAAAATAAAATCAATGGTAGTTCAGATAATAAAAACTTTTGGTAAATTGGTGCATAAACAATTTAACTCTCAAATACAAGTGTCTAGAATTGACAATGGAATTGAATACTTAAAAAACAGTCGTGGGAAATTTTTTTATGGAAAATGGAATTGTTCATCAAAGCTCATATGTTAACTCACCTCAGCAAAATAGAATTGCAGAGATAAAAAATTGACGCCTTCTTAAGGTGAAACGAGCATTACTCTTCTCTACCAATGTTCCATAATATTTGTGGGGTAAGCTTGTCTTGATAGCTGCACATTTGATTAATTGCATGATATCGCCTGTTTACAATTTCAAACACCTTTTCAAATTTTCTTCAATCATTTTTCCATTGCATCAAATGTTCTTGAATCATTTCTCCAATTATAAATCTGAATCAAATCTTATTTTAGATTTTCTTCAATTACATGAATCTTCTTTCATACTTTGTGAAGTCAAATATATTGTTGTCATAAAATATTTTTGTTATCATCAAAACTCTAAATATAAAACCAACTTGGTTCCAACATCTTTGTTGATTTACCATTGAAATTTTTTGGATGCACGACTTTTGTTCATGAACATAAACATCTTAGTAAACTTGAACCCCGTGCTATTAAATGTATTTTTCTTGGCTACTCCTCCACTCAAAAAGGTTATGAATGTTATAATCCAAGTACAAAGAAATTTTTATCAAATGGATGTTACCTTTTTTGAGAAGAATTGTATTTTAGGGGGGAAGTCAAGTGAAAATGATTCCTTTCAATTTTATGAAAATCTGATATTTTTTTCAGAAAAAGTGTATACATCACATATTTTTGTTACTGGTGCACCTAAAGAAATTGCCTCATAAACAATAAGTTATTTTACTTCTACCATGAGTAAGGATCTTACCAAATTTGAGGCAACAAATAAAGAATATTTTTTTTGGAACTTAATTTAGAAAGAAAAAAACCAGATATCACCAAATAAGCATCCTTGTGATGAAACAGAAAAAATATTTGAAGAGGTTGATCCAACTTGGAAAAGAAATGTGTAACACCCCGAGTTTAAAACACAGCGCGAGTGTATTTTTTTTTTTTTCAATAAATATTTAAAATGAGTTTTCCAAAATTAATGTCAAGGGAATTAAAATAAAATTTTCATCAGTTTATTTCAAAAGAGAACACCCGGCCTGTGGCCACTAAACAGTATCAGAGTGCGGAAAATACAGCGGAAAAGTAATACATTAATTCTCAAAATAAATTACATTTCCCAAAACTCAAGACCCTATACAAAAGTCTAGTCTGATCATGCACTAAGCTACAGTAGCACGGTCTCCACCGCATCCTCTACAAGTCTCGTCTTCAGCCAGCTGTCCGTCCCTCTGCGTTGTCCACATAGGCTCCGTATGTGAAAAATCAGGGGAAACTAACGACGTTTCCGTCGTTAGTGTATCCGTCGGTAGGACGGGTTCGGGTAACATCTGAGGGCAAAGCCCAATTTCCACAATATAATGGCAAGGGTCACCGACCGAAATTAACAAATAATCACATAGCATATATTTCACAGCAACAATTATATCCATGGTATAACATATGATGATGAGGAAAATAATAATGCTCATTTGAAATTTAATGACATATATGCCTTTTCAAAAACAGCAGCCAATTATTATGAAATATGTGGTAAGTACAAACAACACCTCAGCAAATCACAATCATTAAATCAGAAATTCAGATTCTGTACAGTACTCACACACATCAATTTCCAACCATTCATCATATAATCAAATGTGACCCACTGGTCAATCCCTCAATGCAATATGTATATACTCATGTATACAATTTTCTTGGAATCACCGAGGTGCAGTCGCTCAAAAGACCAACACAATATGTTTGACTTTAACGGCCCTCAAGACCAAGGTGCAATCGCTCAACAGATCAGCACCTAGTGCAGTCGCTCAACAGACCAGCACTCGTGCAGTCGCTCAACAGACCAGCACGGTTGACATATACCAAGGTACAATCGCTCAACAGATCAGTACCTAGTGCAATCGCTCAACACACCAGCACTCGTGCAATCGCTCAACATATCAGCACGTGGTTGCGCATTTCAGGGTACAGACGCTCAACAGTCCAGTACCAGTGCATTCGCTGAACTGACCAGCACCTATATACCAAAGTACAATCGCTCAACAGATCAGTACTTAGTGCAGTCGCTCAACAGACTAGCACTCGTGCAATCGCTCAACAGATCAGCACGTGGTTGCGCATTTCAGGGTACAGACGCTCAACAGTCTAGTACCAGTGCAGTCGCTCAACAGACCAGCACCTATATACCAAAATACAATCGCTCAACAGATCAGTACTTAGTGCAGTCGCTCAACAGACCAGCACTCGTGCAATCGCTCAACAGATCAACACGTGGTTGCGCATTACTCTGTGGCCCATCGCGGGTACCACTTGACTATGCAATGCATGAATATGCAGTGTTTCACTTCTCTTGAAACAGTATGCAAAATCAGAAAATTCATGCCTTCCATCATATTTAAAATATCTCAGCACAATCAAGATTATCATCATCACAAACATGACTAAACAGCCAAGTAATCATTAACACTTTGCAATGGTTTCCCAAACTTTTAAAATTCATAACACAGTGTTTAAAAACTGAGATTTCTGGAAATTACGAATCTGTATTCGAATACAGCTTCTCTGTATTTGAATACATAAGCCAAAAACAGTGCAGAATTATACTCTGTATTCGAATACAGCCCTCTGGTATTCGAATACAGAGGCAGTCTCAGTGCACAAAACAACATATGTCACTACATCAGTAAAGTCTCAAAAACATCATCACCACCAATTCAAAATATCACCAAAAGTTCCATTTTAATTCACCACAACATTCCCAATATTCCCCAAACAGGGTTTACAAAACACTCTTGAAAACTTGGAATTTCTGAAAACTCGAATCTGTATTCGAATACAGACCACTTGTATTCAATTACAGAAGCATGAAACTGCAATTTTAACATTCTGTATTCGAATACAGCATGCCTGTAGTCGAATACATAAGACAAAACCTTGAAAAATTCAACATTTTCTCTCAGATCATTAAAGGTTTTCAAAACATCATCCTCTCCTCTTCAAAATTATTTCAAGGACTCCATTTTAAATCATTTTAATCCTCTCAAAGTTTCCCAACACTTTAAAGTGCATATCACGGTGTTTAAAACTTGATTTTCTGGAAAACACGAATCTGTATTCGAATACAGCTTCCTTGTATTCGAATACAGAAGCTAAAAACTGAGCTTCTGGAAAAACACGAATCTGTATTCGAATACAGACCCATTGTATTCGAATACAGAAGCTAAAACTAGTGAAAATCTGTATTCTGTATTCGAATACAGCATGCCTGTAGTCGAATACAGATGCGAATACAGTGTTAAAATCCCACTTCTGTATTCGAATATGACATGGTCGTAGTCGAATACAGATGCTAAGTCAGAAGCAAAAATCCTTCCTCTGTATTCGAATACAGGGGCGTATTCGAATACAAGTTTGAAAACTTAAGTAAAACAAAAACTTGGCAGGTTGTATTCGAATACACACATGTTGTATTCGAATACACCTTCGAAAACCAGTGAAATTTTTCCTGAGACTTCAACACATTTCAAACTGTTTCGTTTAAAAAGAACAACCAAACATCAAAACAGATTTAGCACTTTTCCAGACAATACTTTCCTCATTCAAAATCCCTTTTCTTTTTTTTTATCCTCAACATCACCAGAATCACTTAAAACAGAAACATAATCAGAATCATCAACACCAAAACATCAGAAACAGAACCAGAATCAAAATGATTAACATCAGAACATCAGGAACAGAATCAGAATGATTAATACCAGAATCATCAGAAGCAAAACATGCAACTCCAAAACAACATGCAAGGCATTTTCAGCATTCTTACACAATCAATACAACATGCAAAGCATATTCCAGCTTTCTCACACAACAGAACATCACTAATGCATTCAGCCAAAACAGTAAGCATCACATATCATCAAAACACCATCAGAATGCATTTTCTTCATTTTTCAAAATGTAATTTCAAAAACAGTTTTTCTTCAAAAACATAAATGAAACAACATGCATTTACAGCCCTAATGCAACTAGAAAGTGGAAGGTGCCCTTACCCTTGTTGCGTGTTCTGCTACTTCTCTCGTTTCTGTTGTCATTCCCGTTTTCGCGCCAAAAACCGGTGAAACTGCAGCCTACGTTTGTTGCTACGAAACTGGGTTCTTTAGCTCCATCATGGTATGGGGAATAACTTTTGTACTGGGGTTTTGGTGTTTCGGTGCTTGGATGTCCAAGTAATGGCACTTTTAGGAGTTCTCTCTTTTTTCTCTTTTGAAATCGTGAAACAGCTTTCAGAAAACAGGAGGCAGAATGGGAGGAAAAGGTACTGTTACATGCAGAATGGGGAGGTATGGAGTTCTGATTTTTCTCTGCCTCCTCACGTGTATTTATAGAGTTACTTAGGTGCCACCTCATCAAAAATAATGTTAAAATAATGTTGGATCCTCCAGCACTTAATTGTTTTGCAATTAGCCACTAATCCTCAATTAACTGCCCGACTAATTTAATTACTCGTAATTAAATTAATTTAATCTTCATCCAATAATTTTAATTCATCCTCCAAAATAAATATTTATATATATATATATATATATATTTACTCAAAACATACATATATTAAATATTTTACAAATATCTCCAAATACACTTAAAATTAATTCCATAATTTTAATTAAAAATTAAGGGTCTTACAAAATGTATATGTAAGAAGGAACCAAGATAAATTAATGGAAGATCTCATTCCTCAGCTCAGCCAAGAATCTGAACCGAGTGAAAGTCAACCAACCGAAACAGATAAAGTTCTTACTAATCCTACTCCTATATACATTGATCTATATGTTCCCATAGCCTTTAGGAAACCTATTAGATCATGTACTAGACATCCTATGTCTAACTTCATATCTTATTCAAACGTGTCCTCCTCTTTTGTTACTTTTACCTCTCACTTGTCTTGCATAGAGATTCCAAAGAATGTACATGAAGCTCTAGTGGTTCCAAAGTGAAAGGAAGTTGTTCTTGAGGAGATGAAAGCTTTGGAAAAGAATAAAACTTGGAGTGTCATGACTCTACCAGCTGGTAAAAGGAGTGAAGATTGCAAGTAGTTGTGTACAGTGAAGTACAACTTTGATGGATCAATTGAAAAGTACAAAGTTAAGGTGGTTGCTAAAGGATTTACTCAAACCTACGACATAGACTACTCAGAGACCTTTGCCTTTGTAGCTAAGCTTAACACAGTCAGAGTTCCCTTAGGGGCGGTTCCATCTAACAGATAGCTCTCTCCTCTCAATCCAGCAATGCATCATATCACATCAATTAGGGTGCTTACATCTTGTTGATAGCTCTCTAATCAAAACGATGTAACCAACTGCACCTAGCCTCATTAACGATTTCGTAATTTTAACAACAATTTCCAAAACACATATTTCAAAACCATTTCTCATCTCATCGTAACTCATGAAAACATATTCAATTGTACATCGATTCAATATTTAAATACTTTATACCTCATAAACAAATCAAACTATAAACATATTATATATCAAATAACATAAACATAAGTAATTGATGACAAAGATAGATGTCAAATGTTGTGTTTCCTCATTTCTAAATAAATCTTTTAAGATAGAAAACGAGTAAAATAACAATTTATAGAATAATAAAATTATGTGCCAGTGATCACCATCTACCTACAACAACGAAGAATCAACTAAATTTGCTCTCCAACAACTCTCGGAGAAGTAGACGACCTCAAGTAACAAATTTGAGCATCAAAAATATTTTCAAGACTTTAGAATTTTATTCTAAAGTTTTACTAATCACATGTAACCATAAAAGTCCTTAAAATATACTCTAAGCACAAAAATAAATTTTTGAACAGCACTACATATGCCTAAAGATACACTATTAACATTGAAATTGTGTATTTATCTTAAAGATTTTCAAATAAGAAATTTTAAAAGGATGAAAAAATTTAAAGGAATGGATACTCTTTTTATTTCTTAGAACACTAGCCCTAACTTCTAAATCTTTATCTAAAAACACTTGTGGAAGAAAAAGAAAGAGAAGGAGGAAGGAAGGTACAAGAAAAGAGAGGCAAAAAAGAGTGGGTGGGCTCCTATTTTTTATGTGTGCTTAGTCACTTTTTTTTCATCGGAAAATGTACAAAATCAATATTGGTATACGTAACCAGTTTAACTACAATATTGCAACATTTATCTAGACCGACTAGTTGCATGGATGTTGATAGGGGTGGAAATTGGGTCGGTTCGAGCCGGTTCGGGCCCAAAAACAACAATCAGCCCAATCTACGAGTGAGTGACACATACCCAATGCAATCTACCTATTGACACGATTTCGACCAATTGCGTTTTTTTTCTTTTCTGTGATACACAATTTTTGAGCCAATTTTTTTTAACCCATTTTGGAGGCATTTAACTTCGATTTAACATATTTTTTTGTCCATCGTTAAAATAAAAAACAAGAAATATCATATTATGTTGATATACCTATGTGCATTTGGGAAGCATCTTTTCTCCATTTACAGTTGATGAGAAGAAAAAGGAAAAAAAAAGAGGGTATTAACGTCGACAGAACTGGTGGTTAAGTTTTTGTTTAGTTAGAAATAGAAATGATGGAGGTGGGTTGAGGCTTTGCGCAGGAGGAACAGTGGTGGCGGCGGCTTCGAAACAGAAACAATGGAGATGGTGGTGGCGGCTTCGAAGCAGAAACAATGGAGGTGGTTTAGTTAGAAACAGAAATGATGGAGGTGGGTTGAGGTTTTGCGTAAGAGGAACCAGTGGTGGTTGCTTTGAAACAGAAATGATGGAGATGGTGGTGGTGGCTTCGAAGCAGAAACAATGGAGGTGGTGGCGATTTATTGCAGAATAGTGAGTTGAGCCGTCAAAGTATGATTTGTGAGTGAGAAGGATGAGATGAAAAATTTAGGGTTTCTTAAAGAGTAATGTGGGTTTATTGGATTTGGGATTTACTGGATTTGGGCCTTTTTTTGAAGTCTAATATTGGTAATTGGAGTCGGACGGATTCGGATATCCGTGGTCCAAAAATCCTTAACCGAACTTGCCCGTTATAAACCACATAAATCCGTTTTATTTTACCCGCAGACTTGTCTACCCGCTTTTGACCCACCCGTTACAGAAATTGGGTCACGGGCTGCTCGATTTAAATCGGTTCGCAGGTGATTGTCTACCCCTAGATGTTGATATGCACTTAACTGAACAATGAATGTGACGTTTAATCAGATGCCAAAAATGAATGACCATGGTGGTTCTGGTGCAAAAACTAGCTAGCATATGTGATATCTGGATTTTTGTTATTTTATGTCAAGTATATGTTATCCTGTTAAGTGAGCCTATCTGTTGGATAGATTAATATTATCAATTATTAATAAAATAACATGCACTACTTGACTGTTTGAATGTGAACTTAAACACAATTATTATAGCACTAAAATTTGAGAAAAAAATGTTCTTGCAAAATATACGTGGATTTATATATATTCACTTTATCAAATAATAAAATAATACATTTAAAAAATAATAAAATTATTTTCAAAAAGTTAAAAATAAATTACAAAAATATTAAGTTACGGATCTTAATCTGTCCAGATTTTGTTACATCAATATATTTAATATTATGTCAATAAAAACTTGTCATACTTGACGAAGAAGATTGTCCACCATTATGGCGGGAACTGCACCATACCTTTGAGGCAATCTCATGCGTTCAATTAATCTAACGCTTCAAAACAAAGCACGTGTTCATTATTTAAAATTTATTTATTTAAAACAAAACTTAAAAACTAAAACGATTTTTCAAGTTCACGTTCACTGTTCTTCTTCACCCAATCCACTGACCGCCACCGTCGTCCCCCACCCCTCCGTCAACTGTACACGCCGTGCGTGCGCCGTCATCTTCACCCAATTAATTGTTCGCACATTTCACGTTCACGATTCTTCTTCACGCAATCCACCGTGTGTGACCCACTTGTCGTCGTCGTCCCCCACACCTCCGTCAACTGCGCATCGCCATGCACCGCCATCGTCTCGTGCACTGCCGTCTATGATCAATCTACTGCCTGCCTCGTCATATTTGGGTAATAAAAAAAATTAAATGGAAACAAAGGTATGGTGCGGTTCCCTCCACAAAGGTAGACAATCTTCTTCCCATACTTGAGGTTGAGGTTTTTAATCCCCCTTGCCACTTTGAAAAAGGAATTATAAGAATATAATTATTATTCTAACACTGAAGAAGCTCTAAATAATAATTGAATTCCTTGCATTGAAGTCAAAAGATGAGAAGGCTTTTAATCCCACGTGCCACTTTAAAAAAAGAATTATAAGAATATAATTGTTGTTCTAACATTTAAGATGCTCTAAATAATGTCTAGTAACATTGAATATACTCTAAATACATATATTACTTTTGATTTCCACTGCAAATGACCCCTTTAAGGTCAAAAGGACAGTAAACCAACATTTTAGTTTTTGGTATTTTGTGGCCTTTATATCTTTGTAAATCATTCTGATTAAACTATGATTTAAATCCTGGCATATGTATTTAGCAAGAATAATAATTCAAAACTTTAAACGAACATTTGTAAAAATAAAATGTGTTGTAGTCTTGTGGATAATCATATATATATTGGAAAAACTGTGTTCGACATTATGTTACAACAAAAATGACCTCATGAACCATCATTTATGAGGTCAAAGAATATTTGACTGAGTTGTAAATGAATTTGCAACCAATATTCAAATTGCAATAATAATGGTAACGCTCCTTAGCTTGATTTCACTGAATTCTGCAGCCTTGTTCCTCTGCTCGAAGAAATATCAGGCCTCGCCTAATTCTCTAAAAGAAAGAAAGAAATATTATTACTTTTTTTTAAAATACAAGTCTTATTATTGGATAACATAAAAAAAGTAGCTATATGGTTACAAATCCACACAATGAAGCTACAGAGTAAAATGCATCGTCAGAAAATGGAATTTATCAACCCCCACAAGCATGTTTATTCTTAAATATATTTTATCTCTAAAAAATCAGAACAGTTCAACTTTTGTCCCTATAAAAATTGTATTATTTAGTCCATGTATTTAACAAAAATAGTATCATTTTTTAGTCCCTAGTTGTATACTGTATTTAATTAAAACATACTATTTTTCTTAAATACAATGACTAAAAATGAATGCAATTTATTTTTTGGTTTCAAAGAGCTTGGTAGTGACATTAATACACAATGAGTGTGGAGATGCGGAATATTGAGGGTTTGAATCTGTGTTTCCAACACATCAAATATCCCGGTAGTATTTAACCATCTTAGTTGCAAACGAATGCAACTTTAAAGGGACTAAAGTTAAACGGTTGTTTATATAAAATAAAAAAAGTTAAACTGTTGTAATTTTCTAGGCAAAAATATATTTAACTCTTTTAAAATGATTTAATACCTCTGTGGTATCTCTAATGCATAGGAGATCCAATCTTTCTGAAGGCCTCCGATTGGACAGGGTGGTCAGCTATAATTAAGATTACATTAGTAAATAGAAATAAATATAGCAAATGATTATATAAACAAAGTAAAAACTTTTTAAGTCACAAATGTAATAATCACCCAAAAACTAAAGCGCTCAGGGTCTCTTAATGAGGGTATCATTCCTTCAACATTCACGAGTTTCTCTAATCTTCTTTGATCTGTATACGATATATTTCTATAGTTTAGTACTGCAGCAGTATGAATATTCATTTTAAAAGATGCAGAGAAGAAAGATAATGCTATCGCCAATTTATAAAAATGGGATTAAAGAAACAAAATTCAATGACATGTACAAACAAAGTCTTGGTGAACAATGGTTTAATATTTACCTTGTCTTGCTGCTTCTTTAGCTCTTCCTATCCATGTTCGTGCACTTTCTGCTGCAGTATATGTCAATTCCTGTAACTATAATAATGTACAAATAAGTCATTAGTTAAAAGTTAGAAGGATGGAACTTTGTTACAATAATAATGTATTCAGCAAAAAGGGTCATCCTACTTATAGCTAAAACCTAGCATTAAAAAATAAAGCATTGAGGATTTTCAATTTTGGGGACAATCAAACATCTAATTTTTCAAGGTTCTCTATTTCAAGTTTTGGCATGAGTTCAAAGCATTTCTTGCATATTGGTGTTAAGGAATAAGTAACTAACTTCTGCAGCTAACCCATGGTCAATAAAAAAAAAATTAACTTACAAACAAAGGAATATTGTTATTGAAGTAAATTCTAATATACAAGAATGAAACTTAAACATTGCAGTCATAGTATGATAACATTCTTTGATGAAAACATATCGTATGATAGTATCCTTTACTTAAGCCCATTTCGGTCTATCTCCTATGCATCATATATGGCTTCAAGCTTTATATATCTAAGGACATCGATAGGTTAACGCTATCCAACAACACAAAAAGCTTACAAACAAATGTATTCCAGAATTAAAGTGAATTTACATTCTCTCTTTCTGTTGTCCCTTCTGGTGGCATAATATCTTGTATCCATTCAACTTCTGCAACACGATACCTGCACAAAACATTAAGGTATAAAGCCAAAATTCCTCACAAAAAAACTGAAACATTTTATTGAACATAACACCCAGAGATAACTCACCCATCTTGATCCCAAGAACGTATGATGTGAAATCTCCTACGACCTTCAATCTGCACATAACCAAACTTGTTACAAATTGATGTATTAAAAAAGTAAAGAAAAAGAGAGCCTATTTTGAATGTAAATTTCTTAGGAGATTTAAAAGTATCCTTGGACCCTTAAAACCAATCCAGCAATGACGAAAAGTATAATGAAAAAAACTATGACTGGCTCTTAGAGTGAACTTGAACACAACTAAACAATTGTCAAAAAATTACTAAGACCGTCTGGAAGTATATATGACAAGTAAAAGTTGGGATTTATCAAACCCAACCACAGAGAAGGTGTTGGAGGCTGCAATGAAGGCAGCTAGGGTTTCAACCCGTCACACGAGTACTAAACATGTGGAATGTGAACAAATATGGGTAGCCCCATAACATGTATCGGATAGGCATTGATACTATATTAGAAATTGGGCTAAGCATATGAAAGAACACATGGATTTCATCCCAAACTAGATGCCACTGGCGACTGCACACATCGAATAATGTGACTAGAGAGCTCTTAAAAAAGTGAGGATTTTAGTAAATAGAAAACAAATAATAAAAAGGGATTTCAGCAAAGAAAGAGGAAAGAAAAATTTTCTCTATCTTGAAAGTTGAAAGCATGATCAAAGCTTTTCACTCTCAAGCCTCATCTTCACTAATTATCATAAATAGAGCAAAGAAACCCACAAAGGCACAAACAGAGATATCAGTTAAATTTTCACCTCTATATAAAAACGACCATCTGGAAGTGGCTCACACCTACACCAAATAAAAAAATTAAAGCAAGTGAGATACGTGAGAAGATATTTCATGTGGGGAAGGGGGGATGGATATGCATTTGAGACTTCTTTTTTTCAGGTGATGTAAACGCCAAGCACCTACTCTGTGATTTCCACTTCACAGCCAAACTCAGCTAATGAACCTGTTGAAGAATCTATTATAACCTAGAAGATCAATAGACAAATCACACACAGCAAGAGATGGATATGGTCAGTGCAATTATATAATTTAAGCAAGAAAATTGAAAGTAAAGGATAAGCAAAATAATCTACCATTCCCATCCGATGATTGCCTTCCATTATTCTTCTTACCTGTTTTTCCCCCAAAAAAAAAAGATTCAATAAGAGATATGATAACATTTAGAGTTTCAGACCATTTGAATATAAATACCTTTTATGACTAAGTCAACGGAATATTTGACAAATTAAATAGGCCAAACAATTCCCAACTAGTATTTATTGACAGCCTTTATGTAAATTTGAAACAATGTTCAGTTCAAAAACAATAAATACTAGTTGGGAATTGTATCCAAATGTTGCAATTGTGAGCTATAAATAAATGGTCCATTAGCTTAACCAGAGCCATTGAAAATCTTGTTCCATAATTTTAAAAGGTCTGCCAATTTTCATATGAAGAATATAAAGAACACAAAAGTTGTTCTCTGTCATGTAATTATTTAAACTCAGGAACAAAGGCAGAATTTTTTTTTTCTCAACCACAGAAAAACTATGAATAAAAAGTAAAGTCTATACTTGCATCAGCATTCTCACTGATTGAAATAATTGATATTTTTTACTGGTCCCCTAACCTACTCTTTGTTTTCGAAAAATAAATTGAATTTTAACTTTAATAGAATACAGTAAATAATGAATATTATTTACTTTTATGCGATACCTATGTAGAATATTCATAATGCATGTATGTATTTAATACCATGTTGAATATGACTTTTCTGTCTTATTTATATTTTTAAAGAAAAATAAAAGGAAATAACATTATAAATGTAAATATAAATGATTTAAAACTATGTCGTTTTCTCATTAAATTTAATGAAGGAAATAAATATTCTTTGAACTCGGACTAACTACTAGGGAGAAGGATCAAAATAACTAATACTACCAAAAAATGAGAGGATATGGGGTAAAAGAGACATTAAAAAGGACACAAATGGAAAGGTAGTTGGATCACATAATATACCTATCAGAGTGTGGAAGAAGCAGGAAAAGAATGGTAAAAGATGACTAACAAAGCTATTCAATGAGATTTTGAGGTCTAATAGCATTCCAATAAATGTAGATGAAGTGTACTTTATCTTTTAAATGAGATACAAAACTATGCAACTTATTCTGAGATTTAAACTCGTGAGTCTTTCTATGAAACTTTCGGAGAGAGTAACTAAGCACAGATTAAGACAAAAGGGTTAGATCACAAGAAATTCATTATCATTTTATGTCGAGGAAATTGACCATTTTAACTATATTGCCATGAAGACTTATAGAGTTATGCAAGAGGGACCCGTATCGACCTACATGTGTTTTTTATTGATGTTAAAGAGCATGTGATAGAATGCCTAGAGAAGTGTTATGGAAGGTTTGAGAAAAGAAAGGAATCTAATTGCGTATACTTGAACAAATGAAAGATATGTATAAGTACAAAAGAAAAAAACTAATCACCAACTTTCAGATTCAAGATATATAATAACATTATAAAATTCAAGTGACCATCAGCATCCATTGACCAACTCACCATAAGTCTATACCGAGGTTCAAATATATTTAGTGGAAACCTTTGACAAGGTAAAACAACATCCATGACAAAAAGAGGAAGCATATCTGCACCAATGTTGACTAAACTGTCATGCTCTTGCTTCCTTTCGGCATATTCCTCTGGAAAGTTCTTTTGTATGATGTTCTTCAATGTCACACTAGCAACAGTTGATAGGAACATGAATTAGGAAAAAATAAGTGAATCAAATCTATTAGAACTTTTATTTAGCCACAACGTCCATGATTAAACTGAGTTGAGGTAGGTGTATCACATGCCCATAAGCAGATAAGACATGCCCATTATAGGTATCGAAGGGCTTCATCAATCAATAAAAAGATACTGAAACATGCATTTTTCTAGCAATATGGGCTTAGACAATGTCACAATAAATCAACATTAACAAGAAAAACAAAGCAAGTAATCCAAAGCTTTTATGTGGTTGGCTGTCTTGAAATCTTATTTATAGACCACTCACCTGATTGAACATGTTCTGGGACTAATGAGCAGAACTGTCCTGCACAATGGGCATCTGTTCCCTAACAAATGTGGACAATAATCAGACCTAACATAATACACATATGGTTGCTTATGGAAAATAAAATCAACAATAGCAAGCACTAACCACGATCCATTGTCTGAAATAGACATGAACGGCAAAAAGAATGCCCACAGGGGGTTGTGACAGGTTCATAGAGTAACTTCAGGCAGAGAGTGCAATCAAAGTCATCATTGCGCTCTGGTTGTCCATGGGTACTCACCCCTGTTGAACTAGATGATACTCTTTCCACTTTTTGAAGACATTCCCGAAGGGAATTACTACATTATATCAAATGCAATGAAAAAGCCCTCAGAAATAGCACAGAAAATGACTATTGCAAAAGTTCTACATTCAGATATTCCATCTATATTTCCAAAAAGGGAATAATACAAACTATAAAATTAAAATCAGACTGAGACTTGTAAATGTGCAATACCTATAAGGATCAACTTGCAGTCCTGAAAGAATAACATCCCGAGCCATATCATACTTATCTAACTGCCATTATAAAGCAATGTCATATGAAGTTACATTCAATACAGACACCATCATATATAGAAGTAGGCTAGAGAGGCCAAAGTAAAAATAAGAATGTGCCATGCTCATGCACAATGAGAAAAAACAAAGTCAAACAATTTTTTGAATCAGAGAACAATTTAAAGAAGGAGAATGGAAGAGAGTAGGAAAAAAGTACACTAATGGGATGAACTATATATAGCAGAGTCACCCAATTACAAGTGCAGTACAAAGTACATCTAGGTCAAGCTCATATACTCTCAATTATCCAATGCTAACTTAAAATATTTATTACTACTCTTAACAAACTGATAGAACAATGCAAATTAAGAGGAATAAGGGCCCAAAGAGTGGACCCCACTCACCCAAGTCACACACATTTAGTTTCTAGTATGATGAATGGAGAGAATCAAAGCTAGTTAATAACGTATCTTGTTCTAATAATATTCCATTAAAGGAATGAGGGAAGAGGAAGTGGAAAGGCATTCAGTTTCAAGAAGGATGAATGGAGGGAATAAAAGCAAATTAATAATGTCTATTATTTTATGTTATAAGAAGGAGGGAATGGGAAGAGGGGAAAGAGGCAGAAAATATTTTAATAAATAAATAGGAGAATTCTTTCTCTGGTTAGGAGCAATTCTGCTCTGGTTTAGGAGTTCTTAGAACTCTGGTTTAGTTTTTCTTTCGACATCATTTCTCAATCTTGTCATTGTAAGAGATACTACTCTAAATTTTAAGAAATAATGCACTTTTTTCTTTTTTCTTCCATTAAAATTCTGAGTACTATCATTGGTCCGACCTGTCGGATAGAGATAGAAGCTAGCGAAACCGAATGCCACCAAAAATGTCTGACAAAATTGAGGCTTTGGAGATACGAATGGCTGAGATGGAAGGTTCAGTGCGCCAAACCTTGATGAATTTCGTCATGCTATTTTGGAAGAGTTTGCAAAACTGTTGAATCGGCCTACACCTGGGGTGTCGCAGACAACCGGGGAGCCAATTATGGAATACAAGATGGCAGTGAAGAAGGTGGAGCTGCCGTCATTTGATGGTGACGATCCAGTGGGGTGAATCACACGAGCAGAGACATATTTTGAGGTACAGAGAATATATGAAGAAGTGAAGGTTTGTTTGGCAAAAATTAGCATGGATGGAGCAACCATTCATTGGTTTAATCTTCTACGAGAAACGGAGGATGACCTCACATGGTTAAAGTTGAAGGAAGCGCTGATTGACAGATATAGAGGAAGAAAGAGTGATAATCCATTCGAAGAATTGAAAGATCTTCAACAAATTGGAGATGTGGAAGAGTACATTTCGGATTTCGAATATTTCTCTTCCCAGGTTATGCGTCTCCCCGAAGAACAATACCTTGGGTATTTTTTGGGTGGCCTCCGGTCAGAGGTACGTTTGCGAGTAAGGACCTTCAACCCTAAGACACGTGTGGAGGTGATGAAATTGGCTCGTGATGTTGAAACAGAGTTACGAGGTGTGCTTAATTACAGAGGAAGCGAAGGTGGAGGTCGTTCGTGAAACTGGAAAGGGGGAAGAGAAGGAAGTAATGAGCTTACTAATAGAAACGGGTCCTTAGTGGGTCTTTTTCCAGGCCCAAACAAGGGAAATGCGAGTTCTGGGCTAAGTGAGGGAACCCAATCTAGAAATACTCAAACTGGGTCAAATCCTAGCTCGGAATTGAGCATCAAGGATCCAACCTTAATCAAAATCAAACACGAACAGATGGCAATGAGGAGCGACAGGGGAACCACGAAAATCGCAATAGGGGAACCAAGCATCTTCCCTATTCCGAATTAATGGATCCTAAGGCACAAGGCCTCTGTTTTTGATGTGGGGAAAAGTTCCATCCCCTTCATCAGTGTGCTGAAAAACAGTTGCGTTTGGTGATTCTAGGAGATGATGAAGTGACAGACAATGTCGGTGAAGTCCTAGCTATCGAACTGAAGGAAGGAGAGGAAGACGTTGCACTAAGATGCAACTCCGCGATGCTATTTGGAATAGAAGAGGAAGGCAGAGCTCGAAATTCGTTCCCTTTTCTCCTACATTTGGAAGGTATCGTGAAGGGCATACCGGTTACGATGATGGTGGACACTGGTGCTAGTCATAATTTAGTGACTCCTCAAATGGCTACAGTTCTGCAGCTTCCAGTAGAACAGATTCCAGTTACGAACGCGAAATTTGGAAACAGTTCCCGTGTGGCTATAACAGAGAAATGTAGGAAGTTTGACATTCAAATTGAAAGGTTCGAGACCACTGCTGACGCTTACATAGTGGAATTACAAGGTGACGACATGATTTTGGGAGTAGCTCGGCTGCATAAGCTAGGCAAGGTTTTATTTGATTGGGAAGAAATGGCAATTTGCTTGGACTGGAAAGGGAAAGTTGTGAAGTTGCAGTGTCAAATTCCGGAGAATTGGAGAATCGATCAGGAAAAAGAACTGAATGTTGTTACCACGAATATACCAAGGCCAAGAAAAATCATAACATGGGAAGGGAATAAGGAAACCATCAGTTGGGAACCTGGAAGTCTGCCACAAAATCAATGTCTTAATGTTAGCCTTGAGGACAAGGCTCATTTTGAAGTGGGTGGCAATGATAGAACAATGCAAATTAAGAGAAATGAGGGCCCAAAGAGTGGACTCCACTCACCCAAGTCACACACATTTAGTTTCTAGTATGATGAATGGAGAGAATAAAAACTAGTTAATAATGTCTCTTATTCTGATAATATTCCATTAAAGAAATGAGGGAAGGGGAAGTGGAAATCCATTCAGTTTCAAGAAGGATGAATGGAGGGAATAAAAGCAAATTAATAATGTCTCTTATTTTATGTTATAAGGAAGGAATGGAAAAAGGGGAAAGAGATAGAAAATATTTTAAGAAATAAATAGGAGAATTCTTTCTTTGGTTAGGAGCAATTCTGCTCTGGTTTAGGAGTTCTTAGAACTCTGGTTTAGTTTTTCTTTCGGCATCCTTTCCCAATCTCGTCATTGTAAGAGATACTACTCTAAATTTTAAGAAATAATATACTTTTTTCTTCCATTAAAATTCTGAGTTCTATCACAAACACTGACAATTCTGCAGGATAGACTTGATACAAGTCAATTAAGTCAATTAAGCACATGAACCACCTAACCTAGCAAAATGTAAATCAAACCCCCACCTTGAAAAAAAAAATTTCCTAGAACAGAAATATCAGGGGCTATCCCATAAACAACAAGAGAGATCAACTGATAAAAAGAGATGAGTCTCTTACTAGAAGAAAAGCATTGGCCTTTAAAAGGTATGATTTAACTGAATTACTTTGGAGTTCCACAAGCTTTGCAGCATCCTTCAAACCCAGCTGAAATGGTTGTCAAAAACCAACTTAGTATGTGCAAATCAATTTAGAATATGATAGTATTTCAGCATTATAAAAACTATCCAATAGAACATACTTCGGCAAGTGTTGTGGGATCAAGCCCACTCAATGGCCTATGTTCTGAGGATGATGATGATCTATGCACTATATATTGGCTAATCCTGATTGGAAAATATTATCATTACCATGAGAAGATTAACAAATCTGAAGGCAAACTATTTGGAACAAGATTTTAAAAACAGTTTGTAATAACTAATTTGAAAGAAAAATATTGAATATTCTTAACCTAATATAAGCCGCACTTCGATTGCTGAGGATGATTGGATCACCAGATTTGATGCTATTGGCTCTTGAGTAAAAGTTGATTGCCTGAATAAATAATCACAAAGATCAACATTGGATAAACAAAGTATAAGCATCAAACTTCCCAGTATATGAAATAATTCCTGGACACCTCTTTGTAAAGTTGTAAAGCATGATAATTTCGTCCATTATTGAAAATCGAGAAGTTTTTTTTTTCAATAATGAATCATGTATTAAGTTGAAAAGCATTGAAACACCTCAAAACAGTCAACAGATTGAAGCATGACACATTGCTTAAACAAACAAAACATAATGTTCCAGAAACAAAGCATGTATTGAAGCATCAACTCAATCGTTTGTCAAGATAACAGACTATACATGTGGTGTTTATGACCAAGACCAGTTCATTTAACTTCCATTAAACAGACAAAGAATAGGCATGTGAATCAAGCTCTATAAAAGTATTCCAATAATACTGGATTGTAACCATAGTAACTAGGTTTGAAATTTCCTCCTGTACATAGTACAGTTACAGGTATGTGGAATGCTACTTACTGAGAACTTGGTACATGAGTGGTTACAGAATCGGTACACCGTAATACACTATCAATAGTATATTAGACCTCTAATTAGTAAATATTACTAGGCAATAACTGAGTTATTACTTAATGTAGATAATGAAGATAGATCATTACTTAATGTAAAACCCAATCTAATATATACACTTTACGTAGAGAAAAAAGAACAAAGGTTATTGCACACAATCATCATATATCATATATAAATGGACTGCGCTCAGAAGAACAATGAACAGAATGGCCAAAAAGAAAGCACACTATTTTCATCACCTCTTCCATTCTGTTCTCTCGAAAGGCCAAATTGCCATTCTGCACAAGCTCGTAAACATAATGAAAGGTGTCCCATGCCAAACCTCCTGGTCCATTTTCCTGCAACCCAACCAAATTTCAGTTTTCATAATCCTACTATGTTAAATATCCGATGAAAACATTGATTTGTTTTATAATTTTACACCATTGCTTTTGAATGTCTCAAACATGATGGGACCAGATGACTGAATTCTGTCATCTATATTGCTCAATGGTCACAATTCAGGACTCAAACAAAACAAATAAAAGAGAAGGAGGAGCCTTTCATCATCCAAACTTAGTTACTACGGTATGTTTTGCAAGAAAAGTAACCAGACACTGAGGATTGTTGTGATGAACCAATGATATCTCAAATCGGAAATTAAAGTAGGTTTTTTGAGTGAGCATAAGACGAATGTTTTTAACCAAGCATACGACAGACATGATTCTGAAAGAACTTGACTTTGAAAATTTCATTTGGTTTTAAAGTTAAGTTTCATTGAAGCGAAGTGATTTATGTTTTGGATGTTTTTACTCTAAGCAAACTCTATGTTAAACATAGTGTAATTTTTTTATTATTACGCAAAAACTACCGTTCACCACATCAAGTCACACAGGGTTTGCAAGTGAAATCAATTTTGATTTAAAATAACTAAACATTAATACTTTTACAAAAATAATGTATCACGTCAAGACAGAGGAAAAATAAATTCCAACACTCAACATTGTGAGTCCAAAAAGACACTAAGCCATTTACAATGACAACAAGAAACATGCATTCTTTTTCAATCTAACAGCAAGCATAATATACCTGAAAAGCCATAACCCATGATACAGAAAAACAACGGACAAACAAAAAATAATAAGAAAATGTAAATATTGAATCACATTTACACTGTCTTTTGCTGTCCTCGAATTTCTCACCTTAAAAATAGGTGTTCAAGTGAAAGGGAAAATGAGGTAACAATATTTCTTGTCTTTTCCCATATTCATCTTAGAAACCGGATACAGAGAGAAAAAAAAGCACACACAAGAAACAACTTTGAATGAAAAAGCTGTGCACAGCTGCATAGTAAGAACAAGCACTACGCGATTTAATGAAACTCAAAAAGTAGCAAAAACTGAAGGGAAAAAAAAAGAAAAGAAAAAAAAATATTCATCGGTTATTTAGTTTTTCAATGACCAACTCTCCTAAAATAAGTGTGCTTAGTTCGGCTATGGCCAAAAATGATTTTGAATATATTAATTGTAGAAAACAAAATTTTGTTAAACCTGATTGAAATTCAAAGTGATTTTTTTTTTTAGAAAAGAATTCAAAAGTGATTAATGTTTTATATTTGAATACATTCTATGGCAAAAGTTCCAAGTTCTCAAAGACAAGAGAATTTATATTCAAAATTATTCAAAGACGTAAAATTCAATTCTGCTTCTAGAATCGCTTAAAACACTCACAAATTGAATCCAAACATACACTTAAATATTTGTCAAAATATACACTTAAATAGGCAAAAAAAAAGCACTTCTTGGAAGCAAGGTTTAAAAAATGTCTACAACCGCGATTGTGGAAGCAAAGGCCTGCAATTGCATCAGCATAATCCGTTTACTAATGCAATTTTTCGCAACATTAAGAAACGCAAACAAATACGGTTTAAAACCTTGATTGAAAAAAAATAGAACAAGAACAAAAAGAATCAAATACTCTCTGAGCTGAAAAACGAAACCAGGAACAAGAAAAAGCGAGTAGGGGGTGATACACGAAGATTCAAGCAAAATCAATATCCGTAGGTGTAGTTTTTTGCGGCACATTTTCTCAGCAACGAAACAGTTCAAAAAAAAAAGTGAAGAGAAGAGAACTGACCAAAACGTAGTCGTCGACGTCAAGAAGAGAATGGTCGAGAGAATCGGAAGGGGTTTGAGTAGCCATTAAGGATAGAATGGGAAAGAAAAGAATTGAAAGGAAAAAAGAAAGGGAGAATAGAAGAGTATGAAAAATTTTGAAGGTTAAGATGATGAGAAGAAGGTTGTTGTTAGGAGCATCGTGTTCGCCCCTGGCTCCTTCATTTCATACACGGACCAAATTCCACTACGTCCTTTTTATTTCAATTTCGATCTCTCTCTCTCTCTCTCTCTCTTCGCCTAAGGCCAATGGAAACTTCAGTTAATGAACCAAAAAAACTTTCCAAAAAATTAATAAAAAACTTGTGAAAAATTGAAAATTGGTGACTCGTGCTTCTTTTCCTTTTGACTGAATTCTGAAATTGTGAGAATCAATAAAATAATTCTGAATTTTATGAAAGAAAATATTTAAGGGCATCTTTTTTTTGTATGATTCTTAATTTAAAATATATCTCGTCTATGTTCTTTTTTATAAACAACTATAATGTATTTCATATATATTAAAAAAGTGAATGGTGTAATTAATGTGTATGTTTTGTGTAGTAAATGCATTTAATAAATTGTATAGGGGTATATATTTATAGGGAACAAATTCTCAACAAGTGCCTATAATTTTGTTGGTTATAACAAACTTTTAAAAGATTATGAATTTGAGAATGAAACTACATCGATCGAGAATAAATCAATTAAAATTGATATAAACTACAATATCTAAATTAATAGCATTAAACGATAAAATTTTCTACAATTGTGACAAAACTTACTAAGATGACAAACTTGTTTTGGAATACACATGTCTTTAAAACTGTAACGTTGAAGACATTAAAGTCATTGATTGAATTTGAATATACACTTGATTGAAGTTAATCTATCAATATGAATCAAACAAATATTGTACCAAGATAGAAAATCTAATGTCGCACCAATACAAGAAAAACTAAATGTATGAGAAAAATATTTATTTAATTAAAAGGAGAGAAGAAAAACAAGTTGGAGAGGTGATTCAAGACTAAAAAATTACCTCAAACTACTCATCATCGATAGATATATGAACAAAGAAGAGTTAGGAAATCATGCTTGGTTAAGTTAATAATCATAAGAAACATATTTAAGTAAATACATATAAATTTTTGTCCTTTTTATGAATTACTAATTATGAGCATTTGTTATTACACTTTTGCTAGTTTCACTCATATTTTATATAGATACACCTAAATAATTTATGTAAATTAAATATAAAAAATAAAGATGAAACTAGAACTAATGTTGTTATTGTTTGCCATAAAATAAAGTGTTGTTTAAGGTTTTTTTTACATAAATTAAGGAAATAGTTATTTAATTAAAAAAAGAAAATAAATAAATGAATGAAAAAAAAAATTTACAAAATTATCATAATCAATTGATTATTGATTATGAACAATTATTATTTATGTATCTAAATATAACATTATATTGACCAAATCACATGAATTAAGAAAGTTGATAGTGATATAAAATTTGTTAACAATTGATATTGTTTTTATAATTTATACTTAAAAAAAAATTGGTTATAGTTTTCACTATAGTATTTATTGTTAATCACATAAAGAAAAAAATATAAAGTCTAGGTAGTAAGTAGTATGTGGTTTCTACATGGATTTCACATTAATGTTGTAACAATAGAAATTGTATGTGACAAATTAAATTCATGTATTTAATGTCAACTCTAGATTTGTCACCTCAATTATTTATTTTTTGAGACCATCAATGTTAGTAGACAAATGTTAAGAAGATCTCTAGAGATACATATTAAAAAATCAAATATAATAATATTATTTTAGAATTAGTGTTTTTAATTTCTTAAAAAAATTTGTTTTTAACACAATTTTTATTTATAGAGATTTTAACAAATGTGGATAAAGACATATGTTAGCATAATATTTGTCAACACTTATTACTATATTCGTCTCTGATATTAAAAAAATGAACCGATAATACTATATACATCAATTTATTTATTTATTTTTATTTATATTATAAGACAAATGAAGTATTATTTTAAGAGAGAATTGAAATTTCAAACTTTTTATTGTTCAATTTGTTCATTCTTCCACTATTTTCACGACAATTTTTTTTGTTTTAAAAGAAATAATATATCACTATAATAAATTTCATCGTAACTAATTTACACAAATGAAAAATTTCAAAATATAATCGAATTCAAAATACTCAATTTAACAATATTAATATTTGTTAAGACTCAAAGATATATCACCTCGAAATTTAATCCAATGAATAATATTTTTTTTGTATATTTAATATACAATCTATTTCTACTGTTTGACATTTATGTAAGATCGAGACGTGGACTATATTTTTTTTTTTTGACAAAAACATGTTATAATTTTAATTATATCTCCATCAATTCAAAATAATCCAGAAAGAGTTTTGATCCATATTTTGGGTATCGGTACAGGGTATTTTTTAAAAAATAAAAGCACCAATCTACTAGTTGTAGTGATTCGTACGTGGAAATATGTACCCCTAGTGTTTGTGGTAGGAGTGGGGAATGAGAATGGGAGTGTTACGTGGGCCCTTTGTGTTTGCATTGTTTGTGTTACTGGTGCTTTGACTACACACGTGTACTCTTATATACATTGTCAACTTGAAATAGATTGAATTCGAGGCTTAACGCACCATTAATTAGAAATAGTCTAAAAAAATTGACTGGGAAGGAATTCACTTTTAGAGAATAATTTAAATAATATATACTATTAATATTAAATTAATAGTTAATAATATATATATAATAAATAAATCATGAATAATTATGATATTATCTATTAATTTATTCACTTTATTATCTTTTTATTATAGAAAAATCAAATTTTTATATTAAATCATCCGCACACACTCTTTATATATATATATATATATATATATATATAATATTATAATTTATTTCTTCATATAAATGGGAACAATCCCGATAAATTGAACCTCAAGTCTTTGTTAATTATTATTTATTGAATTCGAGCCTCAATTTATCAAGGGTCATTCTAATTTTTATGAAGTGGATTCAATTATTATATTAAATTTATTAATTTATATATTTTGAGCACTTTTATTTTTTATGAATTTAACTCCTCTAAAGTGAGTAATTCATTTTAAAAAATTAAATGTGTAGTTGATATTATGTGCACATGTATGATTAATCATAGATAATTATAATATCAATTATTGATTCATTTACTTTATCAAACTTCTCACTTTAGAGGAGTCAAATTTATATTTTTTACAAATTAATCTCTTCTAAAGTGAGTAATCTTAACCATGAATTTACTTACTTTACTAAATTCTCATTTTAGATGAATCAAATTTAATTTTCATATATTCATTAACACTTCATTTTTCTCTATTTCTCTTTGGATCACTTCAACAAGACATCTCATCTACCATGTCACTTGCTCTATTTATTTATCTCTCATAGTATCAAATAGGTGTTTGTGAGTCTATCAATTACTTTTCTAGATTTATACTAGTTAAGTGTATGTACGAGTAAAATTACAAATTTTTACATTTATTAGATTAAATTTATTGATTTTAGCTAAATGTATTTAAATTTTTATATTTCATGTAAAAATGAAATACATTTATTTATTTGTTTTGCAAAAGCCAAAGAAAATGAAAAACATTTATGGACTTGTCCTTCATTCTAATAGTTATCTACTCATAATATTAATGAATTAATTTAAGGGTAATTTGGAGGGTTTTTTTCATCTATATCCTTTTTTTTTTTAAATTCTCCATTATATCCTACATTAAAATTTTTTAAAAATAAAAATAATAAAAATATTTAAATAAACAAAATCATATTAATAAAATCAAACAAAATATATTTAATAGAAAAAAAATACATCAAAATTAATGTGTTTGAGTAGATGCGCCAAAACAGATAATCTGCTATATTATTTTAACAACTCCCTCCTATTTTATAGATAAATTAGCAACTTAATTATATTTTGTTAACAATTCTCTCATATTTTTTTCTCTAGATCTAATAAATAAAAAATAATAATAAAAAAAAAGTAAATTATATTAATAAAATCAAATAAAATACATCAAATTGAAGAGAAAGATATATCAAATTTAAGGAAAAAAATACATCTAATCAGAACAACCTCAACTCGTTCAAAGAGCTAGAGGAGTTCGACGATAGCCTAGATGTGGAAAACTGGAGGACATTTAGGTGGACGTCATTAATTTAAATTTGTTATATTATTTAAATAATATAACACGTTATTTATACTGGCACATCTACTCAACCGCATTAACTTTTATGTATTTTAAATATTTTTATTATTTTTTATTTATTAAATTAACAATGGTTTCTTTGTTAAAATTAAAAAAATTAAAAAATTATAGATAGTCGCATCAGATGATCGCAGGGCAGGGATGCGATCTCGTGAAGATAAAAAAAAGTAAGACATTTTAGTATATAAATTTCAATGTAAGGTATAATGGAGAATTTTTGAAAGAAAAAAAAGAGGATACAAATGCAAAAAAAAAAACTAATTTTGAAATAGTAAAATATTAAATGTAAATAGATTAATGGACATTTGATTTTAATCGAGTCTGGAGGAAGTATACTACCACCTTAATTTTTGATGTGTAAAAAAAAACCTCAATTTTAAAATGAAATTCATTTTAATGTTTTTTTTTAATGAAATTAACTAAATTAGAAAAATATTATTTACAAGAATAGTAAAAACAGAGAAAGAAATAAAAGAGGATAAACAACCTTTGTAGTTTTTTATTTAAGGGTATTATTTAAATTGTTACAAGGTCCATATTTATATAGCACAGATCTAATAACTTACAAGCATATGAATAATTAATATAATGTATTATTAGCATCCCACCAATATCAATAATCAAGACTTTCTAAAAAAAAAGGTTAAATAGCACTCGTGGTCCCTTAACTTAATTTCAGTTAACGTTTTAGTTTTTTATCTTTTTTTTTTTCGATTTGGTCCTTTATTTTAATTTTAAGTGACAATTTAATCTTGTATGTTTTAAAATGTTAACAATATTATCCGTTTTTTTTACAAAAATTCAAAAAATTCATCAAAATTTTCAACCAAAATCCATAAAATTAATTATATTCTTTAATGTAATACAAATTTCATCAAATTCGTAACTCAAAAATTCAAATAAACTCATATTTTTATTCTTTATTTGATTTTTAAAATTTCATTCTAACAACATCAAATAAAAAATGAAAATATGAGTTTATTTGAAGATTTGAGTTAGGAATTTGATAAAATTTGTATTATATTAAAGAATATAATTAATGTTATGGGTTTTGGATGAAAATTTTGATGAATTTTTTAATTTATTGTAAAAAAAAAGGATAATATTGTTGACATTTTAAAACATAAAAGATCAAATTATCACTTAAAATTAAAATAAAGGACCAAATCGGAAAAAAAAAAGATAAATGATTAAAACGTTAACTGAAATTAAATTAAGGGACTACATGTGCTATTTAGCCTAAAAAAATAAAGACTTCCACTCGTGGAAGTTGAATAACATTCCATCCAAGAAGATCCACAAAACATTTTAAATATACTTCACATTAAAAATTCGTTAAGGACTTGTCCCGTTATTCTCGTTAAAAAAAAGAGTACAATATTAATTTTATATAGAAATTGCTTTGTTAAAAGTATTATATGAAAAATCTAATAAGATAATCCATAGCGACCGAAAAAGTAAAAAGTGAAGAATATATTTATTTTCCTCCTCATGTAAACTATTATTTTTTAGACGAAGAAGACGGATCTTTTGCTTAAAAGTTTTTATTATTTTATTCTCTAAATAAATAGCACACAATATTATCCTTATAGATTTGTTGCAAAAAATCTTTTATACAAGAAAAGTGTGATACCCTTCTATCCATAAAGCATTATTATATGTAAAAATAAAGAAAATACACGAAATTTATCCAAAATTAACTTAATCCAAATAACACTTTATTAACTAGCAAGAGTACCACAATGTCAAATATGGAATAATAAATCATAATATAGAATCTAAACTCTGAATGTCACTATAATTAGAGTCGATCTTATGTAAATCCAAACAAATATTGATTCATACGTCGACCTAAATAGAAAACAATAAATGTATTAATCTAATTTCGATATGTTAATCACTCGTCGCTCCCTCTTCAATCTCCTCCTCATCTATAACCTCACCATCTCCCTGCACAAACAATGTGCAAGTAGCCACAGGGAGAACAAACAAGACAAGTCATCTTGTTCAAATAACATAATCTAAGCAAAGTATAATAACTGAAATGCACATCAATAACTAATCACACATCACAAAGCAAACAACAATTCAATCAACAATTTAATAGTACATGCTAACGTATGCACCCAACACCCTATTCATCAACTACTTCGCGTTGGATCTGTCTATCTTCAGATTGATGCAAGCACATGAACTACATGTTACTCAACGAAATAGTGTTTTGCTTGGGAAATCCAATATTTCGCATAACGTCCCAAAAATATTGTGCCTTTGTGTCAGATCCTCCAACCGACAATACCTCCAAGGTCTCCTTGGTTTAATTGCATAATCAACATTTAATTATTATCAACAGGTTCCTAATAATTATATAATTATTAGTTATCAGCTTATTATTGACTTATAAATTTAGGCTAAATTATTCTTTTAGTCCGTTAACTTATTTTTTAATTTTACTTTAGTCTTTTAATTATTTTTATTCTATTTTGGTTCTTTAATTATATTTTTGTTAGTCAAATTAGTCATTTCCGTTAATTTCTTTTAAAAAATGTTAAGTTTTGTCATCTTTTTCATCTCACTCATCTTTAAACTCATAAATTTAGAATTTTTTTTATCTCATTCAATCTAAAAACTCAAAATTCATCAAACTTATGATCTTCAAACCCATAAACTATCCAATCCATAAGTTACAAATTTAAATCTATGACATTTGAAACCTAAAAAAATGAATAATCCCTAAATCCATTCTTCTTCTTTAGAATTTTCACGTGAATCCACAAATCTATTCTTTAACTTTCTTTAAAGAATTTTTTAAAAATAAAAATTAATAAATTTATCATCTTCATCACTTATGTCATCCAAACCTATAAATTTTTCATCCCTTTTAATCTAAAAATTCATAAAAATTAGTCAAACCCACAATCTTCGAATTCAAGCTCAAATCCAGAAAAAACTCATCAAACTCAAATATTTCAAACCCCAAACAAGCATAGATGACATCAAATCAATTATGGACATGAAATCTAAGATTGGAGAAAAGGAGTGAATCTTTGTTTAGAATCCCTTGTGAATTAACAAAAAAATGGATTTTTCATTTTTATGAGTTTGAAATGTTATGGATTTGATTGAGTTATGAATTTGAAAGGTTATGTTTCAAGGTTATAAGTTTGATGAATTTTTTTAAGTTTTTAGATTGAAAAAGACTAGAGATTTATGGGTATAGATTTAAAGATGAGTGAGATGAAGAAAACGACAAAATTTAACATTTTTGGTAGAAATTAACGAAAATGACAAACTTGACTAATATAAGTATAGTTAAAGGACTAAAACGGAATGAAAAATAATTAGGGGAATAAAATGAAACTGAAAAATAAGTTGACGGACTAAAAAAAGAATTTAGGCTTAATTAAACATTAATTTATTGCCAATAATAGGAGATTTCTTGGTTGCCTAAAAATCAATTTTCCCCCTAGACAAATCGATTTCTTTTGGACTTAATAAATTTTCTAGAATGTGGTTCACAAAAATAGATTTGTCATCGATACAAATGGATTTCTCTGATTTCAATTGTATAAATCAATTGTTAACCTATATAAATTGATTTATGTGGATTAAATCCTAAACCATGTGTTTGATTTTGTCTAATAATTTGTTCATTAAGGATTTAAATCACTTAATTATTTATTTAAATAAATTAATATCATTACAGCCAAAGGATGACAGATAATTTGACTTGAGTCAACTTAGAGATGTTGAATGTTTACTTAGAGGATTAACTTTCCTTATAACATTGACTAGAGGATGAGAAGAATCTTTATACGGGTTTATTTGATGCAAATGATTTAACGTAGGCATGCAGACACATTGAGAGACACATTGAATAAAGTCTTGTCTTGGTTTTATAGCGGGGGAATGAAAAAACGTCTTATATGCAAATGATCACTAACAAAGCTTATGTTAGAGAATCTTCATATCTCAGAAAATTACATTAAAAATACATTGTTTCCGCGCATATGTTGTTATCATCAAAACAAAAATTAATAATTATTGTTCTTCAAACCAACTTCATTCTAGAAATAGTTTACTTTCCTCTCTCATACACTTAGGAAAAGTTGCATAATTCTTATCATGGAGTCACTACTATTTCCATCTACATGTTCAGGTAATCATAATCTCCAATCTTCGCGCGCACGTGTGTGTATATATATATATTTATGATCCAGTTGAGGATAAAATATTGTGTTGATATTTTCGATTAATTATTTCACAAAATTAGGTATGAGAGGATGACATTTTCTCTTGCATGCACTACAGAAAAAGAGATCTCTTGTGACACTTATTTTTTAGTGATACCTCCTTATTTATTACTATAATTACTTTTAGCTATAAAGAGAGAGTGTCACTTATTCTCATTTAATATTAAAATATGAATTTAACTTCAATAAAAATTATAAATTATTCATCCAAATATTCATATAAAAAAAAATTCAATCTATTTCAAAAACAATCCATTCATTCTATTTATGACAAAATTTTTTACGTCTACGCGTATAAGTTTATAAAAATAAATCAACATTAGTGTTGATTTAATCAAAATAAAATAACCTAATTTTAACAAAAAAAAAAGTAAAATTAAAAATAAAGAATCAAAATAATTATTTTTAAAATAGAATAATCAAAATTGTGGGATTGAAAAATTTAAAAAACAAAAAGTGAACTTTTCAGAGTTTTTTTTTTAGCCTCTAATACTTTTTCAGAATTGATCACAAGTATATTTCCATAAAAAAAAACACTTAAAAATAATTTAAAAACCGTGAGTCTCTCGCCGAAAAGAAAACCGTGAGTCGTGAATGAGAAGCTAGTTACTTAACTTGATAGTGTGTCCATTTTGAAACGAGAAAAACGCAACGAAACAACGTCGTTTATTCCGTCGCTTAGCATAGGCCAGTAGGGTTAGCGTGAGTGAGTGGTATATTTGACTGCGTGAGTGAGTAGCATTTCGATTTCCGAAATTCTTTTCCCCTAATTCTTCTCAAAATTTCTCTCTCTATTTCATTGAAATTATCAAAGAGTTTCTCAATTTCTTCGTTGATTCTCGTTTTTTAGTGGAAGAAGCTTTTCTCGATTTCTTCATATTTTTTCAATTCCATCTTCAATCTATTCCTTCAGTTTTCGATTGAAACTCAACGATTTCTTCATTGATTCTCGTTTTTAGGATTTATCAACTTTCGATTTACCATTTGAACTCAGCGATTCAGGAATTTTACCATTTGAACTCAGCGATTCAAGAATTCACGAATAAGTGAAAATTGTTTTTCCTCTATTAGCAATTTGCATTGGTTGAATGATTTGATTGATTTTAGTTTTTTATATTTTAAAACTGGTTTGAAGCTCTCCTATTTTCATATTCAGAGAAAAGATAGTGATGGAGCAAAAATCAGATATAGAGTTTCTCATCTTCATGCTCAAGTTTGATTGAAGAATTTTGTTGAAATAGTACCATGTAATTTTCATTTTGTACAGCACATTCTACTACAAAGTCACATTATCAGTAATTCCAGGAAGATGTATCATGTATCTAAATTTTTAATTGAAGTTTTTTTTTAAAAAAAGTAGCAACCAGACTGAATTAATCCCTACATCACAAATGTTTTGGTTAGATAATAAATAGGATACAAATAGGTCCAATGCCACACAAACTATGGCATCCAACAACCATGGCATATTAGCTTTGATGCTTTCCCATTATGTAGTTCATACAACAATACTGCAAAGACAGTTAAATGAGTTACACTAGTGGTTGTTATCAAACTCTGACTCAAGAGGGCAAACCTTTGACAAGAATGACAATGCCACTTTAATGGGACTCACCTATGGCAGAGGGGATGCTCATAATGCTCATATCGGATCATTTGATACCCCTTTTGGTAAAGGAGATAACACAGTCCTATAATAAAGATGCAAATATAATTTTTTTGGGTGGGTTCCCAGATGAACGGGACATTATCTCTGTGGGCAGGGCTGCTGCAGATTATGAACAATTATATAATCAATCATCAGTTCATGTGTCAACAGCTGCTCATGAGAAAGAGTTGGATGCATCAAATTCTGATGTAGTTGCATGTTCTCCTTCGGTGGCAACAATAAAGTCTGAATCTGTGTCCAAGAATAAACAAGATACCAAAACAACAAGGAAAGCATCTCCAAACACCTTCCCTTCTAATGTCAGGAGCTTGATATCTACTGGTATGCTTGATGGTGTTCCTGTGAAGTATGTCTCAGTGGCGCGGGAGGTAAATTTTGGTCTTTGTTGTCGATTATTTCAATTTGAAATGTTGTTTTTCTAAGTTATATTCCTTTATGGATGAAGGAACTTCGTGGAATTATAAACGACTCTACCTATCTTTGTGGGTGTCAGTCATGTAACTATTCTAAGGTTAGTAATTCATTGGTATACACTCTATGACCAAACACCTAAATAATGGTTTCTAAATTTCTTAAACCTGATAATTACTTATTTACTTATGCTTTATGTTATTAGGGTCTGAATGCTTATGAGTTTGAAAGACATGCTGGTTGCATGTCGAAACATCCAAACAATCATATTTATTTTGATAATGGGAAGACCATTTATCAAATAGTACAGGAATTGAGGAGTACCCCTTAAAATTTATTGTTTGACACAATCCAAACAATTTTTGGTGCACCAATTAACCAGAAAGCATTTTGCAATTGGAAAGGTAAAGAAATTCCTGACATCTCCACTTTAAGCTCAAACACACTAAGGCCTGATGCCAAAGGTTGAGTTTTGTTGTTTTGGCTAGTTTGGTATGTCACTAACCCCGTTTTTTTTTTAATTCTTGCCTACATTCTTCAGAATCATTTCAAGCAGCAACATGTGGGCTTCAACGCATTTACGGAAAGGAACAACGAAACCTCTGAACCCCCACGCCCTTTGTGCAAACTTAACATAGGTTAGCTTCTAGTGTGCACAGCAAGATACATCATTTTCAGTATTTTTATGTATATTTGTTTAGCTCCGTGACGGTTGGTGCATTGTGTACTTCTTTGGTCTTGCTCCAAAAGATTGGAAGCTTTATGCATGCAAATCATTGAGATAAGGAGCTTTGACTGGCAAAATTTATTATTATTATTATCTAGTGTCTCGAGAAAGCTAATTGCTTTCCCATTATCAGGTTCTCTTCTTCTCCTCCTCCTCCAACTCTGACTCACTCCGATACACGTTACGCAATCATTCGCAGTAAGTTTCTTCTATAAGTTTTATTTTTCATTATTATTATATTATATGTGTTACTATTTCCATTTCGAAATTAATATTGTGTATGATTAATAATGTGGACTAGACATGAACTTCGGTTAAACTTGTGTCTAAGACTTACTTCTGATCCTACAGGAATTTGCTGAGATTACAAAGGAAGGATCTTTGGAATTTTTAGCAATGCATTTTGATGGGATACTTGGACTTGGATTCCAGGATATTTCAGTTGGACAAGTCACACCAGTGTGGTTGGTACCTTATAGCCTATAACCCAAACCTTATCAATTCATTTCTGTTTATAAAACATTTTCTATGTTTGATCTGATTTTCTCTTTCATAATGCAGGTATAATATGATAGAACAAAGGCACATGACTCAAAAGATTTTCTCTCTTTGGCTAAACAAAGACCCAGGGGCAAAGATATGTGGTGAGATTGTGTTTGGTGGTATTGATTGGAGACACTTTAGGGGTGACCACACTTATGTTCCAGTTTCTCAAAAGGGCAAAAGTTGGAAGCACTGAAGAAGCAGCAGGAAGTTCACACTCGCCTCGCCGTCAAACGCAAGAGATTCTTACGCGATAGAAAGATCAAGTTCTTTGAGAGAAGAAAAATCGAACGAAGAATCAGATGTCTCTAGAAGCTTCAACGTGCTTCGTCTTCATCATCTTCCACTCAATCTGCTTCTCCTGATCAGCTTGCATCTCTCAAACAAGATCTTCAATATGTTATGGTTTGTGTTTTAGTGGTTTTCAAGTGACAAAATAATATATGTATTTATATACTTGCTGCTGGCAATGAATGGTAACTAATAGAGTTGTGTATGGTTCCATTTTAATTTCGATGTGCAGTACTTTCCCAAGAATGAGAAATATGTTCCTTTATTTAGTGGAAGTGATGATCCGGAGATGGTTGATAGGCGAAATGGGCTGCGCAAACAGATTGAAGACAGGTTAACTGCTGCTGCTGCAAGTGGCAAAGATTCAGAAGGTTGTTCGTTATCTTTGCTTTCATTTTATTTTTTTGGACCACACAAGTCCAGGGAATGTCTCCCACTCATTCTCATCTTGCGTAACAGATTGAAGTATGCTTTGACATACCGTGAAGTTATTGCTATTCTGATGCAACGCCATGTCCTTGTTGATGGCAAAGTTAGGACTGACAAGATTTATCCAGCTGGATTCATGGGTATGTATGTTGTTGGTCATTTTCTAGAATAACTGCTCAATTTATTTTCGATGTATCCAACTGTAGGGAAAATTCTTGAGATCTTTGTTTGCTATATTTATTATCGTTAATTGTTTATTGAGTTTGATGACTCCTGGTGTATAACTGGGTGCTGTAACTAAAAACTACATCTGTCTAGAGTATTGAAGGGGAAGTTAAATAATAACCGTATCCCATGGATTTATCTTATTGACTCTGTTATAATAGATTGCCAATTTTATCCAGTATATGGAACATCGCTTGTGGCTGCATGTTTTATATGGCAAATTTGAGCTGAAGTTGTAACTAACATGTTGCATTTTGGTACCCTAGTTCAAAAGTTCTATCATTCTTTTTATTTGGTTGTGGCCATGGTTTAGTTTCTTATAAAATTTGTCTCTTGACAGATGTTGTGTCAATCCCGAAAACAAATGAGAACTTTCGCCTGCTCTATGACACTAAAGGCCGATTTTGTCTCCACTCAGTCAGAGATGATGAGGCAAAGGTACCTTTGTTTGTTTACTGATTATATTACAACCATCTGTCATATTTGTGCAATAATCTGTTATTTTGTTCAATAGCATACTCTTAATGGCTCTAATTGTTTTTAATTTTCATGTATTTATAGTTTGCCTTTTGATCATATCAATTTCTTGTCCATGTAATTTTATAATATAAATTTTTTAGTTGGACCATGTAAATATGAATTTTGCCACAAACTTACATGTTTTCCTTGTTTGTGATTTATGTACATGGCAATTCAAGCTCTGCAAGGTTTGGTCTGTGCAAGCTCTACAAGGGTTTTAGGAGTTACTTATTGGTATTAATAATTTAGAATTACAATTAGTAGGGAGATAAAATAAATTTAATTTAATAAATAATGATAAATAAGTTTTAGTGACAGACAATACCGTAGGAATATATCAATTCTTTATTTATATATATCTAGTTTTTAGTGACAGACAATATCGTAGGAATAGATCAATTTTTTATTTATATTTATCTAGGTTTTAGTGACAGTCATTGTGGTAGGTAGAAATAAAAAATTTGTTGTGACAGTCTTCAAAACATGGACTAAGACTCCTCAAAGTGTAGCAAGACGCCCCCTTAAAGTTGACGGTGGATTTGAGTGTCACTCAAAGTATTATTGACTTATACCTACAGTTTTTGACTTTTAATGACACTCAACACAACCCCCAACCATTGGAAAATTGGTATTCCTTTATAGGCTCAAAGGATTTAAACAAACTACGCTTTGGTCTATTTTCATATATAGATGGTGGTGTTATGGGACATGGACATTCATATTCCTTTTACCAACATTGAAATCTTAGTGTTGAAACACCTCCACTTGGCTCCTTCATAATTGCACTCTAATTCCCTAACTTTTATGAAAGCTTTCCCCATGATATTCTTATACATGCAATATTTGTCGATGATCCCATTATTCTTCAATATCTTTGGTCTACTAGAAACTTTTGAAGGTGCAAACACAAGAAGGGGGGTTGAATTGTGTTTTACTAACTTGAATACTTTTTCTGTTTTTGCAGTTTTAAAACAAAACTTGATGTACGAATAAAACAAAGTTAGCAGCTGATATCAAGTAAAAATAAAAACACAGAATTTTATACTGGTTCACCGTTAACGAGGCTACGTCCAATCCCTTCACCTTGAAGGATTTCACTAATTCAAAACCTTGAATTACAACAGTTCAACTGACCCTCCAAGTCAATCTTCTCAAACAGTCTAACAATCCTAGACTCTTGAGGAATACGACACCTTGACTTCCTAAGTCAAATCTTCTTCTACCAATCTGACAACCCCAGATTGTAGAAGGAATTACAACTCCTTGAATCTAATTGCCAAGTAATCAGCTACCCCTTCTGACTCCCTCAGATTGTAGACTCTACTTCAACAACTTAGATCTAACACAAGGGAAATAAAATAACACGAGTGCTTGCTTCTGGAAAGCTGGAACTCACAATTAACCTCACTGAAAACTTGAGTGTTTGCTTTTGGAAGTGTATGACTCTTTTGTGATTTCCGATGCTAAGTATTCTGCCTTGAGCCTCCTTTTATAGATGCATATTAGGGCATCTTCCAAGCTTAATTTCGAGCTGTATCTTGCTGCATTCTCTTGCAAAAATATCTTGACCAATCAGGCTTTACTTAAATGAAAAACATACCTTTTTAAGCTTCAGATTTGCTTTCAAAAATAACTAGCCAATCATGTCTTTAGTTTCTTCCCGCCAACAACTTATGAACTCCCATACGACTTCACTTTATTTTTGTAACAAATCCTTTTAATACTTTGATCAAAATAAATTAAAATCTCCACCGTTAATCCTCATGATTAAATCTGGACTGTTTGATCTTCTGCTCTAGTCCACATCTGGACCTTACTAAGTGATCTGCTGTGATCCTCTGATTTCGGCCAACCCTGGACCACACTTTTGATCTTCTGATCTTCTGATCTCGGCCAACCTGGTCTAGCAAACTGATCTACTGTGATTCTCTGATCTCGGCCAATGCTGGACCACACATTCTGACCTTCTGATTTCGGCCAACACTGGGCCATGGTCTGATCTTCTGATGTCGGCCAACACTGGTCCATATACTTAAATCTGGACCATTGATCGGAATATCTTCCTTCTGATCTGGACCAATTCTGGACTTGGTCTGGATTAAATTGAAATTAAATCTGACAAATAATATTTTAGTCTGGACATTTTACCTTCTGTTTTGAATCAGTTCTGGAGATCATTTCTTCTGGTTTGGACTTAGTTTCATACCCTGAACCATGCTATCTTCTGGTCTGGGTTAAATCTGGATTGATTCTCTTGTTCTGGACCCATTAACTTATCCTCTGATTAAGTCTGGATCAAGTTTGGGCTGTTTATTATTTCACTGCCAGACCATCTTCTGGTCAGAATAACTTCTGGAATAAATCTGACATTTGATTCCTTCTGGTCTGGATCAAGTCTCCCTCTGGCAGGCTTCCTTCTGGTCTGGTCCAGGTCTCCTTTTGACTTTGCTTCCTTCTGATATGGGCCAGCAAAGATATCCTCTGGTGGTGTTTTGACATCCTGGTGTATCCTCTGGTAATTCCAAGATGCATTCTGGATGCATTTTCTGCCTCTGATAACTTCATCTTCTTGTGGTATTTAATATAGTAATTGAAGGTACAAAATTAGATTACATGGAGTGCTTTTGTAAACATCAAAATCATAAGTACTTAGAACCAACTTGGTTCCAACAATCTCCCCCTTTTTGATGATGACAAAACCTAAACTTATTTTGCTAATTTATAACCCGTAGTGCTGAAATACTCTCCCTCAGACCAATCTCTCCCCCTAAGTCTGATACTGACTTTTTCTTCTCCTTTTCAACTCCTTCTTTATTCTCTCTTTCTTTTCTCTCTTCACATTGCCTCTCCTTTTCAACTCCTTCTCTTTTCACTCTTTCTTTTTCTCTCTTTATTTTTCTCTCTCCCTGTTTCTTCTCCATTTCAACTCCTTCTCTTTTCATCTCTTTCTTTTTCGCTCCTCCTTTCTTTTTATCTCTCATTTTCTACTTATTTCTCCTTTTTTTTTCTCTCTCTCTCTCCCCCTTTTTGTCATCAGCCAAAAAGAGGTCCTACTATTTTTGTATTTTTGTTTTTCTCTTTACAAATTACAAAAAGTAAAAACAAAAAATAAAAGACATAAAATAAAATTACAAGAAACTTAAAAACTCCTAAGATGACTACTTGAGCTAGTCAGATATGGAGGTAATGCTGAGATGCTTCTTGATGAACTCGAACCTATCTTCAGGTAGTGCTTTGGTGAAGATGTCAGCCCATTGATGATCAGTGTCCACAAACTGGATGCTTAAAGTCCCTTTTTGAACAAGGTCCCTAATGAAATGGTGTTTTATTTCAATGTGTTTGGCTCTAGAGTGTAAGATAGGGTTATTGGTTAGGTTTATGGCTGAAGTGTTATCACAGAACAAAGGGATATTGGTTTCAAAGATGTTGTAATCTTCAAGTTGATGTTTCATCCAGAGTAACTGTGAACCGCATCCTGCTGCTGATATATACTCAGCTTCAACTGTTGACATAGCAATGGTGCTTTGTCTTTTGCTTGAGCAAGACATCAAATTATCACCTAAGAAAGTGCAGTTGCCACTTGTACTTTTCCTTTCCAGCTTGTCTCCAGCATAGTCGGAATCACAAAAACCTTTTAGTTTGTAGGTGGGGGTTTTCTTGTATAACAAGGTACGGTTGGTGGTTCCTTTAAGGTATCTCAAAATTCGTTTGACAACAGTTAAATGGGATTCCCTAGGGTCAGCTTGAAAACGGGCACATACACAAACACTAAACAAGATGTCAGGTCTAGAAGCAGTTAACAAAGAAGGGATCCAATCATACCTCTGTATGTTTTCTGGTCTACCTTTTGGCTGGTTTCATCTTTCTCAAGTGAGCAGGTTGGGTGCATGGGGGTGGCCATATGCTTACATTCACTCATTTTGAACTTTTTAAGAAGTTCTTTAGTGTATTTAGATTGGTGAATGAGTATACCTGATTTACCTTGATGAATCTGAATTCCCAGGAAGAACTTAAGTTCTCCCATCATGCTCATTTGGAACTCTTTCTGCATTAGGTCAGAAAACTCTTTGCACAAAGTGCCATTAGTCGATCCAAAGATGATATCGTCAACATACACTTGAATAATTAAAATATCTTTTTTAATGGATTTCCTAAATAGAGTATTATCAATCTGGCCTCTATCAAATTCATTCTTAAGCAGAAAGGTACTAAGTCTGTCATACCATGCCCTTGGTGCTTGTTTTAAACCATATAAAGATTTTTTAAGTTTAAAAACATGGTCTGGAAAATCAGAATTTTCAAATCCAGGGGGCTGTTTGACATAGACTTCCTCACTTATATAGCCATTTAAGAATGCACTTTTAACATCCATTTGATACAGAACTATATCATGATTACTAGCAAATGATAAGAGAATTCTAATTGCTTCTAACCTGGCCACTGGAGCAAAAGTCTCAGTGTAATCTATACCTTTCTGTTGACTGTATCCTTGAGCTACTAATCTGGCTTTGTTCCTTACCACTTCACCTTTTTCATTGAGTTTATTCTTGAAAACCCACTTGGTTCCGATAATGTTTTTGTTTGGTCCGGATACCAGATCCCAAACATCATTCCTTTGGAATTAATTCAGCTTGCATTGCAAGTATCCAACCTTCCTCTGCCAAGCCTTATCAACATTTCTTGGTTTAATTGTTGAGAGTAAACCAAACAGACTGGTTTCTCTACTTGATGATCTGGTCTTTAAAGGTTTTGCTGCACTGCTAATAATGAGAGATTCTGGATGTGAAGACTTGTACTTCCATCCATTCTTTCCCTCTGACTTGTCTTCAGAGTCAGCATGTTCTTCTTCATCTTGATCTTTCTCTATGGGTCCAGCTCCTGGTTCCTGTGCCTCTGGTTCACCTGCTATTTCCTCATCTTGCTTTGACTTTTCAGAGTCAAGCTGTTTATCATCAAACTTTATGTGGATTGATTCTTCCACAGTGTTAGTTTCTTTGTTAAACACTCTATAAGCTTTTGATCTCTCAGCGTAGCCAATAATGATACACTTTGAGTTCTAGAATCAAACTTAGCTAGGTTATCTTTAGTGTAGGAAATATTAGGTTTCTTACCTTTCCACACATTTCATAGGTAGTTTTATTTAAGATGGACCTGATGTAGACTCTATTCTGAATGTAGCAGGCTGTGTTGACAACTTCTGCCCAAAGGTAGGTGGCAACCTTCATATCATTCAGCATGGTTCTGGCCACCTCCTATAGTGATCTGTTCTTCCTTTGTACTACTCCATTCTGTTGAGGTGTTCTGGGGGATGAGAAGTTGTGAGAGATGCCATTCTCATCACATAATTCTTCAAAATACTTGTTCTTGAATTCACCTCCATGATCACTTCTGATGGTTATGATCTTAATACCCTGTTCATTCATAACTTGCTTACAGAAAGAAATAAATACTCTGTGAGATTCATCTTTGTTCTTGAAAAATTTTACCCAAGTCCACATTGAGTAATCATCAACAATTACAAAACCATATTTCTTACCACCGAGAAAAGCTGTTTGAACAGGACCAAACAGATCTAAGTGAAGCAGTTCAAGTGGTTGAGAGGTAGAAACACAGTTTTTAGTTTTAAAAGAGCTTTTAGTTTGTTTACCTCTTTGACATGCTTCACACAGAATCTCAGTTTTGGAACTTACCTTGGGAAGCCCTCTTACCAACTGGAGTTTGCTCAATTCGAATATAAGCCTAGGGTTTGCATGCCCTAACCTCTTGTGCCAAATCAGATTCTGCTCACTCACAGACACTAAGCATTTAACCTGTTGCTTAGCAAGACTGAACATATCAATTTTATAAACATTATCCTTCCTAGTGCCAGTAAATAAAACCGACCCACCAGTTGACTAACAGCTTTGCAAGTTTTTTGATCAAAGATAACATCATAATTGCAATCACTTAATTGATTTATGCTCAGAAGATTGTGTTTTAGCCATTTAACTGACAAAACATTTTTAATAGAAAGGGAAGAAGAAGTGTTACCAACAGTTCCTGTACTAATAATCTGACCTTTCTAATTTCCTCCAAAAGAAACTTTGCCTCCATTCTTCATAGTCAGATCCAGAAACATAGATTTGTCTCCTGTCATGTGCTTGGAATAACCACTGTCAAGATACCAAGTTTTGTGTTGCTGATCTGACCTTGCATTTTCTCAGTCAGAATCAGAGTCAAGGTCAGACTCAGATTCAGACTTAGCTTCTGTTCGAGCCATTAGAGCCAATTCTTCTTCTGGCTTATTTGAGCAGTTTCCTTGATTCTGCTTTGGTTGATAAACCATGTTCCTCTGATGATTCTGGAACATGTTTTGATTCTGGTGATTTGGGTGAATCTGGTTGTTCTGATGAATTTGGTAATTCTGGTAATTCCTGTTCTGATTCTGGTTCTTGTACTGATTCTGATTCTGGTTCTAGAGTTGATTCTGGTTCCAGTTCTTGTGCTTATGATACTGATTCCAGTTATGGTTCTGATTCTAGTTTCTGTGCTTCTGATACTGGTTCCAGTTCTGGTTCTGGTTTCACTTCCAGTTCTAGTTCCAGTTTTGATTTTGGTTCCAATTCTAGTTCTGATTCCGGTTCTGGTTGAGTTGACTAGACATTTTTCCATCAGACTCAGATTGCCTTTGTCTTGTTGTAGCAGGAACATAAACCTTCTTCTGCTTTTGCATTGCCAACATCCATTGTCCAGGCACCATTGTTGGTGTCTCCTTCTGGTTGCTCAGAATATCTGCAACATAGACAATTTGATCTTTTGGTACCTAGAACTGATTGGGTCCAGGTTTGTTAGTCTTAACAGCTCTCTGATCTTGTTCAGATTTTACCATTGGACAAGATAGTTCAGAGTGACCTTTCTTAGCACAAACAATGCATAAAACATCAGAATGAACAGCTTTACTTTCAACAATCGTTTCTGTAAAACCAAGACCTCTCTTTCCAGTATTAGTGTTTCCATAAATCATAGATGCATAATTACTTCTTTCCATTCCATTGGAAATAAAGTTTTGAAAAAATTGCTCATACATATCAGATTCACAAACAATTTTGGAAGTGGAACAAATATTACTTTTGAGAGTTTGGTTTTCAGATTTGAGTCTTGCAACTTCAGTTTTAAAATCCTTGTTTTCAGTTGCATACTTAGAATTTCGATTCTTTAAAACTTGGACTTCTTTGGTTAGATTTTTCTTATCTTCCCTAAGAGTTTTCACTTTTAAAGACATCTTATTGTTTGCATTTAAAAAGTCTTTTAAAGTCTCAATTAATTCAGATCTAGTGAGATCAGAAAATACCTCATCGTCTTCATGTTCTGAATCTGTTCCAGAGCTTGAGATGTATTCAGAACTTGAATTTTTATGAGCCATCAGAGCCAGAATTGCTCCCTCTAATGTGCTTCCAGACTTGCTTGAATGACTGCGTCGATCATTCTTCCTTCTGCCTACTTTCCTTCCTGAATTCTTGCCTTTGTGAAGTCTAGAGGCAGGCCTGATGTGTGCCATCTTTGGTGTTTCTGCCTCTTCTTCATCAGACGATTCTTCCTCTGATTCTGATGCATCCCAGGATGCCATAAGACCCTTCTTTCTGAATCTGGAATTCTTCTTGTGCTGTTTGCCTTTTTCCAGATTTGGACATTCTGACTTGATATGTCTAGGTTCATTGCATCCATAACAAACGATACTCTTCTTGTCAGATTCTTCCTTTCCTTTGTTGTTATGTTTCTTCTTGAAGCTTCTTCTCTTCCTGTTTTCCTAGATCTTAACCATCTTTTTGGTTAAGTAAGCCATATCATCACAGTCACTGTCACTATCCTCTGATTCTGATGCTGCCCTTGCAGCTTTCTTCTGTTTTGACTTCAGGGCCAGATTCTTCTTCTTCTTTGGTTCATCTACTTCTAGTTCTAATTCATGAGACCTGAGTGAGCTGATAAGATCTTCAAGTTTTAAGTTGTTCAGATATTTGGCTTGCTGAACTGCAGTAACCATTGGTCTCCACTTGGTTGGTAAGCTTCTTAGAATCTTCTTGACATGATATGCTGTTGTGTAGCTTTTCTTCAAGACCTTCAGTCCAGATATCAGAGTCTAGAATCTACAGAACATTCCATCAATGTTTTCATCATCTTCCATCTTGAACATCTCATATTGTTTGACCAGTATGTTAGCCCTTGCTTCTTGAACCTCCTGGCTTCCTTCATAGGTCAGAACCAGACTGTCGAATATGCTCTTTGCTGCTTCTTTATCTGTGCATCTATGAAATTCCTTGAATGTGATGGCACTGATCATGATGTTTCAGGACTTGTGATGAAGTTTGTATAATCTGCTCTGGTCTGGTTTTATATCGTCGATGTCCAGTTCTTTAGTTGGATCATCTGGAACAGTAGGTGCAGTGTATCCTTTGACTACCATCTTCCATAATTCTGGATCTTGAGATATGAAGAAACTTCTCGTTCTATTCTTTGACTACCATACTCAAACCTTTCTCCATCAAATAGTGGTGGTCTGTTGATGTTACCTCCGAATTCATCTTTGGATTTTGCCATGTTGAACCCCTTGGACCTTTCCTCAAACACTGTTAAGTGCTCAGCCTTGAGACCGAGCTCTGATGCCAATTGAAGGTGCAAACACGAGAAGCGGGGTTGAATTGTGTTTGACTAACTTGAATACTTTTTCTGTTTTTGCTGTTTTAAAACAAAACTTGATGTATGAATAAAACAGAGTTAGCAGCGGATATCAAGTAAAAATAAAAACACAGAATTTTATACTGGTTCACTGTTAACGAGGCTACCTCCAGTCCCTTCACCTTGAAGGATTTCACTAATTCAAAACCTTGAATTACAACCATTCCACTGACCCTCCAAGTCATTCTTCTCAAACAGTCTAACAATCCTAGACTCTTGAGGAATACAACACATTGACTTCCTAAGTCAAGTCTTCTCCTACCAATATGGGTAAGGAATTACAACTCCTTGAATCTAATTGCCAAGTAATCTGCTACCTCTTCTGACTCCCTCAGATTGTAGACTCTACTTCAACAACTTAGATCTAACACAAGGGAAAGAAAATAACATGAGTGCTTGCTTCTGGAAAGCTGGAACTCACAATTAACCTCACTGAAAACTCGAGTGTTTGCTTTTGGAAGTATATGACTCTTTTGTGATTTTTGATGCTAAGTATTCTGCCTTGAGCCTCCTTTTATAGATGCAGATTAGGGCCTCTTCCAAGCTTAATTTCGAGCTGTATCTTGCTGGATTCTCTTGCAAAAATATCTTGACCAATCGGCCTTTACTTAAATAAAAATCATATCTTTTTAAGCTTCAGATTTGCTTTCAAAAATAACTTTCCAATCATGTCTTTAGTTTCTTCCCGCCAACAGCTTATGAACTCCCATACGACTTCACTTTATTTTTGTAACAAATCCTTTTAATACTTTGATCAAAATAAATTAAAATCTCCACCGTTAATCCTAATGTTTAAATCTGGACCGTTTGATCTTCTGCGCTAGTCCACATCTGGACCTTACTAAGTGATCTGCTGTGATCCTCTGTTTTCGGCCAACCCTGGACCACACTTTTTGATCTTCTGATCTCGGCCAACCTGGTTTAGCAAACTGATATGCTATGATCCTCAGATCTCGTCCAATGCTGGACCACACATTCTGACCTTCTGATTTCGGCCAACACTTGGCCATGGTATGATCTTCTGATCTTGGCCCACACTGGTCCATATACTTAAATCTGGACCATTGATCTGAATATCTTCCCTCTGATCTGGACCAATTCTAGACTTGGTCTAGATTAAACTGAAATTAAATCTGGACAAATAATATTTCAGTTTGGACATTTTACCTTCAGTTTTGAATCAGTTCTGGATCAAATCTAGAGATCATTTTTCTGGTCTGGACTTAGTTTCATACCCTGAACCATGCTATCTTCTGGTCTGGATCAAATCTGGATTGATTCTCTTGTTCTGGACTCGTTAAGTTATCCTCTGATTAAGTCTGGATCAAGTTTGGGCTGTTTATTATTTCACTGCCATGCCATCTTCTGGTCAAAATAATTTTTGGAATAAATCTGACATTTGATTCCTTCTGGTCTGGATCAAGTCTCCCTCTGGCAGGCTTCCTTCTGGTCTGGTCCAGGTCTCCTTCTAACTTTGCTTCCTTCTGATCTGGGCCAGCAAAGATATCCTCTGGTGGTGTTTTGACATCCTGGTGTATCCTCTGGTAATTCTAGGATGCTTTCTGGATGCATTTTCTGCCTCTGATAACTTCATCTTCTGGTGGTATTTAATATAGTAATTCAAGGTACAAAATAAGATTACATGGAGTGCTGTTGTAAACATCAAAATCCTAAGTACTCATCCTAAGTACTTAGAATCAACTTGGTTCTAACAACTTTGAATATAATGAACAAAGATGGGTCTCATTCAAGCAACCTAAGATGATGTTTTCCCCTTTCACTGACTCCTTGAAGGGTTTTAAGGACATGTACTATGTTGTTTTCTCGAGGATGAATGAAGCCTTAGCAAACATAGTAGTGACAAGGTTGATTTCATAAGATAAGGGCAACAAAATACTTGATCGAGATAGGGAGTTAGTTGTTGATTTTATTCCCCATTTTCCTTACTATTGGACAAATCACCATTGATGCAAGAGGCAGGAAAAAATGACGTTTAAACCCAAGAGACTCTCTATCTATGAGAGTACAAACCTTTGACAGATTACGTAAATTTATCAAAGGTTTTGATGCTAAGATGGTTGCATAGAAAGATGACATCATGAAAAAGGTACCAGGATTTGTGGAAACCAAAGACTTTTTGAAATTATGAATGCAAAAAAAGCTAAACCCGTTTTTTGCTGAGATGCCTTATACACTTTGATTTTCTTACTTTGTCTTCATATACTTGTATATTTTTGTATTTTACGTTTTGCAAAAAAAACTTGTCTTAGTTTGAAATATCCCTTGCTACCAAGTTGAGGGAATATTCACCAACCTATAGTTCTTCGAGATATAGGACATATAAATTTTTCTTTCTATTTCCAGAAAAGAGGATTTCTCCAGTTTCAGTTTTTCTGACTTCACATACTTTTGGTTTGAAGATAACTTCAAAACCATTGTCACATAACAGACTTATGCTTAGAAGATTATGTTTCAAACATTCAACATATTGGACATCAGTTATTTGAGCAGAGTTTACTTTACCAATAGTTCCTTTACCTTTTATCTGTGCTTGATTGTTGTTTCCAAAAGTAACCGATCCTTCATTCATTAAATGAAACAATTTTTATCTCCTGTCATGTGTCTTGAACAACCACTATCCAAGAACCAAGGCTTTCTCTTGACATTTGGAAATCCAACCTGCATAAGAATTTACATCAACTTTTGGTACCCATTTTGTCTTGGGTCCTTGAGAGTTAGTTTTAAAAGTTTCTTTCTTTTTAAAATAGCAGATTGATTCTTCAATTTTGAAATTGATTTCAAAATCTAAGTTTTAAAAGGTTTTAAACTTGATTTTGAAGAAATTCTAGATCGTTCTCCTTTTCTCAGATTTTCTGGAGAAAGTTCAGTTTTTGTTCCAAAACATTCTCCGTTTTGAGAATAGCTTGAAAAACGTTCTCCTTTCTACATATTTTTCAAAACTGGTTCAATTTTATTTGTGAAATACTATTTCCTTTTAAAAATTCTTTTCCTTTTAATCTTTTCATCTATTTTCTTAAAGTAGCAAGCAAATTCTAGATGTCCAAGCTTATTGCAATATGAGCATTTGGTTTTACATTTTTCCATCTTGCTTTCTAGAATAAAAAAGTTTTCATACATTTTTGTTTTCTGAGTTTGATTAAAACCAAGACCATATTTATCAAATATTCCTACTTGAGATCCCATGATTTTTTTGAATGTTTCAGTAGCTTTAATAAATTTTGATAAGTCAGTTTTAAGAATTTTATTTTCTGTTTTAAGGACAATGTTCTCCGTTTTGACTGCAGAACGTTCTTGACCTTTCTAAATTTCATAATTTTGCTGCTTTGATTCTCTTAATTCTTGAATGGTATTTTTGAGAACATCATTCATAGCCTGAGTTTTTTTTTTCTTTAAAAAATTGTTCTTTTGAAGAACTACATTTTTGAATAAGAAAGTTTGAATCATTTTGCAAGTTGCAAAATTCTTTTCCCATTTGTTCAAATAAAGAGCAAGGTTCATAATTTGTTACCTCATTTTCTTCTGTATTTGCCATCAAGCATATGTTGGGTTTTTCACCTTCTTTTGTGTCTGATTCTTCTGAATCATCCCATGTGGCAAACATTGATTTCTTCTTAAAAGGAAATCGTTTTGGGGTTTTCTTATTTAAGGGACATTCAGCCTTGTAATGTCCTAATTTATGGTAACCGAAACATGTGATTTGGCTCTTGTCTACTTCTGTTTTGAGATTTTTGTTTGGAAATCCCTTCTTGATTTGATCTCTTCTTCTCATCATTCTTTGTATTCTTCTGGTGAGAAGGGCAATCTCTTCATCAGCATCTTCTTGTCCAGTTTCTTCTGGTTCTTCTTCTGTTTGTATTGTGATGCTTTCTTGAGACGCCTTTCCTTCAGAGCTATTGCCTTTCCATTCTTGACTGGTTTGTCTTCTTGTAGTAATATTTCATGTGCTCTTAAGGTCCCAATTAGTTATTCTAGGGGAAGTGCTTCAAGATTCTTGGCTTGGCTTATAATTGTTACCATTGGTCTTCATACGATTGGAAGACATCTCATGATCTTTCTTGCTCTGTCTTGTATTGAGTAAGCTTTGCCAAGGGAATGCATCTCATTTACTATTGTTGTGAATCTTGCGTACATCTCATCAATAGTTTCTCCTTCTTGCATCTCAAACAATTCAAATTTTCTTATGCCAATGTCTATTCTTGTTTCTTTGACATGGCTTGTTCCTTCATGGTGAGTTTACAGTGTGTCCCACACTTCTTTAGAAGTTTTTTATTCATCTACTCTTTCACTTTCTTCCCTGCTTAAAGCACAAGATAAGAATAAATTAGCTTTAGGTTTTAAGAGTACCTTAGCTTTATCATCAGTTGTTCAGTCTGCTTCTTTCTTTTCTGCTGATGTTGAATCTTCTTGATTTACTCTTGGGGAATGAAATTTCCATTAATTATGATATTCCACATTCCTGTATCTTGTGATTTCAAAAATAGCTGCATTTTGCTTTTTCAGAAATAATATGTTGTGCCATCAAAGTATGGTGGTCTGTTTGAGGATCCTCCTTCAACAATGTATTTTGCTTTCGACATTCATTTGGATCTTTTTCTCTAACACTTGTTAAGTGTTCTTTTTAGAGACCATGCTCTTATGCCAATTGAAGTAGCAATGTCGATTTACAAGGAAGGGGGTTTGAATTGTAAATCTTCCTATTTAAAATTTCCTAAAAAAACTTAAGATTTTAAGTCAAGAATGATCTTGGTTGAGAAAAAAGAAAACATAGAACGTTCTTGTAATTTACCAGAAAACGGGGAATGTTCTTGGTTAGTTAAAAATCAGAAAATTAGTTTGTATTTTTAACTTGAAAAAATCAATCTGACTTCATGAAAAGATAAAGGATAAAAGATACCACACAAGGATATATCCTGGTTCACCCAACTCGGGCTACGTCCAGTCCTCACAATTGTGAGATTTTCCATTAAGTGTTCAAAACAAGAACCTTTTTGATTTTACAGCACCTAGTCTAGATCAATCTTGATCTATTTACAAAATGCAATCTTTCCACCAAGAAAGAAACACAATCAGATCACCTATCAATCTTTAGATATGAGTTTACTCTTTACCTTTTAACCATGAAAGGATTTCTCACAATCTACTCAAACTATACTCAACACTTATAGTCTTGAGTTTTTACACAATGATAATAAGATTGTTTGATATAATCTGAGATGTCTCAACTCGTGTTTGAGATTAGATTCTTTACAAGAGATTCAGTACAAATATAACAAGGGATTGAAATAAGATCATAACTGACTCTTATTGAGAAAGGGAGAATTTCAAATATGTGAATGTGAATGATTTGATCAGTTTTGTTAGCAGTTGAACTTATGTGTTTTCCTTGAGCATTGGCCTTCTATTTATAAGCTTGAGAACACTTAATGATGGTCAAAAAGAGCTGTTGGTAGTGCTCTGTTATTTTTGAGCAAAGACCAAAATATATGATTAAAAAATGTTTCAGCTTTTGAACATTTTGCGTTCTGTTTGACTGAGCTGATTTCTATGTTCTTGATCAGAATCTCTTGAGTTTAATGATCCTAATCACTTCAGATATATTTGTTGATGCCTTTAGCTTGATCTGGAGTTTTGATTCTTGTCAAAATAGCTTGGAGAATGATGATGAATTGTTGTAGAATGTTTACTGAAGATACTAGAGATTGATGATCAATCTGGAGTTTTTAGTCTTGAACATTCTGGAGATTGATAATTAATCTGGAGGTTTTAGTCTTGATCATTCTAGATGTTTTCTTGATCAATCTGGAAGTCTTGTATATTTCAAGATCGTTCTGAAGGTGCAAACACGAGAAGGGGGGGTTGAATTGTGTTTGACTTAACTTGAAACTTTTCCTGTTTTAATACTTTCAAAACAAAACTTGATGTATAATTAAAACAGAGTTAGCAGCGGATAAAAATAAAAATAAAAACTCACAGATTTTATACTGGTTCACCGTTAACGAGGCTATGTCCAGTCCCTTCGCCTTGAAGGATTTCACTAATTCAAACTTGAATTACAACCTTGCTACTGACCCTCCAAGTAAGTCTTCTCAAATAGTCTAACAATCCTAGACTTCTTTGAGGAAAAACAACTCCTGTCTTCAGCCAATCTGACACCCCAGATTGTAGAAGAAATCACAACACTATGAATCTAATTGCCAAGTAACCTGCTACCTCTACTGACTCTCATAGCTTGTAGACTCTACTTCAACAACTTAGATTTGACATAGTGGAACGAAAACAACAAGAGTACTTGCTTTAAAAACTGAGACTCAACAATTGACTTATATGAAAATTTGAGAGTGTTTGCTTTTGAAGTGTATGACCCTTTTGTGATTTTCGATACTAAGTAATCTGCCTTGTGCCTCCTTTTATAGATGCTGATTTGGGCCTCTTCCAATCCTTAAATTCGAGCTAAATATAGCTGGATTCTCTGTAAAAATATCTTGACCAATTGGGCTTTATTTAAATAAAAAATATATCTTTTTAAGCCTTAGATTTGTTTCATATCTTAACTGGCCAATCAAATATGTGCATTGCTTCCCGCCACAGCTCCTGACTTCCATGCTACTCCAATTTAATTTATAACAAATCTTTTATAATATTTTGATAAAAAAAATCATGAGATCTTCACCATTAATTCCCATGATCAAATCTGCACCATTGGATCTTCATGCGATAGTCCACAGCTGGACCCGCTTGATTGCTATGCTATTGTCCTCTGAATTCGGTCATTCCTGGACCATACTTCCTAACCCTCTGGTCTTCTGATTTCAGCCTTCCCTGGACACGCACTTGATATGCTAAAATCCTCTGAATTCGGCCTTTGCTGGACTGCACATCCTGTCCCTCTGATTTCGGCCATTGCTGGGCCATGGTCTGATTTTCTGATCTTTATCATCACTGGACCAAATAATTATTTCTGAACCATTGATCTGGAAGTTTTTACTCTGATCTGGACGGATTCTGGAATTTGGTTTGGAACAAACTGAAATTAACTTGAACAAAAAATATTTCAGTCTGGACATTTTACCTTTGATTTTGGATCAGGTGTGGGTCGATTCTGGAATTCATTTCTTTTGATCTGGACTTAGTTCCATGCCCTGAATCATGCTATATTATGGTCTGGGCCAATTCTGAATTGATCCTCTTGTTCTGGACTCATAAACATACCTTCTGGTCAAGTCTGGAACAATTCTGGGCAGTTCAATTTTTCACTGCCAGGCCATCTTCTGGTTAGAATAACTTCTGGAATAAAATTGATATTTGATTCCCGTTTGTCTGGAACAACTCTCCTTATGGCAGGCTTTCCAATGGTATGATCCATGTTTCATTCTGATTTTTATTCCTTCTGATCTGGGCCATCAAAGATATCTTCTGGTCATCTTTTGACATTCCTGGAGTATCTTCTGGTCATTCCAGAATTCATTTTTCTGGAATCCTTTGATCACTGCTTTTGATTCCTTCAGTTTCTGGGGCATTTAACTTAATAATTCAAAGTACAAAATAAGTTTACATAGAGTACATTTGTAAGCATCAAAATCCTAAGTACTTAGAACCAACTTGGTTCCAACACGTTCAACATTCTTGGGAGTCAAGCTAGAGAAGGTTCAAACTTGTTTGGACTTGCTTGATTCATAACCTTTTCCCTTTGTGATTCAAGTGGTTTCTTTGAATAGAATGGATGCTATTTGTTCCTTGTCAAGTACTGATAATATTGATGTTAATACCAGAAGCAATATCTTCTTTTAATTAATGGAGATTGATTGATCTTGAGGTTGTCTCGATCATTTTTTGGACCTGGAGAACATTCTTCATTTTCCAGAAATTGTCAAGAATGTTCTCTGTTCTTGTCTGTTCAAACTTATGTTGATTTCTTTGCTTTGCTTGAATCCTATATTTGAATTAATACACTCAAAAGCACAAGTTAAATTAACATACCATCTAGAATCATAATTAACTTTCTTAATTAACCTTAGTTTATTTTCATCAAAACTTTAAAATTGAGAGTTTGTCTTAACACCAACAACATAATTGGCTCACATCTTGGACCTAGGTCCTACTAGTCGACAAATGGTTCTCGTAGAGAACGTGTCTACACTTTGGGTTTTCTCCTTTTCCTCACAATGATTGGTGCTAACTGAGAGTACTTATCCTAGGTGGAGAGGCTTCTAAAAGAGAAACACAAGTTTGAGGTCGAGAAGATAGAAAACAACCTTACAATCACGTACCTCCAAGAAATTCCAAAAGGTTGTTGGGCTCTTGACTAACTTGACCCTTATGACTGAAAAGAGAAAATGAATCCAGATGAGCTCAAAAATGAATAAGAGAAGAAGAACAAAGAGCATGCTGATGAAGCTTGAAGAGTTTAGGACAAGGCCAAGAAGTTTAAAGGTTTGCAAGAGAAGTTGACAACTTGTAAATCCATATTGGAGAAGTTGAAGAAAGAAACGCCCAATGATAATAAGATCATTAAGGCTCTAGAAGTTGATATTCTGAAGATCAGAGTTGGATCCTTTGACAATGTGGTGAGACATACTTTCCTTATGAAAACTGAGGGCAAGCGCTTTGGAGATAACTGACCACGACAAGGATGACAACAACTTTTGGGATTTTGACAATGGCAAGAGTACTGCTATTTACACAAGACATGACCTATTTGTAAATAAATCCTAACATGGCTGATGCCACCTTTGAAGCCCCTATTTGCATCACTCAAGAGTTACAATTTTTAGTATATGAGACATCCATTGTCGCGTTCATGAACCTATCATTCCAGAGAACTTGGACAAGAGGCAGGTTGAAGGGCCTGACCGTGCATACTATCGCTTGTTTGGCCAAGTTTATCGAAGGAAATTTCGTGGGCTTCGGTGGAGGAACATGCATAGGGATCAGCCAACCACGTTATAATGTGTCTTCTTATCATCCATCTGACCTCTAGGGATGTTTTCCTGTGAATATGAAATTGCAGCTACGACGAACAAGGTTGTGTTTTGTCATATGGCCAATATCGTGTTTGTCTTTTTTTGTTAGTTGAGTCGGCAATGTATTTTGGCTTTATCTAATGTATATCCCTTTCCTTTCACTTAAACTATGTGGTAAGACCACAAATATTTTGGTCTTATGTATTTTAAAATGAATGGAGATCAATTGACTCTAAGAGTAAGTCTAAGATAAATTACTCCTCTTAATAACTCAATATAAATGATGAATTTCACTAATCCAATATTCAAATTAAATATTCTTATTGAGTAGATCAACTCTGCAAATTTTTATAAAATTTTAAAAATATTTGATACTTCATTAAATATTTTCAAATGAACATATATTAAGCTTTTAAAAAATATAAGTAAATATTGGTAACTAGATTACATAGCTACAAATTTCAAATTTATATAAAACTTTGTCTGCTTGATCATTAATATATTTTTTTCAATAATCAACGAATTGGTTAATTTATCATTTATATTGAGTTATTAGGCGGGGTAACTTATCATAGACTTACTCCTGGAGTCAATAGGTCCTCACCCTTTTAATTTTATACCATTTTTGGTTTAAGATTATCCTCATATTATAGCGTAATCAGGATTAGTTAACTAGGTTCCACCAATGGGACAACATGGTGTCTCATTATATGGTATTAGAGCAGGTCAATTTAGATCAGATTGCTTATGTTTAGGGTTACACTAGCTAGGTCAGTTTGAACCACATCAATTACTAATTGTATAAAAAATGGTAGAATGTTTGTTTTCGTGAGCCTTCTGACTTGCTAAGAGGGAAGAGCTTTATCTCCCAAAAGATGGAACGTCTTTAGGATTAAATCATTCTAAAGATATATGTCTTATGAATGTTGAGCCAATGACAATTCTTTCTAGGGAGTTATGGCTCAAAATACTCACTTTGGGTCTAGAGGACGTGGCACATAAAGAGGTTTATATATATGAAGCTATTCCAAAGAGAAGAGCACCTAGAAATACCCCATAGGACAAGCAGAGAACTCTCGAACATGGGGAAACACCCCTAACTGATAATAGAGATGAAAGAAAATTGGATGTGGCCGTGTTACCTCAAACACAATAGAATGGTAAGATGTTGTGAATAACTTGAGAGTAAAAACTTTACTAATAACATAAGAGAAAAGTCAAATGTGAAGATGCCAAACTTAACTCATTTTTAAAAGGAAAGCCACCTCAATTCAACGACGACTACAATCTTGAAGCAGCAGAGAAATGGCCCCAAGAGATAGATAAAATATTTTCTTTCACGCACTGTAAAGTGAATTGAAGAGTATGATATGCAACTTTTATGCAGACTGGAGATGCTGAAGCTTAGTGGAGGGGAAAATAAAGGTTGTTCGAGGATGAAGGAAGAGAAATTACCTGAAAGCTGTTTCAGGAAGTATTGCTTGGGAAATACTTTACCAAGTTATCTAGGAAGAAGAAGGAGAAGAAGTTCCTCAACCTACCCAAATATATAATGATAATAAGAGAATATACAAATAAGATCCAATTGTTGCAGAAATATTCAAAATTTTACCAGGTTGCATCTATACGAGAATTGGGCATGTCAAAAATACCAAAATGAGTTAAGATACGATATTGAGAAGGTTGTCTTGCGTTTGCATGTTGAGAAATTTAATGAACTGACAGATCATTGCTTGAAGATTGAAGTAATAGACAATTGGAAGAATCAATACGGGTCAGGAGGACCGATCCAAAACAACAACAATAAAGGGAACTTTAATTGAGGTCAAGGAGGGAGACCCCAACTAGGAGGATTGTAATATTAGATACCTGCATTGTATCTTAATAATGCTTTGGGAAAGTTGGAACTGAAATGTTTTACTCATGGAGGAGCACACCTAAGATAAAATTGTCCTCACACTTTTCCAAGGATTGTCGCCAAAGAAAAGGACAACAAGAGGGCTAGAGAAGCGACCCAAATAATAATAATAATGCTAGAGAAAGAGGGGGAGGCCCAAATACATGATTACAATTGGGGTGTTCATGGTGCACATTGGATCCATTTTGAGGCAAAAACCATATGATCAAAAGATAAAAATCACATGCGGTTTGGTTCGGTTTGGATAACAAGTTTAAAAAAAATCTAATCGAATTTCAAGTAGTATAATTTGGATCAGTTTTTGGATATTCAAATTACAATTGTAAAAAATATATATTAATATTAATATTATTAAAACATAGTAAAATAGCAGGGTTGATGCAACGTATATCATATATTTGAAATATAGCAACAAAATAGATTAAATTAAACTAATAAGTATTATTAGGAAAAAAATTAAAAACCAACAAATAATATATAAATGCAATATATCGTACTCATAAAAAATAAATAAGTGTTAAAATGTATGATTGAGGTTTGATTCGGTTTTGAAAAGGAATCCAAAATCTGATCCAATTCGTGTTGTTTTAAACAAAATGACATCCAAAAGTGTTTGGTTTTGTTTTGTTTTCGGTTTTTCTTTTTATCGGTTTGCAATTTTTTTAGATCGGTTTGGATGTGAACACTCCTTATCACAACCTTAGAATCAAAGTGATAGAACAACCACATAAGAGTCTTCTCTGTGAGAGATTTTGAGACAAAAAATCGGAAAAACTTATTCTAGGTATGTCTTTAGTCAAAGGAAAACTAGTGGCGATATTATTTGATTCAAGAGCAACACATTCTTTTATATGCCAAAATTGTGCGGACCTCAACCATAAGTTAACTATTTCATCTCCAATGGAGGAAAAGATGGTAACTGCTTCAATTTGTAAAGGTTGTCCCCCAACCATATAAAATAGAAAATTCGTCATTGATCTTGTAGTTCTCCCACCGCAAAACTTAGATATTATCCTAGGAATGAATTAGCTAACCACCTATTGTTTGATAGTAAATTTCAAGAAAAAGAGTTTAACCTTTGATGAGGAGGAAGTCAAGGAGAAAGATGTAATAAAAAACATCACTCAAAAGTTCATGATGTTATTTTTCCATGTCAGGAGAAGAAAGTTCAAAGGCACGAATTACTTACCTGTGGTGTGTGAGTTTTCAGAAGTATTTCCATGGCTTACCGCCATTATGAGAAGTAGAATTTACATTATATTTGGTATCTGAAACATGACCAATTAGAAGCAACTAGATGAGATGTTAGGGAGCTCCTATCTTGTGGGGAGCTCCTATCTTATTTGTGGAGAAGAAAGGATGGCAAATCAAGACTCTGTGTGTATTATAGACAACTTAACAAAGTAAGGATAAAGAATAAATACTCATTACCAAGGATCAATGGTTTAATGGATTACTGGAAAGGCACACCAATTTTCAAAAAGATATATATAAAGTCAGGGTATCACCAGATCTGTGTCAAGGAAGAGGATATTCCAAATATTTGCTTTATATGAATAGGATATTTAGGTAGTATTCATCGACGACATCTTAATTTAATCCAAGAGCTGTGAAGAACATGAAGAAAATTGTACCGAATGTCTTCAAATTGCAAATTTTGCTTTGAAGAAGTACAATTATTAGGTCATGTGGTCAATTAAGAAGGGGTCACGATAGATCCAATTAAGGTGGAAGCAGTACTAAAGTGGGAAAACCGAAAAAACGTTGGAGAAATACGACATTTTCTCAACTTGGATAGATATTACCGAAGGTTTGAAGGATTTTTGAAAATTTTGCAACCAATGACCCTATTAACAAGGAAATGTCAAACTTTTGTATGGACTAAAGAATGCGAGGAAAGCTTCAAGAAGCTAAAAGACAGATTGATGTCATCACCAATACTCATTTTACATAATCTACTAGGGCAATTTGATGTATATTGTGATGCATCATCTATACAACTTGGTTTCATGCTAATGCAATAAGGTAAATTTGTGGCCTTTGCGTCAAGAGAGTTGAAGGTTCATGAATTGAATTATTCTACTCATGATTTAGAGATGATTGCAATTATTTTCGCTTTAAAAATATGGAGACAGTTCTTGTATGGATCTAGATTCATAGTTAGTGGCGGAGCTTGACTAAAAAGTTTGGGGTGGCCGAAGTTCAAACTTCAAAGCGAAAACTGATCAAAAAACCCCAATGTTCAAACTTCAAAGCAAAAACTGATCAATTTTTCAATCTCAACAAGTTCTTCTCATTTTCTTCTCATGTCTTTGTTAAATTTTTGTTTTTATGTTGTGTTGTGTTCTTCAAACTCGCACTGTCTTTCATCAATTCTTGTTTTTGAGTTGTTTTTTTCACACTCATACACCTTATTTTTTTAATTCCATCATTTTCCTTATACTTTGAGTATGGTAATTGTGCATTTAGGCCATGACTTTGAGTATGGTAATTGTGCATTTAACATTATTTTTTTATTTCAAGCCATTGTCAGATAATGATAACCATATACATTGTATGCCCCCAAAGGATCTAAATAAAATATGGCAATACATAACTCCAAATATATCTCACAAGCAAGAAATGAGAACAACAATATTGAATCCAATCAAGCTTAAAACACATACAAGTTCCAACATTCACCAATCTTTCATAATCAACTTTATATATAGCATTTGATGAACAACTATTATTATAAAATTGAAATCAGCAAGCATCCATAGCAAAATAAAACCAAATTCCAATTATGTTGAGGAAGCAAGTTGAAATAGAAGACTTACAAAAGGGTACTTGGAGGCTTTATCATTCCACACAGCCAATAATCCCAAAGATGCGAAAAAACTCAATCCTCCACAATGCCACGCCAATGCTTCATACTAGTAACAAAGTAAAAACAATCAACTTCATGCGTTCAATTTATAATCATTATATCCTAAATTTCCCTAGGGTTTACCTTTCCAACAGTATCAACAATAGGATCTGTACAGCGTTCAGAAAATGGAGTACCGTTGTCCCATAAAAGTTCCTCGTTCTTGCACAAAATCTACTATCACCCCAACGATTCTAAATCAATAAAAACCAGCGAGGCGAAATTGAAATCCAAACTCCAAAACTCAGCAAAACTCGAAACTCCAAATCAACAAAAATCAACAAAATTGAAATCCAATCTCCAAACGAAACTATCCTACTCATGATTTAGAGTTTGCTGCTGTAGTGCTTGCATTAAAGGTCTGGAGGCACTACTTATATGGATGCACGTTCATGGTATTCAGTGACCATAAAAGTTTGAAGTATCTGTTCGATCAAAAAGAATTGAACATGCGTCAGAGGAGATGGATGGAGACTCTCAAGGATTTTGATTTTTCATTGCAGTACCACCCTTGGGAAAGAAATTGTGGTGGCTGATGCATTGAGTAGGAAAAGTGTGTCAATATCTTCAATGATAATGGTTAGACAACAAGAAATGTGGGAATCATTTAGAGATCTACACTTGGATGTAGAGTTTGCACCGGGAATTTTAAAGTGTGGAATGATAAAACTTTCGAGTGGTCTACTTGAGGAGATTGCGAACTTGCAAGATGACGCATTAATCCAAGAAAAGAGGAATATAATAGTGCAAGGAAAGACAACAGAGTTCGGGATTGGACCAGATAATATTTTGAGATGTAATGGGAGGATTTGTGTTCCTGCAGTTGCAGATCTGAGGAGAACAATTTTGGAAGAGGCTTATAAGAGTAAGTTGAGTATTCATCCGGGAGCGACAAAGATGTATCATGACTTAAGACATAATTATTGGTGGCCAGAAATGAAGAGGCATGTAGCAGAGTATGTATCGGCTTGTTTAACTTGTCAGAAAGCGAAAGTGGAACATCAGCGACCTGTTGGAATGTTGCAACCTTTGGATATACCGGAATGGAAGTGGGATAGCATTTCCATGGATTTTATAACTGGATTGCCCAAGACAAGGAGAAAGAATGATTCGATTTGGGTAATAGTAGATCGATTGATAAAATCCACATATTTCTTACTAGTAAAGACCACCTATAAGATAGATAGACTGACGGAAATCTACATTGCTGAGATTGTGAGATTACACGGAGTACCATCGAGTATCGTATCAGACTATGATCCAAAGTTCACGTCTCATTTTTGGGGAGCGTTGCATGAAGCGTTGGGAATGAAACTGAAATTGAGTTCGGCATACCATCCACAAATTGATGGACAAACTGAGAGAACAAATCAGACTTTGGAAGATTTATTGAGAGCATGTGTATTGGATGATAGAGGGAGTTGGGATGATGTATTGCAATTGATTGAGTTTACCTACAACAATAGTTTTCACGCAAGTATTGGAATGGCACCATATGAGGCTTTGTATGGACGCAAGTGTCAGACGCCTTTATGCGGGTATAAGGACAGAGAGAGTATGATTGTAGGACCTGAGATGGTGCAACAGACTACAGAGAAGGTCAAAAGGATCAAAGAGAAAATGAAGATCTCATAGGACTGTCAGAAGAGTTATGTTGACAAGTGTCGCAGACCTTTGGAATTTGATCAGGGTGATCATGTGTTTCTCCGGGTCACGCCTACAATTGGAGTTGGCAGAGCTATTAAATCAAGAAAGTTGACTTCGAAATTTATTGGACCATACCAGATTACTGCACGAATTGGACCAGTGGCTTATTTTATTGCTTTACCTCAAATACTGTCCAATATTCACGACGTATTTCACGTATCGCAGTTAAGGAAATATATTTCGGATCCGTCACATGTGATCGAACCAGACACAATTCAACTGAAGGATAACCTGTCATTTGAAGTATTACTTGTAAGAATTGAGGACAGGAAGATTAAACAGTTGAGGAACAAGGAAGTCACACTAGTCAAAGTGATTTGGAATCCGACTACTAGAGACGCAACTTGGGAACTAGAGAGTAAAATGAGGGAACAATGTAAGACCCTTAAATTTAAAATTTAATTACGGAATTAATATTAAGTGTATTTTGGAGATATGTGTAAAATATTTAATATATGTATGTTTTGAGTGAATATATATATATATATATAAATATTTATTTTGGAAGATGAATTAAGATTATTAGATGAAGAGTAAATTAATTTAATTACGAGTAATTAAATTATCGGGCAGTTAATTAAGGGATTATTGGCTAATTGCGACGAAACCGGTTAAGTGTTGGAGGGTTCAACAATATTTTAGTATTATTTTTAATGAGGTGACACCCACATATGCCTATATATAGGAGTGAGAAGGGAGGGCAAAGTCAGAACACCATTCCTCCTCCATACTGCATGTAACAGTAACATTTCCCTTCTTCCTCCCATTCTGAGTTCTGTTCGTTCAAAAAAAAAAAAAGAGAGTTCCTCAAAAGTGAGATTACTTGGAAATCCAAGCACCAAACCAAAAAACGTCCAGTACAAAAGTTGTTCTCCTCATCATTACGGAGCTAGAGAACCCATTTTCGTAGCGGCGAACGCGAGCGGGAATTTCACCGACTTTTGTCGCGAGAAACTGAACGAGAGCAGAAACGAAACAGAGGTAAGGGGCACATTCCACTTTCTAGTTTGCATTAGGGTTTTAAATGCATACTGTTGTGGCATTAATGTTGTTTCATTACTGTTTTTGAAGAAAAACTGGTTTGCATGTCACTTTGAAGGATGAAAAATGCTTTCTGTTGAGATTTTAACAATTTGTGATATTGCTGTTTGGTGGTTATCTCAATGCTGTTTTGTCTGTGTGGGAAAGCTGAAAAATGTTTTGCATGTTAATTTGAAGATGATCAAAATGCATGTTCATAAAACTGTTTTGCATGTTGTTATAATATGCGAGAAATGCATTCTGTTTGATGTTTGATGATCAAAATACTGTTTTGGCTGAAATACATCAGTGATGTTCTGTTTGTGTGAGAAAGCTGGAAACTGCTTTGCATGTTGTTTTGACTGTGTAAGAATACTGGAAAATACCTTGCATGTGTTTTGAGAAATGATCCAAATGTAAACGTGTAAAAAAAATGTATGTTTTGTGGGGTTGACATTCCGTTTTGGATTATTCTGGTGTTGCTGATGTTTTCAAAAGAAAAGGATTTTGAATGATGAAAGTGCTTTTCTGCACAATCTGTTCTTGATGAAAAATGCCTGAGTTTTGTGGTTCTAAAGAATGTTGAATCTGTTTTGGTGTTGTGTTGGTTTTACAAAGGAAAAAGTTTGAAAATGTGTTGAAGTTTCACGAAAATTTCACTGAATTCGAAGGTGTATTCGAATACAACCTGAAAAGCTTATGTTTTCTTCAAAATTTTGAACTTGTGTTCGAATACGAGCTTCTGTATTCGAATACAGATGAAGGATTTGTGTTTCTGACTTAACATCTGTATTCGACTACGACCCTGTCGTATTCGAATACAGGATGCTGATTTTCACTATTTTTGCTTCTATATTCGAATACAAGGGAGCTGTATTCGAATACAGATTCGTGTTTTTCCAGAAAATCAAGTTTCAGACACAATCATGTGAACTTTAAGTGTTCGGGAACATTGGGAAGGTTTGAAATGATTTAAAATGGAGTTTTTGAAATAGTTTTGAAGAGGAGATAATGAGGTTCTTGAAACCTGTAATGATGTTGGGAAAATGCTGAATATACACTGTTTTGTCTTCTGTATTCGAATACAAGTATGCTGTATTCGAATACAGAATGTTGAAATTGCAGTTTCAGCTTCTGTATTCGAATACAAGGGATCTGTATTCGAATACAGATTCGTGTTTTTCAAAAATCCAGAGTTTTAAACATTGTTTTATAAACTTTAAGTGTTGGGGAGCATTGGGAAGGTTTGTGACAAGTTAAAATGGAGTTTTGAGGTAATTTTAAGTTGTAATGATGAAGCTTTTGAGACCTCTACTGATGTTGTGAAAATACTGATTTTTGCACTGTGACAGCCTCTGTATTCGAATACAAGGAAGCTGTATTCGAATACAGAGTGTTGATTCTGCACTGTTTTGGCTTTTGTATTCGAATACAAGGAAGCTGTATTCGAATACAGATTCGTGTTTTTCCAGAAATCTCAGTTTTAAACACTGTTTTATGAATTTTAAGAGTCAAGGGAACCTTGGGGAGACTTATGAAAATTTAGAATGGAGTTTTTAGATAATGTGAAGTGGTAATGATGAGATGATTGAATGTTTAATTATTGATGTGATGAAAATAAAATTATTTGTGCTGAGATGTTTTGGGGAAATGATGGAAAGGCTGAATTTTTACTGATGTTGCATACTATTTTCAGTGAAGAGAAAACATTGCATGTTCATGCACTGCATAGTCAGGTGGTACCCGTGATGGGCCATAGAGTAATGCGTAAACGTGCTGATCTGTTGAGCGATTGCACGAGTGCTGGTCTGTTGAGCGACTGCATTGGTACTAGTTTGTTGAGCGATTGTACCCTGAAATGCGCAAAAACGTGCTGATCTGTTGAGCGATTGCACGAGTGCTGGTCTGTTGAGCGACTGCACTGGTACTGGTCTGTTGAGCGAGTGTACCTTGGTATATGTAAAACGTGCTAGTCTGTTAGCGACTGCACGAGTGCTGGTCTGTTGAGCGACTGCACTGGTGCTGATCTGTTGAGCGATTGCACCCTGGTCTTGAGGGCCGTTAAAGTCAAACATATTTAAATTGTGCTGTTCTGTGAGCGACTGCACCTTGGTAATTCCAAGAAGTTGAATACATGAGCATATACATATTGCACCGGGGTGATTGACCGGTGGGTCACGATTTGGATATATGTTGATGATTGGAAATTGATGTGTGTAAGTACTTTAAAAAAAAATCTGAATTTCTGAGGAATGATTGTGATTGCTGAAGTGTTAGTTGTACTTACAACATGTTTTCCATATTAATTGGTTGCTGTTTGAAAAGGCATACATGTCATGAAAGTTCAAAATGAGCATCCTTATTTATCATCATTGTTATATGATATGCCATGGATATGTTTGTTATTGTCATATAAATGCTATGTGTTAATTGTTAATTTCGGTCGGTGACTCTTTACTATTATTGTGGAAATTGGGCTTTGCCCTCAGATGATACCCAAACCCGTCCCACCGACGATTACACTAACGACGGAGACGTCGTTAGTTTCCCTTGATCTTTACGTACGAAGTATTCGTGGGCAACGTAGAGGGACAGACAGCTGGGGTGAAGACGAGACTTGTGGAGGAGGCGGTGGAAATTGCTTGCTACTGTAGCTTAGTGCATGATCAGACTAGACTTTTGTATAGGGTCTTGAGTTTGGGAAATGTAATTGGTTATTTTGGGAATTATTGTATAACTTTTCTGCTAATATTTTCCGCACTCTGATAATATTTTGGTGGGTCTAGGATACAGCTGTTGGATGTATCTTTATTTGGTTATGTTTTGAAGAATTAAATTCCCAAAAATAATTTACTTGATTAATCGTGATGTAATTATTTAACTACTTCTTTATTTTGGATTACGACGTCGAACAACTTTTAATTTGAATTGATTTTAATTCTTTTGAATTAATAATTTGGAAAAAGAAAATTTCTTTTATTTATTTAAAAAAAAAAATACACTCGCGCTGTGTTTTAAACTCGAGGTGTTACAAACAACATCCTCAGTTGTTTATCGACATGTAGTTTCGTGGACGAAACTAATTTAAAGGGGGTAGTAATGTAAGACCCTTAAATTTAAAATTAAATTATGTATTTAATGTTAAGTGTATTTTGTGAATAATTGTAAAATATTTAATATATCTATATTTTATATATATATATATATATAAATATTTATTTTGGAGGTTGGATTAAAATTATTGGACGAAGGATAAATTTATTTAATAACGAGTAATTAAATATCGGGCAGTTAATTAAGATGTTATCTATTAATTACGACGAGAGTGGTTAAGTACTTGATGGTCAAGCAATATTATAATATTACAGTGTTGGGTGAGGTGACACATATATGCCTATATATATGTAAGTGAGAAGCAAGAAAAGAAATTAGAAACATTTCCTTCCTTCCTCACTGCTGCGCCAGTTTCCTTCTTCCTCTTCTCATTCTGTTTTTGTGTTGGTGGTAACAAAAGAGCATCCTCAAAAGTCAAATTACTTCGAAATCCAAGCGCTGAACCAGAAAGTGTCAAGAACAAAAGTTGTACCTCTCATCATTACGGAGCTAAAGAACTATATGTGGTAGCGACGACGCGAACGGGACTTTCGCTGACTTTTGTCGCGGTAACGTGAACGAGCAAAGAAAATGAAACTGTTGTGCATGTTGTTATGGATGATGAAAATGCATGCTGTTGATTTTTTTTTATGATCTGTGTTGTTGCTGTTTTGGTTGATACATCAATGATGTTTTGGTTGTGTGTGGATACTAGAAAGTGCTTTGCATGTCGTTTTGGGGATGATCAAAATGCATGTGTTGGGATATGGCTGTACTGTCTTGTGACTGTTTTAGGAGGGTAAGATTGTTTTTTTGCTGTTGTTGTTGATTTGTTGTTAAGTGGATGATGCTTTTATGGTTTTATTGTGGTGAAGGAAATTGATTTTGTTGTGTTGTTAACATTCTGGTGTTGGTGGTTAAAGAAGCTGTGATTTTGTTTTGGTGTTGATGGTGGTTTTCAAAAGAAAAGGATTTTAAAAATGGGTGGAGGTCTTCTGGAAATTTTACTGTTTTCGAAGGTGTATTCGAATACGGCACTGGTGTATTCGAATACATTCCTGCAAAATTCCTGTTTTATTCAAATTTTGAACTTGTATTCAAATACGACACTCCGTATTCGAATACAGATAAGTGATTTTTGCTTCTGACTTAGCATCTGTATTCGGCTACGACCCTGTCGTATTCGAATACAGGATTGCAATTTTTGCCACTATATTCGCATCTGTATTCGACTACGATCCTGTCGTATTCGAATACAGATTTGCTGGTTTTGCCACTGACTTCGCATCTGTATTCGGCTACGACAACCTTATATTCGAATATAGAATGCTGAATTTTTTCACTGTTTTAGCATCTGTATTCGAATACAAGGAAGTTGTATTCGAATACAGATTGGTTTTTTTTCAAAAATTCCAGTTTTAAACATTGGTTTATGCACTTAAAGAGTTGGGGAAACATTGGGAAGACTTGTGATGAATTAAATGGAATTTTTGAGATGGTTTGAGGTGGTGATGATGAGGTTCTTGAGATTTTTTTTGTTGATGTGGTGATAATGAAGTTGTTGAGATGGTTTGAGGTGGTAATGCAGTGGCTGGATTTTTAGCTGGTATTTGCATACTATTTTCTGTGAAGAGAAAACATCGCATGTTCATGCATTGCATAGTCAGGTGGTGACCGCGATGGAACATAGAGTTGATGCGGTGACCGCGAAGTTAAGTAGTAACCATGGGTTATAGAATAGTTCCACGTGTATTAGACGGTCTATTCTATCCGGGGTCAGAGTAGTTCCGCGTGTATTAGGCGGTCTATTCTACTCGGACTACGGAGTGGTTCCGCGTGTATTAGACGGTCCATTCTATCCGTGCGAGGATTTAACTTCTGTGTATTTGGCCTGTGAGAGGCTAATACACGTCAATGTAGTAACCGTGAAGGGTTGTAGAATAGTTCTGCGTGTATTAGACGGTCTATTGTATTTGGGCTACGAAATGGTTTCGCGTGTATTTGACGGTCCATTCCATTTGTAAAATCGTGCTGGTCCGTGAGAGACTGCGCGTGTGCTGGTCCGCGAGAGACTGCACCTTGGAAATTCCAAGAGTTGTGTACATTGGCATTTACATATTGCATCGGGGTGGTTGACTGTGAGTCATGTTTTAATATGAGTTGATGAGTTGAAACCGAGGGTGGCAAGTATCCATTGAGATTTGAGTGCCGAATGGGTGTTTGTGATTGCTGATTTTGTTGTACTTGCAATATAATTAATATGTAAATTGGCTATTTCGCGAAGATGTTAATGTATACGTTTCATTAGTAAGCATACTTCATCATTACTGTTGTTATATCATTTGAGCATGCCATGTATGCACATTGTTATCTTAGAAATAATTAGACTTGTTGTATAGGGTCTTGAGCTCGGTGGATGTAATTATTTATTTTGGGATATTTGTATATTTTTCCGCACTCTGATAATGTTTTGGTGGGTCTAAGATACAATTTTTGATGTATCTTCATTTTAGTTTATTTTGAAGACCAATTTCACAAAACTAATTTACTCGGTTAAAGTTATGATGTAATTATTTAATTACGTTCGTCATTTGAATCACGACGTATTATTTTATGAAATAATTTAATTTAATTTTCTTTTAATTCTTTTGAATTAATTTAAAAATTCTCTTATTGATTTTGGTTGGAAAAAAAAATACACTCGCGCTGTTTAAAAATTTGGGGTGTTACAAACCACGAACAGCAAGGAGGCGGAGGCGAGGCGAAGCGAGGTGTCAGGCGAGACCGAGGCCGATTGTGGAACTTGAAGCAAGATCAAGATGGGCTGATTCTGGAACTGGAAGAGGGAGAGAATGGAAGAGAAAAAAGACTGATTTTAGGATTTATGTATTATTGTAATTTTCTAATTTTACTAAAGGCAATTTAGGCATTTTACCTATAATTGTTTTTTTCTTGGAGTGGCCGTGGCCCCCTGTCTCCACAATACTCCGCCCTTGTTCATAGTGCCAAGTGATCACAAAAGTTTGAGATATCTCTTTTCTTCGTTCTTCTATATTTTTCTTTTTTTATGCTTTTGTTTTTAGTTAATTCATAACAAAAATAATTATTATTTATGACGCCTATTGTTATATTATGAAAATTTTAGTTGTTAAAAAAAAGATAAAAAATAATAATTTTTCAATTGTTTGACGTTAAAATCGATTTAAAATGTGTTGATACAAACCTTTTAAATATGCTAGTAAATTTAAAACGTATACTTAAAAGTTGACTTAAAAAGTGTCTCAAAAACATTTTATAACGCTACTTTTTCAATCGATTATATAACAGCCTTTTTTCAAAATTTCTCACAAACTAAATCAGGATTATTTAAATTGCCTATAAAATCTACTTAATAAATGCTTTATAACCGAATTGAAAGTTTGTAAAAAAAAAAACCGAATTGAAAGTTTTATGCAATTGTGAGAGGCTCACATTGGTCTGATAGTGTTTGGTGAATTTAATTTTGCAATTGTAGGATACCCGATACTACATTCACAAGTTATAAAAATGTGACATCTCTTATTTTATAAAATTAATTTTGTAATTATGAGTTAAATTTAATTTTAAAAATTTAATATGATATCGATGGAGACCACTCACCATATCTAAGCAGCCGTAAGTGCCATTATAAAAAAGAAAAAACTTTTTAACATTTCTTTAGTTGCTTTTGGTATAGTTATTATAAGTTTTGTCCTTATAAAAAACACAATACTATTTTTCAACCAAAAAAAAGTATGGGATTCTTAATAACTAATTACTATTAGTGGATGAGAAGGATATAGCTCAAGCCGTCTTAGATTCGTTTTGACTTTGGAACGGCAACCGTCGAAGATGAAAGGAGCAATTTTGGGACAAACACCGTGCGACAAAATTAAGTCTACCAAAACAAAACGAACTAACATTCAAAAGTTGATTCTCCTTCTCAACTAAAGACACTATCTTGCACAAAAATAATAATAATAATAAAGACACCGTCCAAAGAATTTTATATTTGCGGCAAGTTTAAAAAAAATTATCAACAACAACCATTAAATTATTAATAATATTTAATTTTCACTATAATCATTTATAAACCTATTTATATAATTAATTATAATTTATCGACTATATAAAACTTTTTATATTATCGGTGTATAAAAATTTAACTTTTATCTAAATATCTCATAATCTATTGGTGAGTTCATGAATTAAGGAGGAGAAGTATGAACATGAGAAAGTTTTAAAAAGTAATGCTAATAAGTATTGCCACCAAAGCCCCAAACTCCTAGGTGTTGGAATTTATGTTGGTGAAACTTAAGGACACGTTGAAACTTAGAGCTAGTGTAGTATGAATAGAAAAAATAAAGAAGTCTCACATAAGAACAATATCACACAATAATGTTTATAAAGATGAAGTATGATTTTTGAGGTGTGTTCTAAGGCTACTTAATTTTGTGAAAGTGAAAAACACACTCAAATCGACTACCATACATGCGTGCGTCCACCCGGCGCCATTCGATTGGGCTAAACATGAACTCGGAATGTATGGTGTATTATTTTTAATACCCAACAAATTTTTTTTTTAATGCGTGCATTTTCTTTTTCTCCACGGTTTATTTGTTACACACATATATTTGTTTCCACGCTTTCTATTTTTGGTGCAGCGGTTTCGCTTATTTGATCAAACTGAGCGCACGTTTTGTGCTTCATTTAGTTGCAGAATTCCTCTTTAAATAGAATACTTTATGTAGTTTAATTTTCTACAACAAAAAAATTTGAATTTTCTCATTTCTCCCCTTTTTGATTTGTCTAAAATTTGCTTTCTGTCTGTTTATCAAAATAAATATCATTCATTCAGATTTTAGAGTAGTCATTGTACCATATTTTTGAGTGCAGTAAAAAACCGACACAATGTATCTATGTTCTTTTATTTTGAGGACATCGTAGTTGATCGTCCGTCTAGTACAATTTGGACTGTTCCTTGAAATGTGTTAAAGAGAATGACTTAGTCCATGAGTCAACCCAGTAAAATCTTCGGTGGTTGAAAATTATTTATTAAAAATAGTTTTTCGAAATTAATGAACAACATTAAGTGTCACTTCATAAACCACCTACTAAGCCCCTTATTTAAGAACCCTCTATTGAGATAATTTTATTAAACCCCAATCTATTATCTAATTATTTTTTATGGGTCTAAGTGAGAGAGCTCGTAGGACAATTTCTCTTTGTTTTTTTTTTTGATATTGTTTCTAAAAAAAATATTTTTAGAGAAAAGGGAACAATTTTTTTGAAAATAGTTGACTATGTTGTAAAATCAATCTCAAAAAAATGTCTAAAAATTTTTTTTTCCAAAAAAAAGAAGTTAGAGAAAATTAATTTTCCTAAAAAATTATTTGATAAAAAACTTAGAGAGAAATTTGAAAAAATGGGTCAATGGACCCACTTAGACCACATAATTTTTGAAGTTTGTTACTTTTTGCAAACTTTTTTTACTTGACCCTTTTTAACTATGGATTTTTTAGCCCATCCAACGTGTAGATAAAGACCAATAAATATTGAACTTGTAACATTGACACTTTTATTAATAAGTGTCTTAAGAATATTTTGTTTTTACTTTAAAGATACTTGTTAAAGAATTAAAAAAAAAAGTAAAATATTGTGTGGAAAATATCACTCTTTTAGTATTTTGTTTTGTTGGTACAAATCATTTTTAGTATCTTAACAAATGTTATTGGACACTTGTTAGTATTTCTCCATTTAAAAGAAATGTAGAAAAGAGGAAAATTCTCTCAAATTGAATAAATATTGATTAAAAACTAAACTTTAATGAAGGTTTAGTTTTCTTCTTAGTATTTTTTTTTAAATTGTAAAATTTAAAACTTGTATTTTGGTTAACTTTTTTAAAGAATTTTAGAGGACTTAGATAAATTTGTTGAGATTGGATTTAATTATTTTTTTATCCCACTTAATGTTTAATCACCATAAAAATGTAGTAAATATATATATATATATATATATTTATAAATTAAGTTCATATAATATATATATATATATATATATATATATTATGAAATAACCAATATTAGTTGTTATTTTTTGTTAAAATGATTGAATTAATGATTTCTTAATTATTATAATTTTATATTCCTCTTTTAAATCAACCAATCATCTTATGACTCATATATATATATTACATAATATAAACAATCTAATTCGAGCACCGTCGGGATATTACATTAGCGATCCAACTTCTCGAAAGTGAATATTAATAATTGATTAACAAATTAATCAAATATAAATATTATAGATACATTATAATATATAATAATTTTTTATTTATTAAATATAACATATAATTACTTTGTTAAAATAATAACTCTTATTTTTTATACTTTTTAATTCACTCACTATAGCTTCTAGAAGGATCCAAATTTATACGCTAATTGTAATTAAAAACATAAGCGGCACATTGTATTGTAGGTGATCCTGGCTATTTGTTAATCGTTCTCAGTATATTTTGAAGCCGAACTACATCATAAATATTCAAATTAAGACAGACTTTCCACTAAAATATTATTAGAGTACGGTACTACTATATATAAGTATATCAGGATATCTTTGCCGAAGGGATCTTTTTGTTTCTGTGTATGAAATTACTATAAATGTGAAAGCGCAACTTTTTGTTTCACTTTTAAAAATTGAAAATCAATTTTTGTTTAAAATAGTTTATGATATAGTTGGATGCTTAAGTCAAATTGATTTTGTCTTAAATAGTTGACTTTAATACGAGTTTATAATTTATAGTTTTTGAATTTATATATAATTTTTATTAAAATTTATTATTAAGTTTATCTTATTTAATAATTGTTAAATTCATTTTTATATAAATATATTCAAATATAATAATTTTAGATTCAATTTACTTTTAACTAAAATAAATTTTACTTAATTAATTTATTCAAAACTAATTTTCATCACAGCAAAGTGAAACGCATGATTTATATTATTGCCGTAGGGATCTTTAGGCACGGTTGTCCACTGCTGGAATCAACCTAAAATAAGATCCTAGTTACGCAGATTAGTTTTGTTTTTTAGAGAGAGAAAATGTCGATTAGCTTCTGTTTTATTCAACTTTTGCATTCTCCATATTATTTTGCTACTTTGTTTGCACTATCTTTCTAAGTCAAACTAGTTCCAGTTACGGATCTAAAAATTTGGATGCGCGAAGACAAAATCATATACTATGCATATAAACAATAATGAAAAAAAAAATCAATATATAAGTGATAACATAATAATATAATTATCTATTTTTTAGGAAAAAATAATATGATTATCTATTTTTTAGGCAAAAATAATATAATTATGTTGTTTTTGAGTTTCAAAAAACTGTTTAAAAATCACAATTTGTGCCACCGAAGATATTACTGGATTGAGTCGCGAACTAGGTCGCTCTCTTTATGATATTTCGCGGCACTACCCAAATTGTGCAAGACAGACTATCAACCACGACGCCCCCAGGATAAAACAGCACAGATTCATTGTATCGGAGTTCCACTGTACCTAAAAAACCGTTCTAGAATTACACCCTCAATATGGCTATAAAAGCCACTCTCAATATGACGGTTAAAGTCGCTCTCAATAAGGCGGTTAAAGCCTCGCAATATGGTACTATGACTACTCATAAATCAAAATGACTACACTGTAAAGGTTTGTGGCATAAAAACCACTCTAAAAGACTTCGACATAAAAACCACTTTAAAAGGATAGTGGTATTATGACCACTCAAAAATCGACGGAACTACGGTATAAAACCACTCTAAAAGGAAAGTGGTATTAGGACCACTCAAAACTCGACGGAACTATGACATAACAACCGCTCTAAGATATCGAAGGGACTATGGTACAATACTGCTCTAAAATATCGAAGGGACTACGGTATAACAACCGCTTTAAAATATCGAAGGGACTACGGTATAACAACCGCTTTAAAATATCGAAGGGACTACGATACAATACCGCTCTAAAATATCGAAGGGACAGAAAGAAAGGAGAGAAGTGGCTCGGTAACAATCGAGCAGAATATAAGAGGGAGAAAAGAAAAAGTTGGGAAATGCATCCAACTTTGGTGTGCTTTTCACAATAAATTGACACTCTTTATATAGTGATGGAAGCAAACCCACATATGTTTTCTAACCAATGTGAGACTTCAACAAAATTTTGAGAATATTTATATAATGATTAAAACTATTCAAAATGAGAGTTTTCCAATGTGGGACTTCAACAATTTTTAAATTCACATTATGTTCCAACAATCCCCCACTTGAATTAAAAAAATGTTTCTAAAATAGCATCAAACGCTTCTATAAGATTGTGCATAAGCAAAGGTGTCTATGACTTGAACCTTTGCATAGCAAGTAAGATTCTGAGTTAACAAGAGTGACTCGTAGTCTTGAACTCTATCTCGGACATCAAACCCACACACAACCTTTTCATTGGGTGTATTCTAAAAAGCCCGTGCATTTATGGCCCTGCACGTCTATCCCAGTATAGTGAACGCTCTAGGAATTTTTGCCTCGAAATTCCATAGAAAACGGCCTCATTTCCACATTCACATAGGTGAGTCTATCAAGAGTACTCATGTAGCTAGGTACTCCCTCCACATAGAGTATAGATCTCATTAAGAGTTTCTATTATCTCAGCCTTCCATCGCTTCAGGAATCATGCTTTTGTTAAATATAATAACATGTTCATCTCATATCACTATGACTTGTTATTACCCATTGAACCTAATTCTTAGGATCTCCAGTCTTTTACGTCGGGTTCCCATCATGAGTGACTCATCTATCTATAGGCAATAGTCCAATCCTTTTGGATGTATTTATGACTTTCTCTCTAGTCAATCCTTTAGTCAAAGGATCTTCTAAATTATCATCAGTGCGTACATGATCCACTATTACAACTCCTTTAGTAAGTAATTCTCTAATTGTACTGTGTTTACGACATATTTGTTGTCTCTTACCTTTGTAATAACGATTCTCAATTTTTGCAACAGCCGCAATACTATTGCAATGGATTAACACAACTGGCATAAGTTTTTCCCATAAAGGGATCTCAACTAGCAAGTATCTCAACCAGCTCGCTTCTTCACTAGCAGTAGCTAGTGCTATCATTTGAGACTCCATAGTGGATTGAGCCAGTATCGTCTGTTTCTTCGATTTCCAAGATACAGCCCCGCCGACTATATTAAAAATATAGCCAATGGTTGCTTTGGAGTCATCTGATAAGGTATTCCAATTAGCATCACTGTATTGTTCAAGTACGGCAAGAAATCTTTCATAATGTAATCCTAGATTCATGGTCCTTTTTAGGTATCTCATTACTCTTTAGATAGCGTGCCAATGCTCCATACTAGGTCTACTGGTAAACTTGCACAATAGTCCCACGACGTAGGCAATATCGGGTCTAATACAATCAGTGGCATACTTGAGGCTGCCAATGATGCTCGCATATTCAGTTTGTCTAACACCTTCACCAGTGTTCTTAAAAAGTTTCATACTTGGATCATATGGTGTGCAAACAGGTTAATAGTCAAAGTATTTATATTTCTTTAGGATCTTTTCAACATAATGACATTGATCCAAAGAAATTCCCTTTTCCGACCTAGTAATCTTTATTCATAAGATTACATTCGTTTCTCTGAGGTCTTTCATATCAAAGTTGTTACTCAACAATGATTTCACAACATGAATGTTTGAACCAAATATGAGTAAGTCATCTACATAGAGACATATGATAGTGCAAATGCCATTTTCAAATTTGTAATAAATACAGTTGTGACTTTCATTCACTTTAAACTCATTAGATATAATCAAATTGTCAAACTTTTCATGCCATTGCTTAGGAGCTTGTTTAAGACCATATAGAGATTTATCTAACTTACAGACCTTGTTTTCTTGTCCATGAATTACAAAACTTTCATGTTCCATATAGATTTCTTCTTTCAGATCACCATTTAAAAAGGCTGTTTTAACATCCATTTGGTGTATCACCAAGTTATGAATTACTGTTAGAGAAATGAGTACCCTAATGGATGTTATTCTAGTGACTGGAGAAAAAGTGTCGAAGAAATCTATATTTTCTCTTTGCCTAAAACCTTTGGCTACAAGGTGTGCCTTGTATTTAACAATAGTTCCATTGGGTTTTAGTTTTTTTTTTTGAAAATCCATTTACAACCTATTGGCTTGCAACCAGGAGGCAAGTCTACTATATGCCAGGTCTTGTTAGATTCTAGAGAATCCATTTCATCGTTTATAGCTTCTTGCCAAAGATCTGCATCCAATGATGACAAGACTTCTTTGAGATTTGCAGGATCCTCTTCTAAATTATAGGCCATATATTCTGGTTCATAATCTTTAGCAACTCTAATTCTCTTACTTCTTCGAGTTTCCAATTCACCTTGTTTGTTGCTTTCAGTGCTTCTTGTCACGGGAGTATGACTTGGTTCGCTGCCCCATTATTTCTCGATTTGAAGGGGAATTTATTTTCATAGAAGTCAACATCATTTGACTCTATGATCACTTTTGCATTTAGGTTATAAAACCTATACGTTTTACTGTTTACTACATACCTAACGAATACACATTCATAGGCTTTACTGGCGAGTTTAATTCGCTTGGGATCGGAGATTCTGACATAAGCCAGACAACCCCATGTTCGAAGATAAAACAAGTTTGGTTGTCTTTTCTTTACTATCTCATGAGGAGATGTTTTGCTGTTAGATTTTGGAACTCTATTCAAAACATAACAAACACTCAAAATAATTCTCCCCCACCAATGAGATGCAACACCAGAGTTAAGCATAATAGCAACAATTAGTTCAGTCAGAATCCTATTCTTTCTTTCAGCTTTACCATTCATTTGAGGCGAATAAGGTGTTGTGGTTTCATGTATAATTCCTTGAGTTTTATAAGACTCATTAAGTAAACTAGAATCATACTCTATTTCTCTATACTACAAAATCTCTTAATCTTTCTACTAAATTGATTTTCAATTTTAATTACAAAGATTCTAAACATGTCAAGCGCATCACTTTTATTTTTCATTAGATATACAAAAGTATAGTCAATAAAAGTGATAAAATAACAATTTTCATTTCTTATTAATGTCTCATCAAATTCACATATATCAGAGTGTAATAAATCTAAAGACTCAGATTCTCTAACTACAGATTTATGTGAACTCTTTGTTATTTTAGCTTGACTACAAAAATCACATTTTTTTTTCAAAATCATTTAAAGATAACATTGGTATTAAACCTGAGTTACTTAAGTTTGAAATAACATGTGTTCACATGACAAAGTCTAGTATGTCAAATATTAAAATCACACAAGATGTAGACAGAACGAGACATTCTTAATTTCAACATTTAAATTTAAACATGTCTTAAATATAAGTAAACTCTGCCTAATTTAGAAAAATAATAAAAAAACTTTTTTTTTCTTTCTAGAGATAGGTTATCATACTCCTCAGAGAAAATTCTTTTGTGTTAAGAATTTTTGAAATCCTTCCAAACAGAGGCAGTTTGTCGATAATAACAATCGATTTAAAATTCATCTAAAGTCAAACCTTAAGATGATCTTCTGAGCTATCTTCTAAATTTCTCCACGTATTTGTCATCGATAATCTGATACTTGAGGTAGCGGCTACAACCCCCTTTAAGTCGAAGTTCCTCGGTATCATATTTCTTCTATATAGCATTTCAGGCTACAACACACTTTTTAGCTCCAACTTCCCCTTCTTTATAGCATCTCATATCTATTTAATACTATTGCTGGAACTATAGTATTCATACAGATCACCAGCAAGTCTATTAAGAATATAATTCTTATAAAGGTAATCATTACCCTCCTATGGGTTAATTCTCCAGCTTTCTTATCCTTTTCTGTTTGCCTCAAAGAAACAGATCCAGTAATGTCTTCGATTGACATGGCAGAAAAAAAAGTCTTAAAATTGTTGTTTTTGAGTTTGAAAAAATTGTTTAAAAATCACAATTTGTGCCACCGAAGATATTACAAGGTTGAGTCGCGGACTAGGTCTCTTGAAGACGTTTCGCGACACTTTCCAAATTCACTGTATCGGAGTTCCACTGCACCGTAAAAAACCGTTATAGAATTACACCCTCAATATAGCTATTAAAGCTACTCTCAATATGACGGTTAAAGTCACTCTCAATAAGGCGGTTAAAGCCTCGCAATATGGTACTATGACTACTCATAATTCAAAATGACTACACTCTAAAGGTTTGTGGCATTAAAAACCACTCTAAAAGATTGCGACATAAAAACCACTTTAAAAGGATAATGGTATTATGACCACTCAAAAATCGACGAAATTACAGTATAAAACCACTCTAAAAGGATAGTGGTATTAGGACCACTCAAAACTCGACGAAACTATGGTATAAGAACCGTTCTAAGATATCGAAGGGACTACGGTACAATACCGCTCTAAAATATCGAAGGGACTACGGTATAACAACCGCTTTAAAATATCAAATGGACTACAGTATAACAAGCACTTTAAAATATCGAAGGGACTACGTTACAATACCGCTCTAAAATATCGAAGGGACAGAAAGAAAGGGGAGAAGTGGCTCGGTAACAATCGAACATAATATAAGAGGGAGAAAAGAAAAAGTTGGGAAATACATCCAACTTTGGTGTGCTTTTCACAATAAATTGACACTCTTTATATAGTGATGGAAGCAAACCCATATATGTTTTCTAACCAATGTTGGACTTCAACAAAATTTTGAGAATATATATATAGTGATTAAAACTATTCAAAATGAGAGTTTTCCAATGTGAGACTTCAACAATTTTTAAATTCACATTATGTTCCAACAAATTATCACTAGAAAAAACTTTGGTACATAAATGATATCATTTATACTCACAATTAAAATTGATTACACATTAACATTTACTAATTATATTTCTATTATATTTTCTTATTTTGAAATTGTTGTATGATTTTTTTCATTTTCAATACCATCAATTAAGCTTTTTTACGATCCTTCAAGCAGTTACAAAGATATGAGGAGTGGTTTCTCATATTTTATGTGAGTTGAGTGTTTGCCTTAGGTCTGATTATGACAAATTGGACACTCCCTATTTCAATGATATCCCTGAGTTTGAAGGATGAAGAAAAAAAGAAAAAAAAATTGGGCTTTTATGTTGTGTCTAATTTACCTTCACAAAACGGTTCTTAACGTAGAGATGTCTCTCTATAAATTTATTTGAGAATTTATCTTTAATCTATATAAAGGTTATATGGTTGGTTTGATAGTTGAGGTGAAAGAGTTAGAAAGTGAAGTGATAAGGAAGTCGAATGTTCAATTCTCACCATCAACAAAATAATAACAATATTAGTAAAAAAATGTTTTCTAAAAAGTATACTCTAGTACAACGCTTTAATAGAAAACCACAATTTTATGTTTGAGCGTATTAAAAATGTTGTTAATAGCGCTTTGTGAAAGTGGTGCGAGCGTTGTCTTAAGATCACCATTTTAAAGCTCCATCATAGAGTTTACATATTTAACTCTTGTCATTTTATTCTCTCATGAAAAATATAAAAGTTTGTAGATAAAAAAACTCAAAAGATCTCCCTCCCTCCTCTCTTACTACAAATTTTCCCCATAATCAACACAACCCACTGTAACTCATTGAGGAACTATCGCAACTGCCATCAAAATTTCACAAAAAACTACACAACCTATAGTGCAATCCCTCAAAACACTAAATCTTTGCAAGTTGATAACCTCTTGGAAACAACGATTTCCGCATAAATCCCATAAATCACACTCACAAATTCTGTTGAAACCCTTGTTTTGCTGGCTAGAAACTAGGGGTGTGTATGGTCCAAAAACCAAACTAAATTGCACCACATTAATAGTGCAGTTCAGTTTTTAAAAACCACTTTAAAAAAAACCGGTTATTTTTTGAACCAGTTACAGTTCAGTTTTAAACTGGTTTAAAACAGGTTTATAATTATAAACCGGTTTAGTATGTTTGAACCGATTTAAAACCGGTTTTTATTAAAACTAATTCGAACCGATTTTTATTGAATTGTTTAAAATCGGTTTTTCATTGAATTTTTTAAAAGATTGATTTTAAAATCAGTTTTAAGTGTCAATGTCAATGTGGATGCAAGGACAATCATGAACTAGAACAAATAATTCACCAAAAAGGCTATTATAAATCAAATTAGTTCAACACATACAATCAATCATCTAAAGGAACTAGTTGATGTTTTTGATCTGCCGTCTAAAATTAGTTTCTTAAATAGAGACTCAGACTCTTCAAGCAGTTCAAACTCAAACATGACATCTTCAATAACCACTGCCAATTTCTTATCTTCATTAGCATTGTGATAATAGTCTCTTCTCTTGGTATCAAGAACAACATTTCTCCAAACAGAGTCACTGTTAATTAAAGTAGATGCATTTCCTAATATTCAAAGACAATGTCTGCAAAAAATTGAAAAACAAACTCAATTTCAACCAACTTGAAAGTTGGAAGCAACTTAACAACATGAACAAAATAATTCATACCTAGCTCTAGTCATAGCCACATTTGTTCTGTCTATTAAAAAGAAATGTAACAAGTATCAATTATTAAAGAGTGTAACAGAGGCCGAACAACTTGCGGCTTCTTGGGAAGAAAGTATTTTTGCAAAACAAAAAAAAACAAACATTTCATTATGTATCAAGTAATAATATAATAAGTAATAATACAATGTTAAATACACCTTTATGTATCTTATCTTGCTCAATTTGCTCAAGATTTTCAAGATCCTCACTAGTAATAAATGATAAAGATGCTTTGTCAAGCCAATCTTGGGTATAAATAAGGGCTTCCACGGTTGCTGGTGTTAAAGACCTAAAGCAGATTCAGAGGCTACAGTGGATATAGGTATAGCCAGCACATCTCTTACAATTCTTGCAAGTATAGGAAATCAGCTTAAGTTCACCTTCCACCATCTAAGTAAATCAAAATCCAGACAAGGTTTTTCTAAATGTTCTTCCAAATACTCTCCTAATTCAGATTCTGGTGTACTGCACTCGTCTGATTTGTAGAATTCAGAACAATCATAAGGATCACCAACTTAATTAAAAGCACCTGACAAATTAGAATAATTACCTAGAGGTGACACCACCCTACCAGAATACTCATCATAGATAGACTTCAAACACGAATCTAACTTTTCTTTCAAAGAAGTGGCGTCATTATTAGTGTAAATCTTTTTTGCCATTCATATCACAAGTTTTACTTTTCGTCGAGGGTCTAAAACCATAGCAATCAACAACAACATATTCAGGCAAGTAGGATCTCCCCAATATTTCTCGTATTTCGCCTTCATCTTTTTAGCCACTGACTTGGCTTTTTCATCTTCGTTATTACACATTTTTGCAATTTTCATCCCGACATCGAAAACCTCAAACATATACAAGTGGCTTGATAAATAAGAAGATCCTGAAATGCGTAGTGTAGCTTCATGAAATAACTTCTGGAATGGAAGAATTAAAGCAACATGCTCCCAATCTTCAGGTGTAGGCACACCTTTTTCCTTATTCATTTCAGTAACATATTTTTGGTATTTGAATTCAAACTTTGTAAAGGTCTTTTCATGTTTCAAAGCAGCATTCAACATTGTGTATGTTGAGTTCCACCGAGTCTCACAATCTAATCCAACATAACCTTTATAATTTAACTCAGGATCAATACATTGCTTAAATCTCTCAAACCTCGAAGGAGACGTCTAACATATTTCACAGCTCCACGAATTCTCAAAATAGAATCATTTATTAAGCTTAGTCCATCCTTCAAAATAAGATCTAAGGTGTGTGCACAGCATCGCGTGTGAAGGCACTCTCCGTTCAAAACTAGACCATTCTGCGATAGAAGCCATCTTTTGAGATGTTGAATTCCAACATCATTTGAGGAGGCGTTATCCATTGACCTAAATCCCGTGTAGTTAGTGACTTGAAGAAAATTTAAAATCTTCTTTTGCAACTTCCAATTGTTATCAATGAAATGAGCGCTGAGACACATGTAATTAAAGTCTTGGGTGGATGTCCAAGTGTCGGTGGTGAGACATACTCGATGACAATGTTGTGACAAAATATTCTTCAACCTTGTTTTTTGTGTGTCCCATTGCTTTAAAATATCATGTGCTAGTGTAGTTCGTGATGGAAATTTAAACCTCGGTTGTAAACCATTAGCAAATTTATGAAAATATGGATGTTCCACTTGTCGAAATAGGATTTCCATGGCTACAAACATGTTCATCAAGTCAATTCGACCTACTTCTTGGTCAAATTTGGGAAAAGAAGGGGATGAACTAACAACTTCCCTACTTGCCATTGAACATGAAGCTAATTCATGCTTCCTATTTGCCACATTTTCTAGATAATCTTCACATCTAGTCAAATGGGCTCGCATCGCGCTTGTTCCACTGCTGTACTGGATCGTGCGACCACAATAATTGCATGTTGCTGATATTTTTTTGCCTTGTTGTGGGGTAAAATGATTCCATGCTTCTGACCTATTTTTACGCTTAGGCGGCTACATAGCGGTGTTTGAAACTGAAGGAAGAGGAATAGAATCAAAACTCCCTTCCATCTCAGAGTCTACAATGTTATCATGACCATCCATGTTGATGTTCTACTGAAAAATTGACAAGAGATACATGTCAAAAGTTATGTCAAGACACTAGTAAAGAGCTAACCAAACAATTTTGTATTGGGAGCAATGATTTAATAGAAATGTAATCTCAAACTAAATTATAAGAACAATTGCGAAAGGAAAATGCTATCATGTGTTACAGAGTCCTTAAATTCCAAATAATGTCAACAACTTGTTTAGACAATAGTTTACTTAAGTAACTCATCCTTAATGAAATAGAAAAATATTAAAATTTTAGATGGAGTGAATTTGAATGATTTACAACTCAGAACCTCTATTCGATCAAATATGTATCAATATGCTGTCGTTCACTTGCAATTAATGTGGCACCCATTTGCAATAGAAAGTTTTAATTTACAAAAAATATGGCACAAGATTGAACATAGCTTTCTGGAAATGCACTGTAGCAACCTTGCCATTATGCCAGTCCATCATTTTTAGTGTTAACCTTGCCACTATAATTTAGATAAATTTTAATTCATGTCGTCCAACGAGTCAATACACATCAAATGAGTCAATGACCGGTCTAGATTTTAGAAAATTGATTCAACTACTCATTTGCTTAGATATAAACCTGGTATAATGTTTCAAAATGTTTACTCAGTAATGGGGTTTATGAAGGAAGAGAAAGGACTTGTGGCCAATAGTGGAGACAAGCGAGCACAAGCTATCTAGAACAAATATAAAGCAAAGATGGGGGATCCAAAATTGCAAAACCAGTAAGAAATAATGTAATAAGAACCAGTAACATAGCACCACACACAAAAAAGAAGACAAATTTATCCAATAAAATTGCAACATGTAAACCATTATCTTGAAAACACGACACCTTTCTGCACAAAGCCTCTAATAACAAAAAAATAATAATGTAAGGCAGCACCATGATAAATATTTTAATGGACTAAGCGAGAAGTTAAATAAAGAGAGATTAAATAAAGAGAAGAAATAGATTAAATATTCAATTTGAATGATTTATTTTTGATAGGCAATGATATATTCAATTTTTCCTTTGATTGGGTTCTGGAGGCAAGAGAGATTAAATAAAGAGAAGCAATAGATTTTTTTTAATTTTGCAAAAACGCTAATATATATACATAGCAAAACCCTTAGATCTAATTCTAATATATATACAATAATATCTACCATTATTTAACTAATTATACTTGAGTTAACAACAAATAGTTAACCTAAAAATAAAATTAATGACAGGAAGTGTGCACAAGGAACTATGAGCGCATTAATATTTCAAATGTGTCTGTAGTTATTGCGCACTTTTCTTTCTTTGATGACAAAAAGAAAAACCCAATTAGTAATTTTGTTTGACCTAGTGTTACAATAATGATTTATATCAGTAACATACTGCTGTTTAGCAGAAAAGAAGGTTGAGTTAGAATCTGTAAAAGCCTTAATCGTTCGCATGGAAACTTGCAATGTTTCTTGAGACATATTAGCAAAGCAAAGCCTCTTGCCTCTAGAACCCAATCAAAGGCAAAATTGAATATATCGTTGACTAGGTGGAGTTGATTAGATGAATCAAATTATGTCATTGCCTATCAAAAATAAATCTTCAGAAAGGCCATACATATCTAAATACTTTTTACAAGTCTCGCTAGGAAGCAAAATTAAAATCCACCAAGTTTGAAACAGTATTGCAATACTAATGTAATCATCGCCAATATATAATTTACAGGAAAAAAAATAACAGTATATCCAAAGATGAATTAGTTAGTAACAACAACCTACGTTTATATCAATTGCTTAACATTTGTAAGTTACCTTAGGAGCCCCATGAGGCAGAATTACAGTACCACGAACTGCCTGCCAGAGTTGAAACCATTAACTTCTAAAATAAACGGTTGAGAAAACATAATATAATACTTTTTATCCAAAAACACAAAATACAAACAGATAAAACAGAATATGGCGGTGTTGTGGGATGTATTAGCACAAGAAGTTAACAGAAGAAAAATCATGAGAATATTTTAGATCCAATTTGCTCGCAATCTGGAAGAAATTTCCCAAAATAAAGATAAACTCACAATATGCAGTACTTAGAAGTTATAAAAAAGCTATATCACTCAAAGATTATACAAAATATTTATCAAAAACATGTCGTGAACAAGGCTAATAATATCAAGCAGTTACTGAAAATAACGTAGAGATGTTCCATGTTTGCTGAATGTATCAGAAAATAAGACCCTTTTCACTTACTACCAATTAAAGTATACTTGCAGATATTGGGTAGGTGATATGAGATGGGGTAATTCAAAGTCCTCGTAGACAGGGAACAATATTCTAGCACATGGAAGTCATATAAATAAGAACCTATTTGTTTAGTCATTGGCAATAACTACTACATTTTAATCTTAAAAAGGGGATTATCTATATCCAAAGAAGGGGGACCCAAAATTGCAAATTAAAAAAGCAGTAAGAACAAGAACTCCTAAAAGCCACATCCACTGGAATCATCATCAAGAACATGCACTAATCTAACATCATACTAAACAATTATCATAACTAGTCACACACACAAGAAACAAGGAAAAACAACTAACAAGACCACCTACATTTCAATAACTCAAATAAATCCTTCACCTACTGAGCAATCATACAAATTGAAAAGATTTAGCATTGTTCTTACTTTTATTTTGACAAATTGATTCAACAAATGGGTCTTCAACAAATGAAAAATGCAACAGAAACACTTATGATGGAATGAAAATCAACGGTGAAGGAAGAGAAATGAAAAATAGAAACGAAAACGAGTAAAAATGGCACGCGACACTTACGATGGTAGATGACGACAGAGATGCAGTGGCGAAGTTGAGACAGATACGAGAATGTTTATGTCAGATGCAACAGATAGGAGTCAAAGATGACGACATAGATGTTCTCCGGCCGCCAGAGAGAGTAAGAGGAGGAGAGCAGAGCAGAAATTGATTTCGGGCTAGGGTTCAACCATTTTGAATTTTGGGGCTATGGTTTAGTTTTTTAATGTGTTCAGTGAAAAAAATAATTTTATGATATTGAATACAAAAAGGTTTGAAAGTGGTTCAAACTGGATTTTTAAAAAAGTTTAATTAACTGGACTTTTTAAAATATATGGTGCAGTTCATAAACCATTTAATTGGTTTGGGATTTTCTGGTGCAATGCAATCTAGTCCAATTAACTACATTTTTTGCACACCCCTACTAGAAACCCTTATCTCGATGCAACTCTTGTTTATAAAAAAGCTCTATGCTCGTTGAACAATCTCACTAGCTGAAACACGAAACAAAAACTCCATCTCGCAAAATGATATCTCTTGCTTAAGGATCTCTCTAGCTGTAGAACGCATAAACAATCACTTGATAAAACGTGGAACTCAACTCACGAAGAAACTTTGAGGTACAAAGTAACTCTCTTGTCAATTAATTTGAAAGTTAATGTTGTTAGAACAAAATTGGTTTGAAGAACTATGACCCTAGTTGTTTTGGTGATAGCAAAAAAATCAGTTATGAGAACAATTTAAAGTAGTAATGTTTTGATTAAGTGTGTAGTTCGTATACCAAGTGAATTGTGTAGGATCTTATGCTATATCATTTGGTGATCGAACTAAGATAAAGGAACACTAAGACTTTGCTTCACTCCATATTTCTGTCTCGTGCATGGGCTGTGACACGCGCTTCTGGTGGCCCAGATGATACAAACAATGTTCTGCTTTGGGTGACTCTGATGATGCAAGTAATTTCTTGCTTCAGTTGCCTCTAATGATGCAAGCAATGCTCTAGCTTAGTTGCCTCTAGAAACACAAGCAATGCTCTAACTCAATTGACTCTGGAAATGCAAGCTATACTCTGATTTGTCTATCTCTGAAAAAAGTTAACGCTTTGAAGAAAGTCAACAATTAAAAAAAGTAAACCTTTTGATGAAAAGTCAACACTCTAATTAGAGTCAACGTTCTGATCAAAGTCAACGATATGATGATAGTGAATGCTTCAAAGAAGATAAAGCTTTGTGCATCCTCTAATAATCCCCGCGAATATATTTTATTTGATGGTCTGTGGGACATGCTCTATCTACAGTTTTAGTTAATCTATTAAACGTGATAGTTAAAGACTTAAAAGTAAATAGATAAGGGAAGGAATATAACACATAGATATATCCTGGTTCACCCAACTTGAGCTACGTCCAGTCCTCACAACTGTGAGATTTTCAACTTAGTGCTCCAAGGCAAGAACTCTCTTGACTTTTACACAAAATTTATGTAGATCTATCTTGATCTGTTACAACCAATACCTTTCAATTCGGAAAGGAGTTTTTCACTGATCTATCCTTCGATCTTTACAAAGGATTACTCACACTACCTTCTTTATAACATAGAAGGATTTTCACAACTTCTCAAGACTAGTTTTTACTCACCTTGTCTTGAGATTACAATGGAATAATAAGGTATTTGATTAGAATCTAAATATCCTCAACTAGTGTTTGAGTATTTGATTATGATCTTAGAAGCACAAAGTGTTTTTTACAGCGCAGAACCTGATTGGATGTTGTAGTTTCTAAGAGTTGAACAGAACTTGAGAAAGTGTATGTTAAATTAGGAGGAAGCTGTTAAACTTATTAGGAATGATGGAATGATAGCTTTCTTAAGTTTTGTTCGTTGCCTTTATCTTGAGTTATCTTTTATAGACTCACAAAGGTGCCTATAACAACTTATTTGCCCGTTGAGAACAGCTGGCTGTCCTTTGTCAGTGATTAGGTGAGAGCAGGCAAAAAAGCAAGAACGTTCTTCATTCTGCTTCTAATATTCAAGAGCAGACTTGGGTCTTCCTTTGTGTTGCAAATGAGTCTTGATCATAGTGATGCGTATTCTTGACTTTTAAATTAGAGGGATCCTCTGGAGGTATTTTCTGGTATCCTCTGGAGGTATATTCCGGTATCCTCTGGTGATATCCTCTAAAGATATCCTCTGGATGTATCATCTGGTGACGTCATCTAGAGGTATCATATGGTGACGACTTCTGGAGATATCCTCTGTTATCCTCTAAAGATATCCTCTGGATGTATCCTCTAGTGACGTCATTTGGAGGTATCCTCTGGTGATGACTTCTGGAGGTATCCTCTGGTGATGACTTCTGAAGGTATCCACTGGTGACGTCATTTGGAGGTATCCTCTGGTGACGACTTCTGGAGGCATCCTTTGAAGACGTCATCCTCTGGAGGTATCCTCTGGTGACATCTTCTGATGACATCATCCTCTGGTGATGTGATCATCTGGTGACGTCATCTTCTGGTGACATCTTCTGATGACATCATCCTCTGGTGATGTCATCTTCTGTTGACGTTCAGAGTGCTGTCCAGAATGTTCTTGAATCTTCAGATATGTTCTTGCTTCTCACATAATGATCTTTATTTGAGTTTCTTGGTACCTATCTCGTTTGATAACACTCAAGCGCACTTATTAGATATGCAAACATGCTTTAGAATCATAATTATAATTCTTAATTAATCTTTGTTTATTATCAAAATTTATTTTGGGATTTTGTCTCAACAAATCTATCCCTTTGTAACCTAGATCACTTGAACTTTTTCATATTGATTTATTTGGCCTTGTAAAGACTGCTTCGGTTTGTGGTAAAAAGTATGGACTCGTCATTGTTGAATATTATTCCAGATGAACATGGATAAAATTTCTAAAACACAAGGATGAGTCACATAAAGTTTTCACTACTTTATGCAAACAAGTGCAAAATGAAAAAGGTTTGATTGTAACAACAATTCGTAGTGATCGTGATGGTGAATTTGAAAATAAACTTTTTGAAAAGTTCTTTTAGAACAATTTTCTGTCTTTTAGAACAACTTAACATAATGGTGTTGTAGATAGAAAAAAAAATCTCTTCAAGAAATGACACGTACCATGATTCATGAAACTTATGTTACTAAAAACTTCTAGGAAAAAGCAGTGAATATTGCATGTTATATTCATAATAGAGTCTATGTAAGACCTATTCTAAATAAGACTCCTTATGAACTATGAAAAGGAATAAAACCTGATATTTTTTATTTTCATCTGTTTGGTTGTACATGCTATATTTTGAACACCAAAGAGAAACTTGGTAAGTTTGACTCACGATCTCAAAAGTGCGTCTTTTTGGGTTACTCTGAAAGGTCTATAGCCTACATGGTATAAAACAAAGAAACAATGGTTGTTTAGGAATCAATTAGTTTCAAGTTTGACGACAAAAAGCTTGACCATAAAAAGTCAAAGCTAGATGTAGACTTAGCAGATTTACAGATATCAAAGAAACTCGATATTTTACAGGAATAAGAAATATTTGAGGAACCATCAATATCAGAAGATATGCCTGAGCATTCAAATCAGGACCACCAGGAATTCAAATCTGGATGGAAATACAAATCCTCTCATCCAAATTCTATGATTATAGGAAGTGCAAATGATCATATGAAAACCAGATCCGATCATAAAGAATCGTCTATATGTGGATTACTCTTTGAGATTGAACCTATAACAATGGATGAAGCATCAACTAGACGATTTCAAAATTAATGAAGTAACATTTCTATCTTCTGTGATAATACTTCAGCTATATCTTTAACAAAAAATCCCATTTTATATTCAAGAGCAAAACATATAGAGATTAAAAATTATTTCCAAATAAGGGTATTTTAGAAATTAAATTTTTTGACACTAATCATCAGTTGGCTGATATTTTCCTAAAACCACTTGATGAGGGTAGATTCAATTTTATAAAGAAACATTCAAATATTGTGTTTATAAAAGAATGATGTTGAATCCTCTTGTAAAACGGAGTGAATGGTTAAATGTATGTAAGCTTTGTCTCTAATGAAATTGAATTAATTGTGCCTCTGGTAATACTAAATTCAATTAATTTTAAATATGAAAAATTTTCGTCATAAGTTGTTATATTCTAACACGTCTTAGAAACTCAAATTTTTTATTTTATTTTTATAAAACTCATTTATCTCTCACAACTCTCAAAGGTTTCCTTTCCTCTTTTTGTCTGATGACAAAAAGGGGGATAATGAATTTTTGATGAATTATTTTTTATTCTGTTCGAATATTTTTATCTTATGAATCAAACAACATATTTTGAGGGGGAGTTGCGCTGTAATGCTCTATTTTTTTTACTTTATTTAATATAAAAAATTGTTCACAAAAATAGCTGTTTGTCATCAACAAAATGGGGGAAATTTTTAGAAAAAAATTGAGTTGAAGAACTTTGACCTTTCTTGATTTGATGATAATAAAATCAGTTTGTGGGAACAATTTAAAGCACTAATATTTTGATTAAGTGTGCAGTTTTCTAATCAAGTGAATTGTGTAGGATGTTATGTTATATCCTTTAGTGATCGAACTAAGACAAAGGAACACCAAGACTTTGCTTCATTTTGTATGTCTAAATTTGGTGCACGAGCTCTGACGGGCCTTTGCTGCCTCTGATGATGCAAGCGATGTTCTACTTTTATTGCCTTTGATGATGAAAGCAATGTTCTGCTTCAGTGGACTCTAGTGATGCAAGTAACACTTTATTTCAGTTGCTAATGAAAACACAATAAATGCTCTTGCCCAGTTGCCTCTAGAAACGCAAGCAATGCTCTTGCTTAGTTAACTAAGGAAATGCAAGCTATACTCTGATTCGACTGCCTCTGATGACTACAACAAACATCTTATTGTCTACTTTGATGAATGCAACAAGCGTCTGATCGTTTGCCTTTGAATAAAGTCAAAACTCTGAAGAAAGTCAACATTCGGAAAAATGTCAAACATTATGATGAAATGTTAACGCTTTGGAGGTATCCTCTGCAGACGTCATCCTCTGGAGGTATCATCTGGAGACGTCATCGTTTGGAGGTATCTTCTGGAGATGTCATCCTCTGGAGGTATTCTCTAGAGACGTCATACTCTAGTGACATCCTTTGATGACGTCATCCTCTGGTGACGTCATCTTCTAGTGACATCTTCTGATGACGTCATCCTTTGGTGATGTCATCTTCTGGTGACATTCAGAGTGCTGTCCAGAATGTTCTTGAATCTCCAGATATGTTCTTGCTTCTCACATAATGATCTTTATTTGAGTTTCTTGGTACCTATCTCGATTGATTACACTGAAGTGAACTTATTAGATACACAAACATGCTTTAGAATCATAATTATAATTCTTAATTAATCTTTGTTTATCATCAAAATTTATTTAAGTTGGGGTTTTGTCTAAAAAATATCCCCCTTTTTAATGATGACAAACATATTAATTTAGATTTTAATTTTGATTCTAAAATAATCATATAGGGGTTTTTAAGAAAAACTCCCTCTCAACATGTGCTATTCATTATAAAACAGTGCTAAAAGAAGAAACTGATTGTCTAAAGTAGTTTTGCATATGGATTCAAGATAGCATATGATAGCATGAATTTCAACATATCACAACAGACTCAGAGTATCCCATAAAGTAGATTTCATCATATCAAGCATAATATCGCAAAAAGTAATATCAAATGGTAGTTCATGTGTTAACAAATGTGTGAGAATTAGCAAGATATTACACAACCTTTATGTTTGAATTTAAACTGAAAATCTATAATAAATGTTACTTCTCCCCCTTTGTCACAGCAAAAAGGGGACATATGACAGTAAAAACAGCTAAGTAGAGAGAGACGGTGAGGAGCCTTTGGATGATGAAGAGAGATGCGGTTGTGGAATAGGAGGAAACACCAGAGGCGGATTAGACTTGGGTGGCTCGAGGCCTAGCTTCGGAGCCAAATGAGTCGTCATCCAGCCACAGAGAATAGCTTGCTCTTTTTCCTGATGAATTTGTCGTGCCTGAATTTTTTGAAGGGAGTCAAAGATGGCTCTATGGGTTTTAGAGCTGTTAGAATCAATCTTTGTTGTTTTTAGTGGAGGCTGAGAATCTGGTGGAGTTGATTGTGAAGGGGCAACAGTAGCGCAAAAAGTGGAAATAGTAGCAAAAGAGGAAGAAACACGTGGAAGAAAGTTTGGAGAATTGATGTTTGTAGCTATAGGGGAGCCATATATTGGAGAGGCCAATAATTGACTAATGCCAAAAATTGAAGAACAGGTTTTTTGGGGGGAAACAAACATGGGTGACATTGTGGATGATTGTGGATTAGGCAGAGATGGACATTCATTTTGAGGAGGTGATGCTGGAAGGGTAGTTTTGACATTAGTAGTGGGTTTTGGATGAACAATTTGTAATGGTTCAACAGAAGCAGGAGAGGCTGGTTCTTGTGGGGAGTAGGAGCGTTTCTTTTTCGTGTGGTGGAGGATGCAGCAGATGAAGCTTGTTTCATGTGAGCAATGTTTTCGAGGGAAAATTTTGATAGTTTAATTTTTGAAATTTTAGGGCTTAAATCAATAGAGAAGAACTTGAAAATCTGAGAGAAAACTATACCATAGGGAATGGTGTTGCGTTTATAATCTTTGTAGATTGCAGAGATAATATGATGTATGATCAGATGGGGCATATTTAGCTTTTTCTTGTGGAGAAGATGATAAATGATCAGAGCGTCTTTATCAGTTACAGATTCAAGGCTTCCACATATGGGTAGCGCAGAATGTTGGCTAATGCTGTGAAGAATTTTGGGAATCGGTTTCAAATTTGCAAACATAAAACCTATGGAATTTGGAACAAACAGCTGCTGAAATACATCACTTTTTGAAACCTCAAGGGCAGAGTACCAGTCTTGACCAAAGATTGCAGGCCCTTCATTAGGTAATTTTAGAATTTCGGCAAGGATGGATGGAGTTAGTTGGATTTCAATTCCCTTGATGGTGGATATAATAAGGGATTTATCAAGAAAGCATTCAGCCTTGCAGCAAAATGCCCTCATTACCGCAGGGTAATAACAGTCAGAGATTTTGAGGAAGTTGGTCCAACCTAAGGCATTAGTGTGATGCTAAATATAGGTTTCATCAACTTTCAGGTTTTCAAACATAAAGACTCGGACAATGCCAATGGGTTGCTGAGCCCATTTGTCATTGTAGATTGATTTTAGTTTGAGAGGGATTAGGGGGCGAACTAGTATGTTTGATGGAGATGGTTTGTTTGTGGGCTTTGTGGTTCTCTTGGAAGAACGTTCTAGGTTTGGGTCTCTTTGTGGAGAACGTTATGTAGGATGTGCAGATTTATGGTTTTTGGATGAAGGTTTTTTGTTAGACCTAGGGTTTAGTGGTTTTGGTTTGGAGATGATGGGTTCTGGGACAGGTGTGGAGTCAGAGTCATTATAAGAGATTATGTGTACTGTGTTGTCTGTTTTCTTCGTTTTGGAGGTACCAATTCCAGCAAGAACGCGCATTGATCTTCATTTTGATGGTGGTGGAGTCTAAGTAATGGAGGGAGGTTCACATTGATGCAATGGTGGAAGAATAGTTGCGAGAGGTTTGAAAGGCAGAATGGTAGGAGATGATTCACGAGAAGAGGACATTAAGTCAAAAAAGGTCTTTTTTGAAGAAGAATGAGGAGGTGTTGGTCTGAGTGGAGGTGATGGTGAGCGAGTTGGTGAAGGAGATGGTGAAGGAGACGGTGATGATGGTCTGGGATGTTTCTTCGCAGAGCTTTTAGTTCTTGCCATTGTTGAATGTGAAAGAGAGAAACGTGAGACGAATAAAACGATGAGAGGATTTTTCAGAAAAGTAGAAATTTGTTGTATTGTGAGAAGTGATTTTTACTTTTCAGTTGTGTATTGCTTTTACTCTACAGTTGCCATGCGTGATGATGAAGAATGGGATGGAAGTACATTGGGAAGGAGGAGGTAGCAGTAAAGTGGAAGAGTAGGTTGCAGTAACCGTTACTTTTCGATGAAAGACAACTGTTCGTGTGAGACGTTGACTTTTGAGTTTTTTATTTTTATTTTTAAAGAACGAAGAACGTTCTGGAGCTATTTTGCATAGAGCCATTTCAAAAGAAGAATGTTCTCTATTTTTTCAGAAATCTTCTGGCTTCAGTTTTGACAAGGATTTTTGATGATTTTTAGCCTTTCTTTGATAGAAATGATATTTTCTTCAACTAGAGGCATAGTAAAGATGTCAACAAGCTGATTCTTTGTATCAACAAAAATTAGCTCTATTTCCTTTTTACTAACATGATCTCTAATAAAGTGATGTTTAATTTCAATGTGATCTTGAATGTTGAATAGGGTTTTTTTGGTAGATTTATGGCACTTGTGTTATCATAGTAAATAGGAATTTTACAATAGGTTACAGAAAAGTCTTCAAGTTGATTTTTGATCCATAAGACTTGTGAACAACAATTTGCTGCTGAAACGTATTCTGCTTCCATAGTTGATAGGGCAATCGTATTTTGCTTTCTGCATGACCAGCTTATCAGAGCTTCTCCTAGGAACGAGCATGCACCACTTGTGCTTTTTCTTTCAACCTTATCTCCAGTGTAGTCCGTGTCATAGTAAGCTGCAAGATCAAAGTGAGAACCTTTGCTATACCAAAGGCCAAGATCAGCAGTACCAATAATACATCGAAAGATTCTTTTTACAGCACTAAGATGAGATTCTTTTGGTGCAGATTGAAATCTTGCACACAATCCTACTGCAAATGCAATATCTGGTCTACTTGCCGTTAAATAAAGTAATGCACCAATCATTCCCATATATTCTTTTTCAGAAATTGATTTTCCCGTTTCATCTTTGTCTAGTGAGGATGATGGATGCATGGGAGTAGTCATGATTTTTGCTTCACACATCTTATATTTTTTCAACAGTTCCTTTGTGTATTTTTCTTGACAAATGAATATTCCATCTTTGTATCGTTTGATTTGAAGTCCAAGAAAGTATCTTAACTCACCCATCATACTCATCTCAAACTCACTTTGCATAAGATTTGAAAAATCATCACACATTTTTTTATTTGTTGAACCAAAGATGATATCATCAACATAAACTTGTACAATGAGTAAATCATCTTTGTCTGTTTTCTTAAAAAGTGTTGTGTCAATTTTTCCAAGTGAAAATCCATTTTTGATAAAAAATGAGCTTAATCTTTCATACCAAGGTCGGGGAGCTTGTTTTAAACCATATAAAGCTTTAGTGAGTTTGAAAACATGATTTGGTTTATTTTGATCTTCAAATCCGGGGGGTTGATGGACATACACTTGTTCAACTAAATAACCGTTTAAGAATGCACTTTTTACATCGATTTGAAAGAGTGTAATGAATTTGTAAGATGCATATGCAAGAAGGATTCGAATTGCTTCTAACCTTGCTACGGGTGCAAAGGTTTTATCATAGTGTAATCCTTCTTGTTGATTATAGCCTTGAGCTACTAACCTTGCTTTGTTTCTAATTACCTTTCCTTCTTCATCAAGCTTATTTCTGAACACCCACCTTGTTCCAATAACAGGTTGATCTTGAGGATCTGGATAAAGAGTATGAACTTCATTCTTTTTGAATTGAAGAAGTTCTTCCTTCATTGCTTCAACCCAAGATTGATCAATTATGGCTTCTTTGATATTTTTTGGTTCTAGTTGGGATAACAATGCCATGAACATCATCCTTAAATGATAGCCTTGTTCTAATGCCATCAGCTGTGTCACCAATTATTTGATTTTGGGGATGATCACCTACAAGTTTCCAACTTCTAGGAGGAGTTTGAAACGGAGATTGTTTATCAATCTCGTTTTCCTGGAGAACAATCTGTTGTGATTGTCCAGATTGTTCTTCTTCCTCATCATCTTTTCTTAAATCAAGATCATCAAATAATACATGCCTACTTATTTCAACAATTTTATTTTTTAAATTAAACACAAGACAACCTTTAGATTCTGTAGCATATCCTAAAAATATTGCCTTTTCAAATTTGGCATCAAATTTTCCCAAGTTTTCTTTGTGATTTAAAATGTAACAGCAACAACCAAAGATGTGGAAATATGAGATATTGGGTTTTCTATTTTTCCAGATTTCATAGGGTGTTTTGTTTAGGATTTTTCTTATTGACACTCTATTCAAAATGTAGCATGAAGTGTTTATGGCTTCAGCCCAAAAATATTTCTCAACATTGGATTCTACTAACATTGTTCTTGCCATATCTTGTAATGTTCTATTTTTTCATTCAATGACTCCGTTTTGCTGACGAGTCCTTGCACATGATAGATTGTGTGAGATGCCAAGTTTGTCAAAGAGTGTTTTAAAAGACGCGTTTATGAATTCTCCTCCATGATCGCTTCTCACAACAATTATGTTAGATTCTTTTTCATTTTGAACCTTTTTGCAAAAAAATTTGAAGGTAGTAAATGCATCGTCTTTATTATTTAAAAATAGCACCCATGTATATCTAGAGAAGTCATCAACGATGACAAACCCATATCTCATGCCTCCTAGACTTATGGTTTTGATAGAACCAAATAGATCAATGTGAAGTAGTTCAAGTGGTTTTTTAGTTGAGATGAACTCTTTTGTATGAAAACTGCTTTTAACAATTTTTCCTTTTGCACATGCCTCGCAGATCTTGTGTTTATCAAAGTTAATTTTGGGAAGTCCTCTCGCCATGTCTGATTTTGACAGCTTTGAAATAGTTTTTAAACTGACGTGTCCAACACGCTTATGCCATATCCATTTATCTTTATTGATGGACATGAAGCATGATTCAGCTGGTAATTCTTCAATGTACAGGACATAGAGATTTTTCCTTCTGGATGCAGAAAATAAAATCTCTCATGATTCTGCCATTTTGATTTCGCATGAGTTTGGTTTGAACACAACTTCAAAGCCATTATCACATAGCTTACTGATGCTTAGAAGATTGTGTTTCAGCCCTTCAAAATACTGAACATCAATTATTTTGGCAGAATTTTCCTTACCTATTGTTCCTTTACCTTTAATCTTGGCTTGATCATTGTTTCCAAATGTTACTGATCCTCCATCTCTTTTAGTGAATGATAAAAAGATTTGTTTATCTCCCTTCATATGCCTTGAACAGCCACTGTCCAAGAACCATGGCTTTTTCTTGACACTTTGACACCCATCCTGCATATGATGTTATATTTTCTTTAGGTACCCTTTTTTCTTTGGGTCCTTGGAAGTTAGTTTTAAGGCTTGACTTTTTAAAATAACATTTTGACTCAAGGTGACCAAGTTTAGAGCAGTGTGAGCATTTAATTTTTGGTTTTGAAGAAAACTTGACATTATGATTTTTTGGAACTTGAGAAACATTTTGGAATGAGCCTCCAGAACATTCTCCCTTTTTTTTGATTTCTGGAGAATGTTCTGCTTTTGCTTCAGAACTTTCTCTTTTTTGTAAAATACTTGGAGAATGTTCTCCCTTTTCAACATTCATTGTGTTTTTGATTTTCTCATCCCTTTTTTTAAAATAACATGCAAATTCAAGATGTCCTATTTTTTTGCAATATGAACATCTAATTTTGCATTCTTTTTCTTTTCTTTCTGGCACAAAGAAGTTTTTATACATATTTGTTTTTTGTGTTTTGTCAAAACCAAGGCTAGCTTTATCAAAAATTCCTATTTGAGAACCCATGATTTTTTGAAAAGTTTATGTTGCTTTAATGAAGTTACACAAGTCATTCTTGAGAAGTTCAACTTCAGATTTGAGAAGATCATTTTCCTTTTGTATTGAAGAATATTCTTGGTTTTCTTGTCTCTCATCATTAAAGTTTTTGGTTTGTGATTCTTTCAAGTTCTGAATGATTTTTTCTAACTCATCATTCATCTTTTGAGTTTTTTCTTTTTCTTCTTTTTCGTTATGAAATTTTTCATTTAAAGAGCTGCATTTTTCAATAAGTAGGTTTGAGTCATTAAGTAAGTTATCAAATTCAGTTCCCATTTGTTCACACAAAATACAGTGTTCTGAGTTTTTTACCTCTGTTTCTCCTATGCCTGCCATGAGACATATGTTGGCCTCTTCTGTTTCTTCTACATATGAATCATCAAAGTCATCCCAAGTTACCATCATTGATTTTTTTTTGTAGGGAAATTTCTTTGTTGCTCTTTTGTTTAGTGGGCATTCAGCTTTGTAATGTCCTTGCTTGTTGCAGCCAAAGCAAGTGATTTGGCTCTTATCAGTTTCAATTTTGAAGCTTTCTTTCTTGCTTGGAAATCCCTTCTTGATTTGCTCCCTTCTTTTCATCATTCTTTGGATTTTTCTTGTGAGGAGAGCTATTTCTTCATCTGCTTCTTCTTGTCCTTCTTCGATTTCTCCTTCAGATTGTGATGGCATGCTTTCTTGAGAGACTTTTAAGGCCACCGATTTTCCTTTCTTTGTTGGTTTGTCTTCCTTTAGCAGCACTTCATGTGCTCGCAAGGTTCCTACTAGTTCTTCTAGCCCAAGTGTTTCAAGATTTCTTGCTTGACTTGTGGATGTTATCATTGGCCTCCATATAGCTGGAAGACATCTCATGATTTTCCTCACACGATCTTGTACAGAGTAGGCATTGCCTAAGGATCGCATTTCATTAACAATAGTTGTAAATATGGAGTACATTTCATCTATTGTTTCTTCTTCATTCATCTCAAACAACTCAAATTTTCTTATTCCTATATCAATTCTTGTTTCCTTTACATGACTGGTTCCTTCATGATGAGTCTGCAATGTGTCCCATATCCTTTTTGCAGAGTCACATTAATCGACTTTCTCACTTTCTTCCCTGCTTAAGGCACATGATAAAAATAATTGAGCTTTTGAGTTCAGTAGTACCTTGGATTTTTCTTCTGCTGTCCAATCACATTCTTTCTTTTCAGCAGATGTTGGATCATTTTGATCAACCCTTGGTATGAAGTTTCCTTCTGTAATGATGCGCCATATTCCTATGTCTTGGGACTTTAGGAACAACTGCATTTTGTTTTTCTAGCAGTAGTAATCTGAGCCATCAAAGTAGGGTGGTCGATTTGATGACCCTCCTTCCGCAATGTACTTTACTTTTGACATTTTCTTCCAAGATCTTTTCTCTACACTGTTTAGGTGTTGTGTTTAGAGACCGAGCTCTGATGCCAATTGAAGTAACAATTTACATCAAAGGGGGTTTGAATTGTAAATTAACCTTTTAAAAATTCCTTTTAAAAATTAACTCAAGATTGATCTTGGTTGTAAATTAGAAAAACGAAGAACGTTCATGGTTCTGATCCAGAAATGGAGAACATTCTGAAGGTGCAAACACGAGAAGGGGGGTTGAATTGTGTTTGACTAACTTGAATACTTTTTCTGTTTTTGCAGTTTTATAACAAAATCTGATGTATGAATCAAACAGAGTTAGCAGCAGATATAAAGTAAAAATAAAAACACAAAATTTTATACTGGTTCACCGTTAACGAGGCTACATCCAGTCCCTTCACTCTGAAGGATTTCACTAATTCAAAACCTTGAATTACAAAAATACCACTGACCCTTCAAATCAATCTTCTCAAACAGTTTAACAATCCTAGACTTTTGAGGAATACAGCACCTTGACTTCTCAAGTCAAGTCTTCTCCTACCAATCTGACAACCCCAGATTGTAGAAGGAATTACAACGCCTTGAATCTAATTGCTAAGTAATCTGCTACGGCTTCTGACTCCTTCAGATTGTAGACTTTACTTCAACAACTTAGATCTAACACAAGGGAAAGAAAAACACGAGTGCTTGCTTCTGGAAAGCTGGAACTCACAATTAACCTCACTGAAAACTTGAGTGTTTGCTTTTGGAAGTGTGTGACTCTTTTATAGATGTGAATTAGGGTCTCTTCCAAGCTTAAATTCGAGCTGTATCTTGCTGGATTGTCTTGCAAAAATACCTTGACCAATCAGGTTTCTCTTAAATAAAAAACATATCTTTTTAGCTCCATATATGCCTTCGAAAACTTAGGCCAATCCAGTCTTTAATAAATTATGGAACAAATCTTTCTTCCCGCCAATAGCTTAATGATTAAATCTGGAGCATTTGATTAACTGATTTCGACCACGCTGGACTAGCAAACTGATCTATTGTGATCCTCAGATCTCGGCCAACACTGGGCCATATGGTCTGATCTTCTGATTTCGGCCAACACTGGACCATGATGCTTAAATCTGGACCCTTGATCTTAATATCTTCCCTCTAATATGGGCCAATTCTGGACTGGGCCTGAATTGAACTGAAATTAACTATGGACAAAGAATATTTAATTCTGGACATTTACCTCTTTATCTGGATCAGGTCTGGATCAATCTGAACATCATTTCTTCTGGTCTGTACTTAGTTTCATACTCTGAACCAAGCTATCTTCTAGTGTGGGCCAAATCTGGACCAAGTCACTTGTTTTGGACTAGTTAACTGAAGCTCTGGTTAAGTCTGGATCAAGTCTGGACTGTTTATCATTTGACTGCCAAGCTATCTTCTGGTCAGAATAACTTTTGGACCAAGTCTGACTTATGAATCCTTCTGGTCTGGATCAACTCTCCCTCTGACAGGCTTTCTACTGGTTTGGTCCAAGTCTCCTTCTGGACTCTGCTTCCTTCTTATTTGGGCCAGGAAAGATATCCTCTGATGGTATTTTGACATCCTGGAGTATCCTCTGGTGCTTTCAGGATGCATCCTCTCTTACCTTCTGAATGCATTATTTGGTGACTTCTGGAGGTGTATCCTCTGGTCTGATTTTATCTTCTGAATACTCATCTTCTGCCTCTGGTGACTTCAACTTTTACCTCTGATAACTTCATCTTCTGGTGGCATTTGATTTAATAATTCAAGGTACAAAATAAGATTACATGGAGTGCTTTTGTAAACATCAAAATCCTAAGTACTTAGAACGAACTTGGTTCCAACAATCTCCCCCTTTTTGATGATGACAAAACCTTAACTTATTTTGCTAGCTTGTTACTTGAAGTAATTGAAATACTCCCCCTCGGACCAATCTCTCCCCCTAAGTCTAATACTGACTTTTTCTTCTCCTTTTGATTCACTCTTTCTTTTCTTCTCTTCTCGTCTCCTTTTCAACTCCTTCTCTATTCATCTCTTTTTGATTTTTTCTCTCTCCCTGTTTCTTCTCCTTTTCAACTGCTTCTCTTTTCACTCTTTCTTTTTCTCTCTTTATTTTTCTCTCTCCTTGTTTCCTCTCCTTTTCAACTCCTTCTATTTTCATCTCTTTCTTTTTCGCTCCTCCTTTCTTTTTATCTCTCCTTTTCTACTTATTTCTCCTTTTTTTCTCTCTCTCTCTCTCCCTCTTTTTGTCATCAGCCAAAAAGAGGTCCTACTATTTTGTATTTTTGTTTTTTCTTTACAAAGTACAGAAATTAAAAACAAAAAATAAAAGACATAAAATTAAAATTACAAGAAAATTAAAAACTCCTAAGAAGACTACTTGAGCTAGTTAGATATGGAGATAATGTTGAGATGTTTCTTGATGAACTCGAACCTGTCTTCAGGTAATGCTTTGGTGAAGATGTCAGCCCTTTGATGATCAGTGTCCACAAACTGAATGCTTAAAGTCCCTTTTTGAACATGGTCCCTAATGAAATGGTGTTTTATTTCAATGTGTTTGGCTCTAGAGTGTAAGATCGGGTTCTTGGTTAGGTTTATGGCTGGAGTGTTATCACATAACAAAGGGATATTGGTTTCAAAGATGTTGTAATCTTCAAGTTGGTGTTTCATCCATATTAACTATGAGCTACATCCTGCTGCTGATATATACTCAGCTTCGGCTGTTGACATAGCAATGGTGCTTTGTCTTTTGCTTGACCAAGAGATCAAATTATCACCTAAGAAAGTGCAGTTGCCGCTTGTTCTTTTCCTTTCCAGCTTGTCTCCAGCGTAGTCGGAATCACAAAAACCTCTGAGTTTGTAGGTGGGGTTTTTCTTGTATAACAAGGTAAGGTTGGTGGTTCCTTTAAGGTATCTCAGAATTCGTTTGACAGCAGTTAAATGGGATTCCCTAGGGTCAGCTTAAAAACGGGCACAGACACAAACACTAAACAAGATGTCAGGTCTAGAAGCAGTTAAATAAAGAAAGGATCCAATCATACCTCTGTATGTTTTCTGGTCTACCTTTTGGCTAGTTTCATCTTTCTCAAGTGAGAAGGTTCGATGCATGGGGGTGGCCATTGCCTTACATTCACTCATTTTGAACTTTTTAAGAAGTTCTTTAGTATATTTAGATTGGTGAATGAGTACACCTAATTTACCTTGGTGAATCTGAATTCCCTGGAAGAACTTGAGTTCTTCCATCATGCTCATTTAAATCTCTTTTTGCAATAGGTCAGAAAACTCCTTGCACAAAGTGCCATTAGTAGATCCAAAGATGATATCATAAACATAAACTTGAATAATTAAAATATCATTTTTAATGGATTTCCTAAATAGAGTATTATCAATCTGGCCTCTATCAAATTCATTCTTAAGCAGAAAGTTACTAAGTCTGTCATACCATACCCTTGGTGCTTGTTTTAAACCATATAAAGTTTAAAAACATGGTCTAGAAAATAAGAATTTTCAAATCCAGGGGGCTGTTTGACATAGTCTTCCTCACTTATGTAGCCATTTAAGAATGCACTTTTAACATCCATTTGATACAGAATTATATCGTGATTAGCAGCAATTGATAAAAGAATTCTAATTGCTTCTAACCTGGCCACTGGAGCAAATGTCTTAGTGTAATCGATACCTTCCTGTTGATTGTATCCTTGAGCTACTAATCTGGCTTTGTTCCTTGCCACTTCACCTTTTTCATTGAGTTTATTCCTGAACACCCACTTGGTTCCAATAATGTTTTTGTTTGGTCTGGATACCAGATCCCAAACATCATTCCTTTGGAATTCATTCAGCTCTTCTTGCATTGCAAGTATCCAACCTTCGTCTGCCAAAGCCTCATCAACATTGCTTGGTTCAATTGTTGAGAGTAAACCAAACAGACTGGTTTCTCTACTTGATGATCTGGTCTTTAAAGGTTCTGCTGCACTGCCAATAATGAGTGATTCTGGATGTGAAGACTTGTATTTCCATCCATTCTTTCCCTCTGACTTGTCTTCAGAGTCAACATGTTCTTCTTCATCTTGATCTTTCTCAGATTATGCTGCTAGTCCAGCTTCTGGTTCCTGTGCCTCTAGTTCACCTGCAATTTCCTCATCTTGCTTTGACTTTTCAGAGTCAAGCTGTTTATCATCAAACTTAATGTGGATTGATTCTTCCATAGTGTTAGTTTCTTTGTTAAACACTCCATAAGCTTTCGATCTCTTTGAGTAACCAAAAAAGGTACACTTTTGAGATCTAGAGTCAAACTTAGCTAAGTTATCTTTAGTGTTTAACATAAAACAAGTACATCAAAATTGCTTGAAGTAGGAAATGTTAGGTTTCTTACCTTTCCACAGTTCATATGGAGTTTTATTTAAGATTGACTTGATGTACACTCTATTCTGAATGTAGCAAGCTGTGTTGACAGCTTCTGCCTAAAGGTAGGTGGCAAGCTTCATTTCATTCAGCATGGTTCTGACCATCTCCTGTAGTGATCTATTCTTTCTTTCCACCACTCCATTCTGTTGAGGTGTTCTGGGGAATGAGAAGTTGTGAGAGATACCATTCTCATCACAGAATTCTTCAAAGTATTTGTTCTCGAATTCACCTCCATGATCACTTCTGATGGTTATGATCTTGACACCTGTTCATTCATTACTTACTTACAAAAAGAAATAAACACTTTGTGAGATTCATCTTTGTTCTTTAAAATTTTTACCCAAGTCCACCTTGTGTAATCATCAACAATCACAAAACCATTTCTTACCACTGAGTGAAGTTGTTTGAACAGGACCAAACAGATCTAAGTGAAGCAGTTCAAGTGGTTGAGAGGTAGAAACACATTTTTTAGTTTTAAAAGAGCTTTTAGTTTGTTTACCTCTTTGACATGCTTCACACAGAATCTCAGTTTTGGAACTTACCTTGGGCAGCCCTCTTACCAACTGGAGTTTGCTCAACTCAAATATAAGTCTAGGGTTTGCATGCCCTAGCCTCTTGTGCCAAATCAGATTCTGCTCACTTACAGATAATAGGCATTTAACATGTTGCTTAGCAAGACTAAACAGATCAATTTTATAAACATTATCCTTCCTAATGCAAGTAAATAAAATAGTCCCATCAAGTTGACTAACAATGTTGCAAGTTTTCTGATTAAAGATAACATCATAATTGCAATCACTTAATTGACTTATGCTCAACAGATTGTGTTTCAGCCCTTTAACTAACAGAACATTTTTAATAGAAAGGGAAGAAGAAGTTTTACCAAAGGTTCGTGTACCAATAATCTGACCTTTGTGGTATCCTCCAAAGGAAACTTGCCTCCATTCTTCATCATCAGATTCAGAAACATGGATTTCTCTCCTGTGTTTGGAGCAGCCACTATCAAGATACCAAGCTTTGTGTTTCTTATCAGACCTTGCCTTTTCTCTGTCAGAATCAGAGTCAGGGTCAGACTCAGACTTAGCTTCTGTTCAAGCCATTAGAGCCAGTTCTGCTTTTTGCCTGTTTGAGCAGTTTCCTTGTTTCTGCTTTGGTCGATAAACCATGTTCCTCTGGTGATTCTGGAACATGTTTTGGTTCTGGTAACTTTGATGAATCTAGTGATTCTGGTGATTAGGGTTGATCTGGAGGTTCTGATGAATCAGGTGATTCTGGTGGTTCTGCTGATTCTGATAGTTTCTGTTCTGGTTCTGTTTCTGGTTCCAGTATTGATTCTAATTCTGGTTCCAGTACTGATTCTGATTCTGGTTCCAGAGTTGGTTCTAGTTCTAGTTCCTCTGCTTCTGATACTGGTTCCAGTTCCTGTGCTTCTGATACTGGTTCCAGTTCTGGCTCTGGTTCTAGTTCTTGTTCTGATTCTGGTTCCAATTTTCATTCTGGTTCCAGTTCTTCCATCAGATTCAGATTGCCTTTGTCTGGTTGTAGCAGGAACATAAACCTTCTGCTTGTGCATTGCCAACATCCATTGTCCATGCACCATTGTTGGTGTCTCCTTCTGGTTGCTCAGAATATCTACAACATAGACAATTTGATCTTTTGGTACCCAGAACTGATTGGGTCCAGGTTTGTTAGTCTTAACAGCTTTCTGATCTTGTTCAGATTTTACAATTGGACAAGATAATTAAGAGTGACCTATCTTAGCACAAACAATGCATAAAACATCATAATGAACATCTTTAGTTTCAGCAATCGTTTCTGTAAAACCAAGACCTCTCTTCCCACTGTTACTGTTTCCATAAATCGTAGATGCATATTTACTTCTTTCCATTCCATTAGAAATAAAGTTTTGAAAAAATTGCTCATGCATATCAGATTCACAAACAGTTTTGGAAGTGGAACAAATATTGTTTTTGAGACTTTGGTTTTCAGATTTGAGTCTTGCAACTTCAGTTTTAAAATCCTTGTTTTCAGTTGCATACTCAAGATTTCGATTCTTTGAAACTTGGATTTCTTTGGTCAGATTTTTCTTATCTTCCCTAAGAGTTTTCAGTTTTAAAGACATCTTATTGTTTGCATTTAAGAAATCTTTTAAAGCCTCAATTAATTCAGATTTAGTGAGATCAGAAAATACCTCATTGTCTTCATCTTCTGAATCTGTTCCAGAGCCTGAGCTGTATCCAGAGCTTGAGTTAGTATGAACCATTAGAGCCAGAATCGCTTCCTCTGATGTGCTTCCATACTTGCCTGAATGACTGCTTTCATCATTCTTCATTCTGCATACTTTCCTTCCTGAAACTATGCCTTTATAAAGTCCAGAGGCAGATCTGATGTGAGCCATCATTGTTGTTTCTGCCATCATTGTTGTTGTTTCTTCATAAGACGATTCTTCTGATTCTGATGCATCCCAAGCTGCCATGATACCTTTCTTTCTGAATCTAGAACTCTTCTTGTGCTGTTTGCCTTTTTCCAGATTTGGACATTCTGACTTGATATGTCCAGGTTCATTGCATCCATAACAGACGATGCTCTTCTTGTCAGATTCTTCCTTTCCTTTGCTGTTATGTTTCTTCTTGAAGCTTGTCCTCTTCCTGTTTTCCCAGATCTTATCCATCTGTTTGGTTAAGTAAGCCATATCGTTGCTATCCTCTGATTCTGGTGTTGCCTTTGCAGCTTTCTTCTGTTTGAACTTTAGGGCCAAATTCTTCTTTTTCTTTGGTTCATCTGCTTCCAGTTCTATTTCATGAGACTTGAGTAAGCTGATCAGATCTTCAAGTCTTAAGTTATTCAGATCTTTGGCTTGCTGAACTACAGTAACCATTGGTCTCCACTTGGTTGGTAAGCTTCTTAGAATCTTCTTGACATGATCTGCTGTTGTGTAGCTTTTCTTCAAGACCTTCAGTCCAGATATCAGAGTCTGGAATCTGCAGAACATTCCATCAATGTCTTCATCATCTTCCATCTTGAACATATCATACTATTTGACTAGTATGTTAGCCCTTGCTTCTTGAACCTGTTGGCTTCCTTCATAGGTCAGAACCAGACTGTCGAATATGCTCTTTGCTGTTTCTTTATCTGTGCATCTGTCAAATTCCTTTAATGTGATGGCACTAATCATGATGGTTCTAGCTTTGTGATGCAGTTTGTATGCTTTTCTCTGGTCTGGTTTCATGCCTTCCATGTCCAGTTCTTTAGTTGGATCTCTTGGAACAGTAGGTGCAGTGTATCCTTTGACTACCAGCTTCCATAATTCAGGATCTTGAGATATGAAGAAACTTCTCATTCTGTCCTTCCAATACTCAAACCTTTCTCCATCAAACAGTGGTGGTCTGTTGATGTTGCCTCCCAAATAATCTTTGGATTCTGCCATGTTGAACCCCTTGGACCTTTCCTCAAACACTGATAAGTGCTCAGCCTTGAGACCGAGCTCTGATGCCAATTGAAGGTGCAAACACGAGAACGGGGGGTTGAATTGTGTTTTGAATACTTTTTTTGTTTTTGCAGTTTTATAACAAAACCTGATGTATGAATCAAATAAAGTTAGCAACGGATATAAAGTAAAAATAAAAACACAGAATTTTATACTTGTTCACCGTAAACGAGGCTACATCCAGTCCCTTCACTCTGAAGGATTTCACTAATCCAAAACTTTGAATTACAACAATACCACTGACCCTCCAAGTCAGTCTTCTCAAACAGTCTAACAATCCTATACTTTTGAGGAATACAACACCTTGACTTCTCAAGTCAAGTCTTCTCCTACCAATCTGACAACCCCAGATTGTAGAAGGAATTACAACGCCTTGAGTCTAATTGCTAAGTAATTTGCTACCCCTTCTAACTCCCTCAGATTGTAGACTCTACGTCAACAACTTAGATCTAACACAAGGGAAAGAAAAACACGAGTGCTTGCTTCTGGAAAGATGGAACTGACAATTAACCTCACTGAAAACTTGAGTGTTTGCTTTTGGAAGTGTATGACTCTTTTGTGATTAACCAACACTGGACCATGATTAACCAACACTGCCATATGGTCTGATTTTCTGATTTCGGCCAACACTGGACCATGATGCTTAAATCTGGACCCTTGATCTGAATATCTTCCCTCTGATCTCGACCAATTCTGGACTGGGCCTGGATTAAACTGAAATTAACTCTGGACAAAGAATATTTAATTTTGGACATTTACCTGTTGATCTGGATCAGGTCTGGATCAATCTGAACATCATTTCTTCTGGTTTGGACTTAGTTTCATACTCTGAACCAAGCTATCTTCTGGTCTGGGACAAATCTGGACCAAGTCACTTGTTTTGGACTAGTTAAGTGAAGCTCTAGTTAAGTCTGAATCAAGTCTGGATTGTTTATCATTTCACTGCCAAGCTATCTTCTGGTTAGAATAACTTTTGGACCAAGTTTGACTTAAGAATCCTTCTGGTCTGGATCAACTCTCTCTCTGGCAGGCTTCCTACTGGTTTGGTCCAGGTCTCTTTCTGGACTCTGCTTCCTTTTGATCTAGGCTAGGAAAGATATCCTTTGATGGTATTTTGACATCCTGGAGTATCCTCTGGTGCTTTCAGGATGCATCCTCTGGTACCTTCTGGATGCATTATCTGGTGACTTATAGAGGTGTATCCTCTGGTCTGATTTTATCTTCTGAATACTCATCTTCTACCTCTGGTGACTTCAGCTTCTGCCTCTCATAACTTCATCTTCTGGTGGCATTTGATTTAATAATTCAAGGTACAAAATAAGATTACATGGAGTGCTTTTGTAAACATCAAAATCCTAAGTACTTAGAACCAACTTGGTTCCAACACATTCTTGGTTAGTGGAAAATGACAGTTTTAGTTTTTCTATTAAACTTGATAGTTAAAGACTTAAAAGTAAATAGATAAGGGAAGGAATATAACACACAAATATATCCTAGTTCACCCAACTTGGGCTACGTCCAGTCCTCACAACTGTGAGATTTTCAACTAAGTGCTCCAAGGCAAGAACTCTCTTGACTCTTACACAAAATTTTTGCAAATCTATCTTGATTTGTTACAACCAATACCTTTCAATGCGGAAAGGAGTTTTTCACTGATCTATCCTTCGATCTTTACAAAGGATTACTCACACTACCTTTTCTATAACATAGAAGGATTTTCACAACTTCTCAAGACTAGTTTTTACTCACTTTGTCTTGAGATTACAATGGAATATTAAGGTGTTTGATTAGAATCTAAATATCCTCAACTCGTGTTTGAGTATTTGATTCTGATCTTAGAAGCATAAAGTGTTTTTTAGAGCGCAGAACCTGATGGGATGTTGTAGTTTCTAAGAGCTGAACAGAACTTGAGAAAATGTATGTTAAATCGAGAGGAAGCTGTTAAACTTATTAGGAATGTTGGAATGAAAGCTTTCTTAAGTTCTGTTCGTTGCCTTTACCTTGAGTTCTATTTTATAGACTCAAAAAGGTGCCTATAATAGCTTATTTGCCCGTTGAGTACAGCTGGCTGCTCTTTGTCAGTGATTAGGTGAGAGTAGGCCAAAAAGCAAGAACATTCTTCATTCTGCTTCTAATATTCAAGAGCAGGCTTGGGTCTTCCTTTGTGTTGCAAATGACTCTTGATCATTGTAAAGACTGCTTCTATTGGTGGTAAAAAGTATGGACTCGTCACTGTTGATGATTATTCCATATGAACATGGATAAAATTTCAAAAACACAAGGATGAGTCACATAAAGTTTTCACTACTTTCTACAAACAAGTGCAAAATGAAAAAGGTTTTTTTGTAACGACAATTTGTAGTGATCATGATGGTGAATTTGAAAATAAACTTTTTGAAAAGTTCTTTTAGAACAGTTTTCCGTCTTTTAAGGCACTAATATTTTGATTAAGTGTGCAGTTTTATAATCAAGTGAATTGTGTAGGATGTTATGTTATATCCTTTGGTGATCGAACTAAGACAAAGGAACACCAAGACTTTGCTTCATTTTGTATGTCTAAATTTGGTGAACGAGCTCTGACGCGCCTTTGCTACCTCTGATGATGCAAGCGATGTTCTACTTTGATTGCCTTTGATGATGAAAGCAATGTTCTGCTTCAGTTGACTCTAGTGATGCAAGCAACGCTTTATTTCGGTTGCTTATGAAAACACAATAAATGCTCTTGCCCAGTTGCCTCTAGAAACGCAAGCAATGCTCTTGCTTAGTTAACTAAGGAAATGCAAGCTATACTCTGATTCGACTGCCTCTGATGACTACAACAAACATCTGATTGTCTACTTTGATGAATGCAACAAACGTCTGATCGTTTGCCTTTGAAGAAAGTCAAAACTCTGAAGAAAGTCAACATTCAGAAGAATGTCAAACATTCTGATGAAATGTCAATGCTTTGATTAGAATCAACATTCTAATCAAAGTCAATTCTCGAATGATAATCAATTCTCTGAAGAAGACAATGTTTTCCACATTCTCTAATAATCACCCTGAATATGTTTTGTCTAATGGTCTATGAGACATGCTTAGTTTACCGTATACTCTGCTTACTTTGTTTTCATACAAGATACGCTGAATGATTTTAGGGATTCGTTTTTGACTTGAGTTCAATGGAAAATCCATATCCAAAGATTTGATACGGAAAGTCATGATATATAGGCCGATTTTTTGCAATCAGTACAAAAGGTCGGATACCCTAAAAATCTCTATATAAATGGACATGCTTCCTCACTTGAAGAAACAACAAGTTTACACAACAACAACAATACAACCGACTTTGCTTAATCATTTTTATCTATGTTCTGAGAAAGAAACTTTGAAAGTATTACTTTGTAAACAACCTTTTAAGAAAATTATTTAGAAAACCTAAATCCATCCATTTGTAACCAAGCCCACTAGTGGCTGTTGGAACCAAGTTGGTTCTAAGTACTTTTGATTTTGATGTTTACAAAAGTACTCCATGCAATCTTATTTTGTACCTTGAATTATTACATTAAATGCCACTAGAAGATGAAGTTTCCAGAGGCAGAAGATGAAGAAACTAGATAATGCATCCAGAAGATACCAGAGGATGCATCCTGAAATTACCAAAGGATATCATTGCTAGCCCAGATCAGAAGGAAGCAAAGTCAGAAGGAGACCTGGACCAAACCAGAAGGAAGCGTGCTAGAGGGATACTTGATCCAGAACAGAAGGAATCATTAGTTAGACTTAGACCAGAAGTTATTATGACCAGAAGATGGCCTGGTAGTGAAATGATAAAACAGCCCAGACTTGATCTAGACTTAATCAGAGGATAAATTAATGGGTCCAGAAAATGTCCAGACTGAAATATTATTTGTCCAGATTTAATTTCAGTTCAATCCAGACCCAGTTCAGAATTGGTCTAGATCAGAGGGAAAAGGTTCAGATGAATGGTCAAGATTTAAGTATATGACCCAGTGTTGGCCGAGATCAGAAGATCAGACCATGGCCAAGTATTAGCTGAAATCAGAAGGTCAGAATGTGTGGTCCAACATTGGCCGAGATTAGAGGATCACAATAGATCATTTTGCAAGTCCAGGTTGGCTGAGATCAGAAGATCAGAAAGTGTGGTCCAGGGCTGGCTAAAATTAGAGGATCACAGCAGATCACTTAGTATGGTCCATATGTGGACTAGCGCAGAAGATCAAACGGTCCAGATTTAATCATGATGATTAATGGTGGAGATTTAATTAAATTTGATCAAAGTATTTAAAAGGATTTGATTCAAAATTAAGTTGAAGTCGTTAGGAGTTTAGAAGCAATTGGTGGGAAGAAAGATTTGTTCCAGAATTAATTAAAGACAGGATTGGCCAGTTATTTTTGAAAGCAAATCTGAAGCTTAAAAAGATATGTTTTTTATTTAAGTGAAGCCCGATTGGTCAAGATATTTTTGCAAGAGAATCAAGCAAGATACAGCTCGAAATTAGGCTTGGAAGAGACCCTAATCTGCATCTATAAAAGGAGGCTCAAGGGAGAAGACTTAACATCGAAAATCACAAAAAAGTCATACACTTCCAAAAGCAAACACTCAAGTTTTCAGTGAGGTTAATTGTGAGTTCCAGCTTTCCAGAAGTAAGCACTCGTGTTATTTTCTTTCCCTTATGTTAGATCTAAGTTGTTGAAGTATAGTCTACAATCTGAGGGAGTTAGAAGGCGTAGCAGATTACTTAGCAATTAGATTCAAGGCGTTGTAATTCCTTCTAAAATCTGGGGTTGTCAGATTGGTAGGAGAAGACTTGACTTGAGAAGTCAAGGTGCTGTATTCCTCAAAAGTCTAGGATTGTTAGACTGTTTGAGAAGAATGACTTGGAGGGTCAGTGGTGTCGTTGTAATTCAAGGTTTTGAATTAGTGAAATCCTTCAAGGTGAAGGAACTGGACATAGCCTCGTTAATGGTGAACCAGTATAAAATTTTGTGATTTTATTTTTACTTTATATCCGCTGCTAACTCTGTTTTATTCATACATCAAGTTTTGTTATAAAACTGCAAAAACAGAAATAATATTCAAGTTAGTCAAACACAATTCAACCCCCCTTCTCGTGTATGCACCTTCAGTGGCTGCCTTCCTCGACAACTTGAGTGTACTAAGCTAGTAGGTTGAGAAGAATTGATCGAACTTGTTACCTAGTGATGTGGATTTGGGTTGATTTCATAAGAGATGAGGGAATCTACCAAGTGATTTCTTCAAATAATGTGAAATTGCCACAATTGTAAGGAATGAAGTTGGATTAGGTTGAGAATATGAGGAATGAAATTGCCACAATATGGAAGATTGATAAACCAATGGGAAATTGCCACAATGGTAAGGAAGCCATTGATAAGATTCAAACAAGTTCTAATCCAAGAACTCAAGGAGGAGACATAACTCACTCGCTATTCTCAACTTTTGAGTTCATTTCAACTTATCCAAAATGGGACTTTTACAAGGTATTTAAAGAATAATTTACCCTATTATAAAGTCTTGAATTGAAATATCCTTTGTTTTTCCTTCTAATTAGCTTACTTTAGGTCCTCATGACCTAGCCCGACAGTGGCTTGCTTCCTCATCAGCTGAATTATACTAAGCTAGAAGGTTGAGAAGACTTGATCAAACTTGTAACCTAGCCTGGTAGTGGCTGCCTTTCCTCAACAACTTGACTATACTAAGCTAAAAGGTAGAAAATATTAAACACAATATTTTGACCATATCTTCTTGTAAACAATATGTTGACCATATCTTCTTGTGAACAATATTTTTGCCATATCTTCTTGTGAACAATATTTTGACCATATCTTCTTTTCACTTTGGGAAAATATTTCCTTCAATTATAATTCTAAATTGTATCTAATTTCAGATTGTGTTCAAAAACTTATTCACCAGAATATTTTGTCATACTCTTGATTGATTGGGGTGGGAATGGATTCGGGCTTCTTCTTGAATATTTAGAAATTCATATTTGGCTATGTTTTTTCTTTAGAATGAATTCTTTCAATTAGAGTTATTGGCTTTCCATCAAAACTATTGACTTTATTATTGGAGTGAGATGTTGTGTTTCTTGGATAAAAAATGTTAGAGGCACAATTGCGTGACTTAGAATTAATGGCTTTGGGCAAATCACATTGTTGAGTCATTAGAGTCAGTGCATCATTAGAGGCTGCATATCAGAGCCAACAATTTGAATTGGTTGCAACTTTTGATTAGCGAATATGAGCTTTTAATACATGGCTTGAACAATATCATTAGAGTTAATGATAACTTGATATAAACTTTTCAGAGGCATGATGGGTTTGTGCACGTCAGAGGTACGCAAAGGCTTCAAAGGCATGCTTCAAAATCAGTGTTTAGAGGTAGTTACTAGACCCAGTTTCAGAGCCAGTCTTTGGACCCAATTATCAAAGACAGTCTGCAGATCCAAACATCTGAGGCAGTCTTCGTAACCTTTAGATGCACGTTGTTCTTATAGGCATATTTTTAGAGGCAGACACATATGCTTTGTGTTCCTCTAATCTCATCCTCTAGTCACTTCCTCTAGTAACTTCCTTTTATACCTTCCTCTGATTTTCTTGTTGTAATTGCTGCTCACTTAATGAAGCCATTAGTCCAAACAAATTGTTCTCATAAAATACCTTTGTTAACATCAAAATCACAAGGGGAAAACCAAATTGGTTCCAATAATCTCCCCTTTTTGATTATGACAAAATTGTATTTTTTTATAAAAATTTATTGGCTTTTATTACTTGACTCCTGTTGACTTAAGGCTCCCCCTAAGTCTAAGTAGTTTTATAGTTCTTTTCTCCCCACATGCATACATATTCTCTCTCCACATAAACATATTAAAAAATAAATTGTTTCAAATATCTTCTCCCCCTTTTTTCATCAGACAAAAATACTTGAAAGTTTCTTTTGATGCCTTATTTTAAGAGAATAGACTAAACATAAAATACATTCAAATTTGAATCTAAACTAATCTAGGAATGGCACAATATTAATCATCTATAAAGGTAAGGTTCAAATTTATCTTATTGAATTCAAATGTGTAAGACCCTTAAAACTTAAATTAAATTATGGATTTAATATCAAGTGTATTTTGGAATATTTTTAAAATATTTGATATATGTATATTTTTATATATATATGAATGTTTTTGAGATTGATTAAAATTATTGGACGAAGGATAAATTAATTTAATTACGAGTAATTAAATATAGGCAGTTGATCAAGATTTTATCTGCCAATAGAATTGCGACGGCAATATTTAGTTACTTGAGGTTCAAGTAATTCTGTAATATATATTTATACAAATTAGGTGGCATATTATTCCTATATATATATATATGTATGTGAGAGGCAAGAAAAGAAATCAGAAACAGAAACAATTTCCCTCTTTTTTCCGCCGTGTAACCTTCTTTCCTTTCTTCTTCTTCTCATTCTTTTGGTGTTAGCAAAGAAAAGAGCTTGCTCAAAACTCAAATTAAATGGAAATCCAAGCCTCTAATCAACGAGTGTTAAGAAGTAAAGTTACTCCTCTCATCATTACGGTGCTAGAGAACCAACCTTGGTAGCAACGATGCGAACGGGAGTTTTGTTGGTTTTAGTCGCGGTAACATAAACGAGCAAGAAAACGTAACAAAGGTAACAGGCACCTTCCAACTTTCTAGATTGCATATAGGGACTGTAAATGCATGTTTGATGGATTGATTATTATGTTATGTTGTTAAAAATCGTGGATGATCATTGTTATATTGTTGGGGTTAAGATGCATGCATGTTTGTGGGGACTGTTGTTGCTGAGATATTAATGTCCTTGCATGTTGCTCTGGATGATCATTGTTATCTTGTTGGAGATTAAAGTGCATGTTGTAGAGATGATGCATGTTGGATGCAGTCGTTGTTGCTGTTCTGGTTTCTTTGTTGCTGTCATTGAAGTTGTTGTCCTTGCTGTTTTTGTTGCTAACTGGGTTGATGCATTGATGATGCTTTTGTTGTTGTGTTGATGAGTAAAATCATTGATGTTGTGTTGAGGATGTTTTGGGTATTGTGGTACAAGAAATGGTGATTATGTTTTGGTGTTTGTGTTAGTTTTTCAAAGAAAAGAGTTTGAAACTGTGTTGAAGCTTTCTAGAAAATCCCACTATTTTCGAAGATGTATTTGGATACGGCACTGGCGTATTCGAGTACACTTATGTAAATGTTTAGTTTTTATTCAAATTTGGAACCTCGTATTCGAATACGACACTCCGTATTCGAATACAAATACGTGATTTTTGCTTCTGACTTCGCATCTGTATTCGGCTACGACCCTTTCGTATTCAAATACAGATTTGCTGATTTTGCCACTGACTTCACATCTGTATTTGGCTACGACAAACTCGTATTCGAATACAGAATTTCTGATTTTGCCACTATTTCAACATCTGTATTCGACTACAAGGGAGCTGTATTCGAATACAGATTGTTTTTTTCAAAAATCCTATTTTTAAACATTGGTTTATGCACTTAATGATTTGGGAAACATTTGTAAGGCATATGACAAGCTATATGAAGTTCTTGAGATGGTTTGAGGTGGTGATGGAGTGTTTGGGTTTCAGATTGCATTTGCATACTGTTTTCAGTGAAGAGAAAACATAGCATGTTCATGCATTGCATAGTCAGGTGGTGACCGCGATGGGCACAAAGTTGATGCAGTGACCGTGATGGGCCGCGAAGTTAAGTAGTAACCGATATGGGTTATAGAGTAGTTCCGCGTATATTAGACGGTCTACTCTATCCGGGTATCATAGTGGTTCCGCGTGTGTGAGACGGTCAATTCTATCCGGGCTACGGAATGGACGCGTGTTCGTGGTGGTCCATTCTATCCGTGCGAGGATTTAACTTCTGTGTGTTGGGCATGGGAGAGGCTAATACACGTAAATGTTGTAACCGTGATGGTTACTGAATAGTTCTACGTGTATTAGACGGTCTATTCTATCTGGGTTTCAGAGTGGCCGCGTGTTAGTGGTTGTCCATTCTATCCGGGCTACGGAATTGCCGCGTGTTCGTGGGGGTCCATTCTATCTGTAAATCGTACTGGTCCGTGAGAGACTGCACGTGTGCTGGTCCGTAAGACACTATACCATGGTAATTCCAAGAGTTGTGTACATTGGCATATACATATTGCATTGGGATGGTTGACCTGTGAGTCATGATTTGATATGAGTTGATGAGTGGAAATCGATGTGTGCAAGTATCTTATGAATTCAAAGTTCCAAATGAGTTGTTGTGATTGTTGATTGTATTTGTACTTGCAACATGATATAAATGTTAAATTGGCTGTTTTGCAAAAATGTAGATGTTATACATTTTAATAAGTGAGCATACTTATTTATTACTGTTGTCATAGCATTGGAACATGCCATGAATATACTTGTTATCTTTGACATACCTGTTATGTGGTAATTTGTTAATTTCGGTTGGTGACCCTTTACAGTTATTGTGGAAAATTGGGCTTTGCCCTCAGATGATACCCAAACCCGTACGACTGACAGATACACTAATGACAGAGACGTCGTTAGTTTTCCTTGATCTTCACGTACAGAGTATTTGCGGACGACGCAGAGGGTCTGACAGCTAGAGTGGAGATGAGACTTGTAGAGAATGCAGTGGTAACCCGTGCTACTGTAGTTTTAGTGCATGATTTGATCAGACTAGACTTGTTGTATAGGGCCTAGCGCTTAGTGGCTATATTCATATCTTTTTGGGGATGATTGTATCTATTACGCACTTTGATAGAGATTGTATCTGGTTATGTAATGATGTAATTACTTAATTACCTTTGTCGTTTTGGATTACGACGCCTTATTATTTTGAATGGTTAATATTTAATATCTTTAATTCTTTTGAATTAAGTTGAAATTCTTTTATTTGTTTATTGTTTAAAAAAAATACATTCGCGCTGTTAAAAATCGGGGTGTTACAAATTGTGGTATCAGAGCTTTTGGTTAAGAGCTTTTGGTCAGAACCTTTGGTTAGACTTTTGGGTAGAGCTCTACTTAGATTTTTGAGTGGGAGTCGTTATCTGATCATGCATAGGAGCAAGTAGTTAGAGTGTCAAGTCTTGTATAAGTTGTGGTGTGCTAAAGTGATGATACGGTTAAGTTATATTTTTGGGATTATTCTAAGTGGTGTGAGATTTCTACTTGATGATGGTTTTGTAGAGGGGAACAATGCCTCCAAAAAGAGAGGACACTACAAGAGCCAACGTCAGCCGGGATGATCGGATGGCTGAAGCGATGAATAACATGGTTGCGTCTGTTGCTGCTCAGAAGGCTGCAAAGACTCAACGAGATCTAGAGAAAAGAGAAAGAGAGATTCGTGCTGCTGAATCAACAGGACTAGAGGATTTTCGTCGTCATAATCCTCCAAAGTTCAAGGGTGATGAGGGTCCAGAAAGAGCGGACCAATGGATTCAGGAAATGGAGAAAATTTTTGAAATGATTAATTGCCAGGCAGCGGTGAAGGTCAACTATGCTACGTATCTGCTATTAGGGGATGCAGAATATTTGTGCAGAAGTACAAGGGTTCTGATGGGATCAGCTCATGAGGAGATGAATTGGGAGACGTTCAAAAAGAAGTTTTTGGACAAATACTTTCCGATGAGCACAAGAACTAAGCTGGGTGATGATTTTCTTAAATTACACCAGGGAAATATGACGGTGGGTGAGTATGATGCTAAGTTTGAGTCCTTGTCAAGGCATTTCACATTTTTCCATGAAGAGGTGGATGAACAATTTATGTGTCATCGTTTCCAAAATGGACTAAAATACGAGATTCAAGACTCTGTCTTACCATTGGGAATTCAACGTTTCCAAGCATTAGTGGAGAAATGTAGAGAGGTTGAGGATATGAAGAATAGGAAGGCCAACCGTGGAGGGAACTTTAATTCAGGAGGGCCTAGCCGGATGAACTATCAGAACAATAAAGGAAAACAAGTGGTTAAGCCATATAACCGACCACAGAACAATAACAAGTATTTTTTTTGTTTTTTTTTTAAATAATTAATTAAAATAATTTTCCAATTCATCACTTCAAAAGAATCGAAATAAAAAGTTTCCTTTAATCCGTTTCTTAAAAATAGTACGTCGTGGATTAATCGATGAACGTAATTAAATAACTTCATCGTAATATCACGAAGTACTTATCTTTGAAATTAATATTAAACATTAATACATTCCAAAATATCAGTGTCATATCATACCAACAGAAAATATCAGAGTGCATGGTTTAGCGGAAAGTAGTACAAATATTTCCAAAATAAAAGAAATTACAATTCCAGCTCAAATCCTATACATCAAGTCTAACTGATCATGCACTAAAGCGACAGTAGCACGGATTTCTTCCGCATCCCAAACAAGTCTCATCCGACTCCGCCGCTCGCCTCGATGTGACCTCCTCCTCCTCCTCATCATATAGAGAGGGATCAGTCTCCTCCGAAGTCAGATCAATGCATAGTCTCGGTCACTTCGGCGGTGCCGGAATCTCATAACAATCATCGGAGATCCTAGACGGACCCGGAATATCAGCTGCTACTGGCCTCGGCTCTTCGTTCTTCTCTTCCGTCTCAGACTCATGTGCATCTCCTACAATCACCGGGTTTGGAGTCACCACTCCTACGGTTGCCTCCGTCTCAACCCCTCTAGCTGGCTCCTCAGCATCATCAAAAATTCCGTGCGCCTCCAATATCAAACGAGAAGGCACAGGAAAATCAATCCTCGCATAGCTGTGCTCCACGTAGTACACCACTCCATTAGTCCTACAAGTCCTCTTCAATCTCCCCGTGTATGTAGCCTTGCTTGAGGTGGGGTCGTAAACCCAAGCAGTAGGCACGGCACGATCAATGAAGTCGAGCGACGTTTCTGTCGTCTCGGGACCCACGGGTGGCATGGGTTTGGGGGGCATCTGAGGGCAAAGCCCAATTTCCACAATATAATAGCAAGGGTCACCGACCGAAATTAACAAATAATCACATAGCATATATCTCACAGCAACAATGATATCCATGGTACAACATATGAGAATGATGAAAATAATGATGCTCATTTGAAATTTAATGACATATTTGCCTTTTCAAAAACAGCAGCCAATTATTATGAAAATATGTGGTAAGTACAACCAACACTTCAGCAATCACAATAATAAATCAGAAATTCAGATTCTGTAAAGTACTCACACACATCAATTTCCAATCATCATTATATAATCCAATTGTGACCCACCGGTCAATCCCTCGATGCAATATGTATATGCTCACGTATACAATTTCTTGGAATCACCAAGGTGCAGTCGCTCAACAGACCAGTACAATTTAAATATGTATGACTTTAACGGCCCTCAAGACCAAGGTGCAATCGCTCAACAGATCAGCACCGCTGCAGTCGCTCAACAGACCAGCACTCGTGCCAATGCTCAACAGACCAGCACGTTTGACATACACCAAGGTACAATCGCTCAACAAAGGCCAAAAATAGTGCAGAATTACACTATGTATTCGAATACAGCCATCTGGTATTCGAATACAGAGGCAGTCTCAGTGCACAAATCAACATTTTTCACTACATCAGTAAAGTCTCAAAAACTTCATCACCACCACTTCAAAATATCACCAAAAGTTCCATTTTAATTCACTTTAACCCTTCTCCAAGTTTCCCAACACTTTAAAATTCACAAGACAATGTTTAAAACTTGATTTTCTGGAAAACACGAATCTGTATTCGAATACAGCTTCCTTGTAGTCGAATACAGAAGCTAAAAACTGAGTTTCTGGAAAAACCCGTATCTGTATTCGAATACAGCTTCCTTGTATTCGAATACAGAAGCAAAAACTAGTGAAAACCAGCATTCTGTTTTCGAATACAGCATGCCAGTAGTCGAATATAGCCTACCTGTAGTCGAATACAGTTGTGAATACAGTGTTAAAATTTCACTTCTGTATTCGAATACGACAGAGTCGTAGTCGAATACAGATGCTAAGTCAGAAGCAAAAATCCTTCCTCTGTATTCGAATATAGGGGCTCGTATTCGAATACAAGTTTGAAAACTTAAGTAAAACAGAAGCTTGACAGGTTGTATTCGAATACACCTTCGAAAACCAGTGAAATTTTCTTGAAACTTCAACACCTTTCAAACTGTTTGTTTTGAAAAATCAGCACAATCCCAAAACAGTTTTATCACTCTTTTAAACCACAAAACTCAGACTTTTATATCAATACAGATTTTCCAGAAGAAAACACTTTCATCATTTTAAAATCCCTTTTCTTTTGGAAACATCAACAACACCAGCATCACTCAAAACAGAAACAGACGCAGAATCATTAACACCAGAACATCCAAAAACAGAAACAGAATAGTCACCACCAGAATCATCAGAAGCAGAAATAGAATGATCAACACCAGAATCATCAGAAGCAGAAACAGAATGATCAACATCAGAATCATCCAGAACCAGAACATGCATGGTATTCTCCAGTATGCTTACACAACCACACAACATGTAAAGCATATTCCAGCTTTCTCACACAAACAGAATCAACATGCAAAGCATTTCAGTTTTCTCACACAAACAGAATCAACATGCAAAGCATTTCAGCTTTCTCACACCATCAGAATGACATAAATACATTCAGTCAAACAGAAATCATCACATAGCAGCAAACACCAGCATAAAGTGTTTTCGCATTTTATAACAACATTCAAAACAGTTTATAAATATGTATTTTAATCATCTTTAAAATAACATGCAAAACATTTTTCAATTTTCCCACACAACCAAGTAGCATTACAGTAACAACCAGAACAGCAAACATCACAGATTCATTACACATCACAGAATGCATTTTCTTCATTTTTTTTTTCAAAATGTCATTGCATAATAGTTTTTCTTCAAAACAGTGATGAAAACATCAGTAATGCTATGCCAGTTATGCATTTACAGCCCTAATGCAACTAGAAAGTGGAAGGTGCCCTTACCCTTGTTGCGTTTCTGCTACTGCTCACGTGTATGCATCAAAAACAGCGAAACTCCCGTCTTGCGTTCGCTACTACGAAAGTGGGTTCTCTAGCTTCGTAATGGTGTGGGGAACAACTTTTGTACTGGGTTTGGTGTTTCGGTGCTTGGATTTCCAAGTAATGGCACTTTTGAGGAACTCCCTCTTTTCTCTTTGAAATCGTGAACTGGAACCAAAAAACAAAAAACAGAATGGGAGGGAAAAGGGGCACTGTTACATGCAGTATAGGCTAGTGTGGTGCCACCTCACCCGACACTTGTCTGATTTTCAGCACTTTACCCGTCTCGTCGCAATTAGCCGCTAATCCCTTAATTAACTGTCCGTTAATTTAATTACTCGTAATTAAATTAATGTATTCTTAATCCAATAATTTTAATTCATCTTCCAAAATAAATATTTTAATATATATATATTTACTCAAAACATACATATATTAAATATTTTACAAATATCCTTAAATTACAATTAAAATTAATTCCATAATTTTAATTAAAAATTAAGGGTCTTATAAGAATCGCCCGGGGAACCAGAATTTTGGACGACAATTGGGACAAGGGGTTTGATGTTTCCGATGTGGGAAAGAAGGACATTATGCTACTGCTTGTACCACTAAGGATCCTCCATGTTTTAATTTCCAGAAGCAAGGACAGTTTTCAAGGGATTGCAAGGCTTTGAAGGTGGAACCAACAGTGAACGCAACTAGGGCTACTCGCCTACAGCTAGGGGACACGTCTATCACATGGGTGTTGAAGCTGGGAATCAATCGCACAATTTGATCCAAAGAGACTACGAGATTGCAGGTAACACGCTAACTGCACTTTTGATTCAGGTGCAACCCATTCCTTCATTGCTATGGATTGTGTGAATCGTTTGAAGCTATCTATGTCTTCCTTGCCTTTTGATTTTGTTGTTTCCACACCTGCGACCGTAAATACTGCATGTTTACGATGTCCTGTAACTATTCAGAATAGAGATTTCTTGGTTAATTTAATCTGTTTACCCCTACAATCACTCGAGATCATTCTCGGCATGGATTGGATGTCGTATAATTATGTAGTCTTGGATTGTGCTCGCAAATTAGTTCTTTTTCCCGAACCTGGAGTCGTTCGGTATTTGGCTGCTAACAAACTCGGAGTGTTGCTGAGAGAAGGAACTCAAGAATTTCTATCATTGGCTAATGTGGAAGCAAAGATAGATGTGAGCATAGAAGACGTGGTGCTTGTCAAGGAGTATCCGGACGTATTTCCAACAGAAATGCCAGGATTCCCCCCAATAAGAGAGGTGGAGTTCTTCATTGATTTACACCAAGGAACCGGACCTATTTCTCGTGTTTGCACCTTCATGACCATGCATATGTTGGAACCATGTTGGTTCTTTCACTTAAAGTTTTGATGTTAACAAAAGTATTTTATGAAAATAACATATTTCACTTAGAAGAAGAATTAAAAATGCCACCAGAAGTTGACGTCACCTGAAGATACAAGTTAGAAGTAGGATGAAGTCACTAGAGGATGGTCACCAGAGGAAGTCACCACAGGATGATCACTAGACGATGGTCACCAGAGGATATCATCAGAGGATATCATTAGAGTGTGAGCCTGATTGTCATCATAAATTTTTTCTTAGAGTGTGAGCCTGATTGTCATCATAAATTTTTTAGAAGCAAACACTCAAGTTCAAGTTAAGCTTATTATGAGTATCAACTTTCGAGAAGTAGTTACTCAGTTTTAATTTCGATCCTTTGTATAAAATCCTATAGTGTTGAAGTTCCTTCTAAAATCTGGGGTTGTCAGGTTGTTAGAAAAAGACTTAGCTTGTAGGTTTAAGGTTGTGAAGTTCCTCAAAAGTCTGGGGTTGACAGACAGTTTGAGAAGACTTGGCTGGTATAGTAAAGGTATTGTTGTTCCTTAAAAGTTTGGGGTTGTCATGCTGTTTGGGAAGACTAGCTTGAAGGGTCAGTGGTGTTGTAATTCAAAGGATTTTGAATTAGTGAAAAGGCCTTCTGAAGGAAGGGACCGAACATAGCCTAGTTAAAGGTGAACCAGTATAAATTCGAGGTGTTAAATTTTATTATCCACTTTTTATTTACTCTGATTGCTCATTATTCAACTAATTAGCAAAAATAATTAAAGTTTGTCAAACATAATTCAACCCCCCTTCTTGTGTTGCACCTTCAATTGGTGTTAGAGCTCGGTCTCAAGGCTGAGCACTTTACCGTGTTTGAGGAAAGATCCAAGGATCAATATGTTTGAAGTAACTTTTGGAGGAAAGCAAAAAGGCCAGATCATTGGTCAAAAGATTAGGTCATGCTAATCTTAGATCAATTTCAGAATTGAACAAAGTTAAGTTAGTAAGAGGTCTACCTAATCTTAGTTACAAAACTGAAATCTTGTGTGAAGGATGTCAAAAGGGAAAACAAACCAAAAATTCCTTTACTCCTAAGAAACCAGTAACTACTTCAAAGCCTCTTGAACTTCTACATATGGATCTGTTTGGACCAGTGAAAGTAGCGTCTCTAAATGGAAAGAAATATGGCTTTGTTATAGTAGATGATTACTCTAGGTGGACATGGATAAAATTTCTAAGAAGTAAATATGAATCCCACACTGTTTTTATAACATTCTGTAAACAAGTCATGAATGAAAAAGGTTTTAAGATAGTGTCAATTAGAAGTGATCATGGAGGAGAATTGGAAAACAAATTCTTTGAAAGTTTTTGTGATGAGAATGGAATTTCTCACAACTTTTCTTCTCCTAGAACACCTCAACAGAATGGAGTTGTAGAAAGAAAGAATAGATCACTCCAAGACATGGCCAGAACTATGTTAAATGATTTAAATGTTGCAAAACACTTTTGGGCTAAAGCAATCAACACTGCATGTTACATTCAGAATAGAGTCTATATTAGGTCTATGTTGAATAAAATACCATATGAATTGTGGAAAAGTAAAAAGCCTAGCATTTCTTACTTTAAACAATTTGGATGTATCTATTATGTGCCGAATACTAAAGATATCCTTGGTAAGTTTGATTCTCAATCTCAAAAGTGTATCTTCATTGGATACTCTGAAAGATCTAAAGCTTATAGAGTGTTTAATACTGAATCTCATATTGTAGAGGAATCTATACATGATAAAATTAATGACAAATAGCTTGACACTATAAAGTCAAAGCAAGATGTTGATATTGCAGATTTACCAGAACTAGAGGAAGCCGAAGCAGACAAACCAGCATAACATGGAGAAGTGAATGATACAAGAAAGTCAGAAGCATGTGACACATCTTCAAAGGATGAATCTGATCAAATCAGAACCAGTTATGAGAAGTCAGAAGAGAAATCTGGATGGAAATACCAGTCATCTCATCCTGAAAATCTGATCATTGGAAGTGGAAGTGATTCCTTAAGAACCAGATCATCACTAAAAGACATCAGTTTGTTTGGCTTACTCTCATCGATTGAGCCTACCTCTGCTAGTGAAGCATTGACAGATGATGGATGGATTATTGCAATGCAAGAAGAGTTAAATGAATTTAAGAGGAATTATGTTTGGGATCTAGTTCCAAGACCAGAGAAGAACATTGTTGGAACCAAGTGGGTCTTCAAAAATAAGCTAAATGAAAAGGTGAAGTGGTCAGAAACAAAGCAAGACTTGTGGCACAAGGTTACAATCAACAAGAGGGCATTGATTACACTGAAACATTTGCTCCAGTGGCCAGGTTAGAAGCTATTCGTATCTTATTGTCTATTGCTGCAAATAATAACATCAAACTATTTCAAATGGATGTTAAAAGTGCCTTTCTCAATGGTTATTTGTGTGAAGAAGTATATGTCAAACAACCTCTAGGTTTTGAAAGTTCTAAATTTCTAAACCATGTTTTTAAACTTAGAAAATCCTTGTATGGGTTAAAACAAGCACCTAGAGCATGGTATGATAGACTCAGCAACTTCTTGCTTAAAAATAACTTTGAAAGAGGACAAATAGACAATACTTTGTTTAGAAGATCAATAGAAAATGATATTCTGATCATTCAAATTTATGTTGATGAAATTATTTTTGGATCTACTAATGGCATTCTTTGTCAAGAATTTTCTGAATTAATGCAGCATGAATTTCAAATGAGTATGATGGGAGAACTTAAGTTCTTCCTAGGGATACAAATTCAGCAAAGTCCAAAAGGTATTTACATTTGTTGGAACCAAGTTGATTCTATACTTAGAATTTTGATGTTAACAAAAGTATTTTATGTAAATAGTATTTTGACTTAGAAGAACAAATCAGAAGCTGTGCAAAATCAGAGGATGACACCACCAGAGGATACATCTAGAGGAAGCAACCAGAGGATAGAAATGTCACCAAAAGGTTAGGCCAGATAATGCATCCAGAAGGTACCAGAGGATGCATCCTAAAGGCACCAGAGGATACACTTCCAGAGGATATCAAAGGATGTCATCAAAGATCAAATAACATCATAAGAAGATATCTTTCTTGGCCCAGATCAGAAGGAAGCAGAGTCCAAAAGGAGACTTGGTCCAGACCAGAAGGAAGCCTACCAGAGGGAGACTTGTTCCAGACCAGAAGGAATCAAAAGTCTGACTTGGTCCAGACTTAATCCTGACCAGAAGATAGCTTGGTCGTGAATATAAGAATCAGTCCAGACTTAATCCAGACTTGATCTAGAGCAGAAGATAACTGGTCCAGAACAAATGACTTGGTCCGGACTTCGTCCAAACTAGAAGATAGCATGGTCCAGAACATAAAACTCAGTCAAGATCAGAAGAAATGTTGTCCAGATTTAATCCAAACTTGATCCAGATTAGAGGGTAAATGTACAGATTAAAATATCATAAGTCCATATTTAATTCAGATTCAATCCAGACTCAGTCCAGACTTGGTCTAGATCAGAGGGAAAATGTTCAGATCAATGGTCCAAATTTAAGCATCATGGCCCAATGTTGGCCGAGATCAGAAGATCAGATCATATGGCCCAATGTTGGCTGAGATCACAAGATCAGATCATATGGTCCAGTGATTGGCCGAGATCAGAAGATCAGATCATATGGTCCAGTGTTGGCCGAGATTAGAGGATCACAGAATTGGGGCAGATCAGATCGAAAAGTCCAGAGTTGGTCGAGATCCGAAGATTATACGGTCCAGAATTTAATCATGATGAAAATCAGTAAGGACTTAATGAAAATTTGAAGAAGACTTAATTTTTGATAGAAATTTGATCAAAGTATTAAGGGGATTTGATTCAAAAATTACTGAAGACTTGAAGAAATTCGAATACAATCTGAAGCTTAAAAAGATATGGTTTGAAATTAAAAGAAACAAGATTGGTCAACAGAATTTTCAAATGCAATCTGAAACTAAAAAGATACGATTTTTATTTAAGTGAAACAGGATTGGCCAAGTTATTTTTTCAAGAGAATCTGGACAGATACAGCTCGAATTTGATCATGGAAGAAACCCTAATTTTCATCTATAAAAGGTGGCTTAAGGCAGACGACTTAGTATCGTAAATCAGTAAAAGAGTCATAAACTTCCAGAAGCAAACACTCGAGTTTTTAGTGAGGTTAATTGTGAGTATCAGCTTTCCAGAAGCAAGCACTCTTGTTTATCGTTCCCTTGTGTCAGATCTATATTGTGGAAGTAGAGTCTACAATCTGAAGAGTCAGAAGAAGTAGCAGGTGACTTAGCAATTAGATTCAAGGTGTTGAAATCCCTTCTGCAATTTGGGGTTGTCAGATTGGTAGGAGAAGACTTGACTTGTGAAGTCAAGGTGTTGTGTTCCTCAAAAGTCTAGGATTGTTAGACTATTTGGGAAGACTAACTTGAAGGGTCAGTAGTGCTGTTGTAATTCAAAGGTTTTGAATTAGTGGAAAAATCCTTCAAGGTGAAGGGACTGGATGTAGCCTAGTTAATGGTTAACCAGGATAAATCTTTGTGTTGATTATTTTACTTTATCCGCTGCTAACTCTGCTTGTTTATATATCAGATTTTAAATAATCATCAAAAACAGAAAAACAATTCAAGTAGTACAAACACAATTCAACCTCCCCTTCTCGTGTTTGCACCTTCAACATTTACCAAACTAATAATTACAAAGGAACTTCTCAAGAAGTTTAAAATGAGTGATTGCAAACCTATGGCTACACCAATATATCCTACTTCCTCACTTGATAAAGATGAATCAGGCCAAAAAGTTGACCAGAAAATCTACAGAGGAATTCTTAGATATCTAAAAGACACTACAAACCTCATCTAACTTCATTATGACCCTAGAGAATCTCATCTAATTGCTGTTAAGAGAATTCTTAGATATCTAAAAGACACTACAAACCTTACCTTGGTCTACAAGAAATCTCCTAAGTACCAACTTAGTGGATATTGTGATTCTAACTATGTTGGAGATAAACTTGAAAGGAAAAACATCAGTGGCTATTGCACCTTTTTAGGTGACAACTTGATCTCTTGGTCCAGTAAGAGACAACACACCATTTCCATGTCAACAGTAGAGGTTGAGTACATTTTAGCAGCAGGCTGTAGCTCTCAACTACTCTGGATGAAGCATCAACTTGAAGACTACCAAATATTACAATCCAACATACCCATCTACTGTGATAACGCCTCTGCAATTTGTCTAACCAAAAACCCGATCCTACACTCAAGAGCTAAACACATGGAGATCAAACACCATTTTATCAGAGATTATGTTTAGAAAGGAGTACTCAACATTCAGTTTGTAGACATTGAACGTCAATGGGCTGACATATTCACCAAACCACTACCTGAAGATAGGTTTGACTTCATCAAGAAAAACCTAAACCTTACTTTGTTAAATGATTAATATTGTAATGTCTTCAAGTAGTTTAGTTTACATTAGGTGTTTTTTTTTTAAAAAAAAAATCATTCTAATTCAGCAACATTTCTATTTGTCTGATAACAAAGGGGGAGAAGATGTAGTATTTGATAAAATATCCGGGGAAAAGATGATGTATTTGAAAGGGGGAGAAGATGATGTATTTGATATGGTATCTGGGCATTAGACTTAGGGGAGAAAATATAAAATGAAGCTTAGTCTTAGGGGGAGTAAAAGTCAAAAGAAAGAAAAAGTAATATAAAAAATACATGGTTTTGTCATAATCAAAAAGCATCGATTTTTGGAACCAAGTTGGTTCTTTCACTTAAAGTTTTGATGTTCGCAAAAGTATTTTATGAAAATAACATATTTGACATAGAAGAAGATTGAAAAATGCCACCAGAAGATACAAGTCAAAAGCATAATGAAGTCACCAGAGGATGGTCACCAGAGGAAGTCACCAGAGGATATCATCAGAGGATATCACCAGAGGATATCACCAGAGGATATCATCAGAGGATATCACCAGAGATATCATCAGAGGATATTACCAAAGGATATCACCGGAGGATATCATTAGAGGAACCTGTTAGAGGATATCACAAGAAGATCCCATCAGAGGATATAATCAGAAGTTCCCATCAGAGGATATAATCAGAAGTTCCCATCAGAGGATATAATCAGAAGTTCCCATCGGAGGATACAATCAAAGGATCCTGTCGGAGGATAATTCAAGAGGATCTCATTAGAGGCAAAAATCAGAAGCTACATCATTAGAAGCTGAAAGTATGCTCAAATCAGAATCTGAGCAAAATGCTCAAAACAGAATCTGAGCAAAAGACTCCAGAAACATAATCTAGTTGAAAGTATGCTCAAAACAGAATCTGAGCAAAATACTCCAGAATATTCTCAAAACAGAATCAATCGAAATACACTCCAGAAGTAAAGCAACAGATCAAAGTGAAGCTCTAATTTCAACTATAAATAGAGGCTTAATATTAAAGAATAATGTATCGAAAAATAGAAAAACTCAAGCAAAAATTCATAAGTATTCAAAAGGTTCAAAGGAGGTAAACATTTGCTTAAAAGATAAAATTTTTTAAAGTGTTCTTTTCTTAGATTGTGGGGCTGATTGTCATCATAAATTTTTCATAAGCAAACACTCAAGTTCAAGTTAAGCTTATTGTGCGTATCAACTTTCCAGAAGTAGTTACTCAGTTTTAATTTTGATCCCTTGTATAAAATCCTATAGTGTTGAAGCTTTTCCTAAAATTTGGGGTTGTCAGGTTGTTAGAAAAAGACTTAGCTTGTAGGTTTGAGGTTATGAAGTTCCTCAAAAGTCTGGGGTTGACAGAGTGTTTGAGAAGACTTGGATGGTATAGTCAAGGTGTTGTTGTTCCTCAAAAGTTTGGGGTTGTCAGGCTGTTTGGGAAGACTGGCTTGAAGGGTCAGTGGCGTTGTAATTCAAAGGAGTTTGAATTAGTGAAAAGGCCTTCTGAAGGAAGGGACTGGATGTAGGCTAGTTAAAGGTGAACCAGTATAAATTCGAGATGTTAAATTTTATTATCCATTGCTTATTTACTTTGATTGCTCATTATTCAACTAATTAGCAAAAATAATTAAATTTTGTTAAACACAATTCAACTTCCCTTCTTGTGTTGCACCTTCAGCATATTTAGAAGTATTCCATTCATAAATGATAAGGATCTCTAGAGCATGAAGATGATCCATATTTTAATAAATTAGGATGAACTTTATTTCTTTTCATTTGGTTTGTAATAATTCTTAGTTTGTAATAATTTTTAGTTTGCTTTAATTTGGAATTGTAATAGTTTTAATATAAATTTAGTCGCCCAAGATTCAAGCAAGATACTTTGCTTCCTTACATTTATTTTATTTTAGAAAACATGATGTAAGCCTAATATGGGCCTCGAGAATAGTGTCACTTATGATCCAATTAGGTTTAGAGATAATTTTACTATAAATATGAATTTGTAACCTCATTGAAGATAAGTTTGAATGAATTAGAATTTCTCTAGCAAGAATTGTGATTGAGTTAGGTCTCCTTTTTAAGTTCTTTAATTACAACTTGCTTGAATCTTATCAATGACTTCCTTACCATTGTGACGATTCTCCATTGGCTTATCAATCATCCTTGATTGTGGCGCCTTCTTCATCTTCTCAACCTAATCCATCTTTGTTTCTTTATTTTCCCTTTTATTTTGTCATTTTATTTGAAGAAATTACTTGATTAGATCATCAGTCTCATGTGGAGGCACTCAAATCCACATCATTCTGTTCTTGGTTCGTTTGCTAAATTACAATTTTCAGTTTCCTTTACATCAAACCCTAATATAGAATTTCACCAATTTTCGTGTTTAGTAACCTGCGTTCATATCTCGACTTCTACATACTCTTTTCAGGTGATTCAATAGCCTAACTTTCTTTTCAAAACATCATCTTTCACATTGTTTTGGAATCGTCCAATTTGGAATTTCGTAGCTTCGGTTATCGCGTTCTCCAACGAAACGTGATTTTGGCTCCAATCCGTAAGTTTCCAAACTATAACGATCCTTAAAGTGATTCATAACAAATAGGATCATATCTAGGGATGACAATTAGACCCAGACCCAGTGGGTAACCGCAAAAAAACCCACAATGGGTAGGGTAAAAACCCGCATAATGGATATGTGTATGGGGACGGGTAATTACTCACAAAATTGAACTGGTATGGGTGCGGGTATGGGTACTATAGTACCCACACCACACCCTCACTTATTATTATTATTATTATTATTATTATCATCATTATTATTGGATACGTTTATTTGAGCTTAAATAAAAATGATTTTTGTTTTAAACAATTTAGAGATTATTTTTTAGAGATTTTTGTAAAATGATTTTTAACCTGTTTGTATATAATTTTATAAAAATGATTTTTTTTTAACTACAAAATTACCATAAAGGACTTAAAATTGATTTTCAAGAAAACATGTTTGTTTGAAAAAATATTTTATAAATACATGATTTTTCTAAATAGACATATGTCCCTCTACTCTGTTATGCATCTTTATCTCCCCCTCTAATTTCTATCTAATATCTCTCTCACTCTCTATTATCTCATGTCTCTCTACCTCTCCTTTTTATTCCAAGAAAATCAATGAATTTAGATCTTCCATTTCATAATTTTCGGATCCTTCTAAAAAATAAACATATAAATAAATCATCACGAAAATATGCTAGTAATAGATTTTGGAGGTTCTGTTCTAATCTTAAAAATTGGGCCCTTAATAAAAAAAATGAAATTTTAACAATTAAAAGAATTGAAAAAATAAATTTAAGTCCCTATACACATATCAAGATATATGATGCTCTATCCATACCAATTTACATGATGCTTTACCCATACCAATTTTTTAAATTTAATCACAATAATAGCTATTGTTTATCGATATATTTTTGTTAAAGTGCGGGTAATAGGTATGGGTACGGGCACTTAAGTACCCAAAGGACAAGGGTATAGGTATTAAAGTTGATACCCACGAGGGTACGGGCACGAGCACGGGTATTTGTTTAAACTGCGGGTACGGGGACATGTACTATACTACCCTACCCAAACCCTACCCATTGTCATTCCTAATCATATCAATAAAAAAGTTTGCTAAGATCTCATACATAATTTCAGTCATGCTATTAATTCCAATGAAGGTTGGGCCATGGAATTAACGTCATGTTAATCCCCTAGAAAGGTCGTTTTATTTTTATCATTGTCTAATTGTGCTTTGAATATACCAATCACGTGGAGGAATTTGAATTTTGTACCATAAGTATTCTACCCGCCCACAAATCAAAAGTGAAATGTTGAAAGCATATGGGGATTTGACCTAATCATCAACCAGTTGAATCAAGAAGGTAAAATTTGGGATAAGAAGATGATCATTCAAATGTACATATTAGACACACATCTAAAATATTTGAAGTCATTTTCCATCATGTCCCTCAACAATATAATCAACTAGCCGACGTTCTAGCTGCTTTATCTTCAACGTAAGTTGTGATGAGGAATAGTCACTCACAAGAATTAAAGTCACAATGATCCTGCTTACTATCAAATGTAGAAGAAAAGCTAGATCGAAAATTGTCGTACCAAATATTACCTCGTAACAGTGGAATACCCTCCCTGAATATCATAATATTATTGGGGCACCCATTTTATCTTTATTATATAAAATAAAGGCAGTGTAACCCATTCAAACAAAAATCCCCTTATCAAGAGTAATGATATGGTTTGACTGACTGATTTCAATTCAAAAAAAAAATGTTGACTGCTTGATGTCAGAGACAACTCTTTCAAAAGAGCTTAAAAGAAAAACGTATGCGCTTGAGAACTTCAAGAGAAAGAACTAGCGCTTAAGAAGATATCGCATGTCTAAAAGAACTACCATGGCAAACAGACTCCCAACTATATGAGCCCCTATACCTTAAAGATGTGTGTGTGTGTCTATATATATATATTCAAGTGTGGCTCTGATTCACACAAATATGGATTGAGAAGACTTACTACTCCTCGCACGATGATTTTCAAAAAACATAACTTTTAAATGAATACCCGCTAGGTTGAAAACTTGAAAGGATGGTCTAAGCAAAAATTATGGTACAAAAATAATAATAAATACCCGTTAGCTTGATTCTCATCAAGGCATATCTCGTAGTAATTCCAATAATTTCTTATGGGATAGTATTGACTATCATGCCCCACCAAATCACAATATTCACAATAAGGAGGAAGAAATGTCTTTAACTGCCTTTTAATATCTTCGAATTTAGCCTCTAATATATATTCACCCATTGTTTTCCGCTTAAGTTTGATTACTTCTTGGTTATACAGAATGTAATCTCCCATAGTTTTTCTCTTGGCCATTTTTTTATTGTACATAAAAAAAATCAACTGGAAACACGCTCCAAGGAGCGAGTGATCATGCACAAATAAAAAATAAATAAACTAAATAAAAAATGTCTAAAGTAATAAAAATATTTTTCCGCTTAATATTGCTGAATTAATCCCCAACAACGGCGACAAAACATTGTTGCGCAAAATTCCGCAAGTCTACGGATTTGCCAAGTAGTAGTATATAAGATTATCGTATCCACAAAGATTAATTTAACAACTACCAAACTAATCAAGATTTTATATTATTTAGACTAATGGAAATTATTGTTGGTTTGTGATAATGAAAACGTAATGATAACATAAAAATTATAACAATAGTATATAACAACACAACTTTGAATAAATGGAAAGTAAACCTAGGGTCATGGTTTCACTTGTAATATCAATACCTCAAGTCATAGTTTTATATAAATTCTTATGTATTTTCTCAATTATCAATCCCTCTTTAAAACTATTAACAAAGATTCATCATTCAATGTAATATTATTTTCCCTAAATTAATTCTTTGAATGATCATACAAAAAATATAATTAAGAGATAGCATAAAGAACCAAGAGGTTGAGGGATTGAAAGATTAGTATCTATATTTCATCATACAAGAATTCTAATCTCAATTATCCCATAGATCTACCAATTAATTGTAGTTGGTCACTAGTCAATTGATTGATTAAGGCATGCAAAGGTCGGTCATCCCAAACATGTAAATAAAACAATAGAATAATTTAATCAAGATAAACAACAAAAATCTAAAATAAAACTAGAATTTAAAACTAAGATATAGTAAAAAGATATCTTAATCACAAGGTTCACCAAAGACCTTAGAAGAGAGCTTAGTTACTCATCGACATATAGAAAATAAAGTAAATAACAGAAGTGTTCATAAATTAAAGGAAAATAAATAAAACCCTTCGAGATTATGATATTTTGCTCTAAAATTTGAGACACTTTACTCCAGCTCCAAACACTCCTAAGTTTCCAAAGTGTTTCCCCTTATTTTCTTCTCTCATTAATTTTTTTCTACTTCTTCAATTCTATTTCTGGTATGTGGCTCCCCTTTTATTTCTGATTTCTCTTCTTTATGATAGCAAGAAGATCCTAATTTTATGCAACAACCTTGCCGTAATTGCCGTATCATAAAATATAATCTCCTTGAAGTGTGCAACAAACCTCCTTCTTGCACTCATAAGTTGAATTATTAAACTTGATATTTTTGCACTAAAAACATAGTAGATTTGACCAGTTTGAATTATTTTATCATCTCATGATCAACTCTGCAAATATGATAAATAATGAAATAAATAAGAATAAGTTGAATTCAAAACTATAAAATAAGATAAAATAAAGGGTAAATACCGCTTTAAAATCCTATAAATATAGGTTAATTAGGTGACCTAGGCGAAAATGAATGAAAACTTGTTAGGTCAAAAACTCATAAGGACGACCAAGGCAAAAATTAAGAAAAAAAACTCTGTTAGGTTGAAAACCCGAAAGGGCAACTTAAGCAAAAATTAGGGCCACAAAAAAAAGTAGAATGAAAGAAGTTCACTAGCTTGAGAATCTAAAAAATATGACCAAATAATATGGCTTACTTACACAAATCAAAGTCGAAGCATAATATATTCTAAAAGGTTCTAAAGATAAATTGGGACAAATCATATCCTCCAAAGTGGGTTAAAAACGTGATTGAAATTGAGGAATGAGTTATTAGCACACTTCTTTTATAAATTATTACTAACAAATCGGGTCATTTACCCGTATGAGATCACCTTATCTTCTTTTTTTTTATGAATTCTTCTTTTTTTTTGTACCATGGGTTTTCTCACTAGATATCATCGTCTAAACCTTGCTTCACTAATTTCTTGTGTTATTAATTATTTTGTCAAAATGCATTTTTTTTATGATAATCAAATGTTGGATCACAACATATGTAAATCTCGAGAGGCCAAAACTAGTATGATGTAACAAAAGGCAGTGGCAACTAGAAATCAAGTCGAAGATGTACCAAAAACCTCTTAAAAGATCAAAAGAACAATCACCACCATTTATTCTAATTTGTGCACATTTTTCATTCATGAATCCAAGGATCATGTTCGTAAGGAGTTGAAAGAAATAAAAAAAAATATAAAAAAAAAGTTGATTGAGAAAATGGAAAAAAAAAAGATGAAAATGAAGGAAAATGTTCATTCATCAAATGCATTCATGACATTTCTTATTTTCAATAGTGTATAAATTAATGTCGGGACTACTGACTCCCACCCTCTAATTTAATGACTGACTCGCACCCTCTGATTTAAAAGCCAAGATGATTTCCCGCTACCTCACATCAATATTTTGGTTGACAATATGCCCCTTCATTCGCTCTTCTCTATTATGGATGGTTTCTCTGGGTATAATCAAATTAAGATGGCAGCAGAAGATATCAAAAAAATGACTTTCATTACCCTTTGGGGAAATTTTTTTTACCAAGTAATGTCTTTTGTCTGAAGAATGTAGGGGCGACCTACCAAAGAGGTATATGGTAACCCTGTTCCATGACACGATACACAAAGAGGTAGAAGTTTATGTAGATGACATGATTGCTAAGTCACAAACACAAGAAAAACATGTTATTAATCTAAAGAAACTCTTCGAAAGACTTAGAAAGTTTAAGCTAAAGTTTAATCCCTTCAAGTACACTTTTGGCATGAGGTCGGGAAAACTATTGGGATTTATGGTTAGTCATAAAGGAATAGAAGTCGACCCCGATAAGGTTTAGGCCATTTCAGAAATGTCTCCCCCAAGTACAGAAAGAAAAGTTCACGGTTTTCTTGGGAGATTAAATTAATATTTCCATATTTATATCACAACTACCCGCCACTTCTAAAGTGACCTTTAAACTTTTACAGAAAAATCAAACAATTATGTGGAATAAGAATGCCAAAACGCATTTGAGAAAAACCGATAGTATTTGTAGAAGTCTCCAATTCTAGTCCCCCAGTTCTGAGCCGTCCCATGATTATGTATCTTACAGTCCTCGACGGGTCCATGGGATGTGTGTTAGGGCAACACAATGAAACAAGAAAGAAGGTCATCATTTTCTATTTGAGTAAAGAATTTACAGATGTTGACATAAGATATGAAATGTTAGAAAATACTTGATGTGCCTTAGTTTGAGCGGTCCATTGCTTGAGGCAATACATGTTTTGTCGTACGAATTGCTTGATATCCAAGATGGACCCAATGAGGTACATTTTCGAAGAGCCTGCTCTCACACGGCGAATTGTTCGCTGGCGGCTGATGTTATTAGAATATGATATTACCTATGTTACTCAGAAAGCCATCAAAGGGAGTGCCTTGGCAGATTATCTGGCTAATCAACCTGTGGATGATTATCAGTCAATGCAATACGAATTCCCCGTCAAAAGCATCATGGTTTTGTTTAAAGACTGTGATAATGGAAAATGGATCGTATTGTTCGACGGGGCCTCAAATGTAATGGGACATGGGATTGGGGTTGTCTTATATCTCCCAAAAAACAGTTCATACATATCACAACGCGCTTGTGTTTTGATTGTATCAATAATATGGCAAAATATAAAGCTTGTGCCATGGGAATTTTGGCTACTTTGGAATCAAAAGCAAAAGTCATTAATCAGCTTAACCAAGAATGGGAAACTCAAGAAAAGAAGTTAATACCTTATTTTACCTACATAAAGGAATTGTCTTCACAATTTGACAAAATCACCTTTCATCGTGTCCGTCGAGAAAATGATGAATTTGTTGATGCTTTGGCTATTTTATCCTCGATGCTCCAAATAAGCCAAAACGATAAAATCCCATCCATTAAAATGGAGATTCGCGATCATCCTGCCTACTTTCACGTAATGGAAGAGGAAATTGATGGGAAACCTTGGTATCACGACATCAAATAGTATCTTATAAATAGAGAATATCCTCTTGGAATATTGAAGAATGAGAAAAAGGACTTTCAGATGGTTAACCGCAAGCTTTTTCTTGAACGGAAACATTTTGTATAAAAGGAATAATGATATAGTACTCCTCGGATGCGTCGATGTCAATGAGGCGAAATAAACTCTACAAGATATCCATGATGGCTTTGATGGGATGCATATGAACGGACATGCCATTTGTAGAATAAATCTTTGGGAAGGGTAGTACTGACTCACCCTAGAAAGAGATTGCTTCAATTATGTAAAGAAATTTCATAAGTTTCAAATATATGTTGACGATATCCACACTCCACCAATGCCCCTAAACACCCTTATAGCGCCCTGGTCGTTCTCAATGTGGGCATAGACGTTATCGGAATGATCGAACCAAAAGCGTTAAATGGACATCGTTTCATCTTGGTGGAAATCAATTACTTTACCAAATGGGTAGAGGCTACTTCATAAGCCAACGTAACCAAAATTTTGGTAGTCAAATTCATAAAAAAGGATTTAATATGCCGCTATGGCCTACCAAGCAAGATCATTACTAACAATACCACAAATCTGAATAACAAAATGATGGATGAATTGCGTGCCACTATTAAAATTCAACACCAGAAAAGAGGTCAACGGCTTTATGTCATGGGAAATTATACCAGAAAAGACTAAAAAGAGTGTGTACGAGAAGAAAATACATCCTCGACAATTCCGGGAAGGACACCTGGTGCTAAAAAATATTTTACTCATTCAAAAGGATTATCTTGGAAAATGGACCTTTAACCATGAGGGCCCATATGTCGTGAAGAAAGCTTTCTCGAGTGGGGCTATGATCCTCACGAATATCGACGGAAAAGATTTAACCCTCCCTTTAAACTCAAACGTTGTAAAGAAGTATCATACTTAAATAAAATACCCGCTGAATGTGCAAACACGAGAATAGGGGTTGAATTGTGTTTCTCAAACTTGAATTCTTTTGTTGAATGTTGATGTGAATTATTTGATGAATAAATAATCAGACTTAGCAGCGGATAATAACAACATAAGAACACAACGATTTATCCTGGCTTACCATTAACTTGGCTACATCCAGTCCCTTCACTCTGAAAGCTTTAATCCACTAATTCAAAACACTTTGAATTACAACACTTGACCCTCCAAGTTAGTCTTCCCGAACAGTCTGACAACCCCAGACTTTTGAGGAACGATAACAAAACCTTGACCGTATAAGTCAAGTCTTCTCCTACCAATCTGACAACTCCATATTGAAGAAGGAATCTACACCTCTAACGGGTTTGATTACAAGGGTTTGGAACTCTGCAAAGCTGATTGTTGCACTATTTTTCTCTTGAGTAGTTGATTCTGAAAAGCTGATTGTTGCACTATTTTTCTCTCTCGAAAACACTTAGAAATATTGCTTTTGCACTCAAGTGATTCTCTCTTTTGAACTCTCAGATTATGTTGAATATGAAGCTTGAGTTCTTGTATTTTCGATGCCTATTGTTGCTTCCTGAAACCTCTTTTTATAGATGCAATTAGGACTTTGTCCAAGTTTAATTTCGAGATAAATCTTGCTTAGATTTCCTTTGAAAATTTTGTTGGCCAATCATGTTTCTCTTAATTTCAAAGCTTATCTTTTAGCTTCAGATTTCATTTGAAAATTCTGTTGAGCAATCCTGTTTCTCTTAATTTCATACCGTATCTTTTAGCTTCAAATTTCATTCGAATTTCATTCAAGTCTTCAGTGATTTTTGAATCAAATCTCCTTAATACTTTGATCAAATTTCTATCAAAAATCAATCAAGTCTTTTTTGAATTTTAATCAAGTCTTCACTGATCTGCATCATGATTTAAATTCTGGATCGTATGATCTGGACCAAGTTTGGACCATGTGATCTGATCTGTACCATTCTGTCTCATGATTTGAACTGTGTGATCTTCTAATCTAGACCATTGATCTTCTGATCTGGACCAAGTCTTATGTTCTGGACCATGCTATCTTTTGGTCTGGACCAAGTCTGACTTATGTATCCTTCTAAGCAATGGTTCCATCTGGTCTGGACCAAGTCTATTTCTGGATATGCTTCCTTCTGGTATGGACCAATTCTCCTTCTGGACTCTGCTTCCTTCTTATCTGGGCCAAGAATAATATCATTTGATGATGTCATTGTTTCCTCCCTCTGATGATATCCTTTGATTGATGATATCCTCTGATGTTTGCCTTTAATGACATCATCTGATTCTTGCTTCTGATGGGATCCTCTGGTGATATCCTCTGGATATATCTTCCGGCCGTATCTTCTGGTGGCATTTTTATCTTCTGGTGACGTCATCCTCTGATGACATCTTTTGCTTCTGATTTGTATCTCTTGGAGGTATCTTCTGGTTGTATCTTCTGTTGACGTCATCCCCTGATGACATCCTCTGGTGACGTCATCCTCTGATTTTTCACATCCTCTAATTTTTCATATCCTTTGATTTTTCATACTTCTTCTAAGTCAAAATATGATTTTCATAAAATATTTTTGTGAACATTAAAACTTTAATTGAAAGAACCAACTTGGTTCCAACAATCTCCCCCTTTTTGATGATGACAAAACTTTGTATTTTTTATAACACTTTTTCTTTCTTTTGACTTTGACTCCTCCTACGACTAAGCTCCCATTTTATTTTTCTCCCCCTAAGTCTAATGCCCAGATACTATCTTTATCAAATACATCTTCTCCCCCTTTGTCATCAGACAAAAAGGATCGAAGGAAACTTCTTTTTTTTCACTTTTTTTTTTCACCTTTTATTTTTACGTTTTTTTTAAAATAAAAGTACATGAAAATATGAATTACATATAACAAAAAAATTCACTAAGTTATTTGGTCAGGGATGATGGTAAGGTTAAGGTTTTTCTTGATGAAGTCAAACCTATCTTCAGGTAGTGGTTTAACGAATATGTCAGCCCATTGATGGTCAATGTCTACAAACTGGATGTTGAGTGTCCCTTTTTGAACATAATCTATGATGAATTGGTGTTTGATCTCTATGTGTTTGGCTCTAGAATGTAGGATAAGGTTTTTGGTTAGGTTGATGGCTGAAGTGTTGTCACAGTATAGAGGAATGTTGGTCTCCATGATTTTGTAGTCTTCCAGTTGATGTTTCATCCAAATGAGTTGAGAGGTGCATCTGGCTGCTGAAATGTATGCAGCTTCTGCTAAAATGTATGCAGCTTCTGCTAAAATGTATGCAGCTTCTGGTATTGATATGGCAAGGGTGCAGTTTCCACTTGTGCTCTTTCATTCGAGTTTATCTCCAACATAATCAAAGTCACAGTATCCACTAAGTTGGTATGTACGAGTTTTCTTGTAGAACAAGGTGAGGTTGGTAGTGCCTTTTAGGTATCTAAGGATTCTCTTAAAAGTGGTTAAATAGGATTCCCTAGGGTCAGACTGAAATCTAGCACATACGCATACACTAAACATAATGTCAGGTCTAGAAGCAGTGAGATAGAGTAGAGATCCTATCATACCTCTATAGGATTTTTATCAACCTTTTTTCATGAGTCATCCTTTTCAACTGAGCAGGTAGAATGCATTGGGGTAGCCATAGGTTTGCAGTCACTCGTCTTAAACTTCTTGAGAAGCTCTTTTGTATATTTCGTTTGATGAATGTATATACCTTTTTGGCTTTGCTGAATTTGTATCCCTAGGAAGAACTTAAGTTCTCCCATCAGGCTCATTTGAAATTCCTATTGCATCAATTCAGAACTTTCAAAACCTGGGGGTTGTTTAACATAGACTTCTTCACTTATATAACCATTTAAAAATGCGTTTTTAACATCCATTTGAAATAATGAATGTTATTATTAGCAGGAAAGGAAAGTAGGATACGAATAGCTTCTAACCTGGCCACTCGAGCAAAAGTCTCAGTGTAGTCAATACCTTCTTGCTCACTCTAGCCTTCTGCAACAAGTCGTGCCTTGTTTCTGATAACTTCTCTTTTTTCGTTCAGCTTGTTTCTAAAAACCCACTTGGTTTCAATAATGTTCTTTTCTAGTCTTGGAACTAGATCCAAAATATCATTCATTTAGCTCTTCTTGCATTGGTAGACTCCGTCTATATCTTTCTTCTGACTCATCTTCAGATTTATCCTCTGAAGATTTGTTATATTCTTGCTTGTAGCTTATGTTTTTTCAAGTTCTTTTGCCTGCATCAGCTCATGGTTCTGGTAGATCTGTATCAGCTTCTGGTTCTAGTAAATCAGCTTCTATTTCCTCTAGTTCTGGTAAACCAGCATCAGTTTCCTCTGGTTCTGGTTAACCCTCATCAGCTTCATCTTGCTTTGACTTTTCAGGTCAAGCTATTTGTCATATAACATAATACAAATCAAATAATTTAAAAATGAACTCAATACAGCCAAACCATTCATTCTACTTCTCGTGGTTTCTGCTTGTTTTTGAAACCACTGAAATAATGTTTCTCTTGAAGTGTTCACATCATGTGAATCACTTGGTTCCTCTGACAGTTTGAAAACCTCTATTTCAACAGTTTCAATTTTACTCTGAATATCCTCTTGATTCTGATATTCAGATTCTGAATCTGTATGTTTTGTGATTGGATGGTTTGGATAAAGGGCTTCGAATTTCCTTCATGGTTTGTAGTCTTGATGAATATTACTAGAGTGCTTGAAGAACTCTCTTGATTCTGATTCTTCTCTTTCTGCTGATATATCAGGTTCCTCTGATAATTCTAGAACTGATGATAATGTTGTTTCTTCTTGTAGTTCCAGTTTTGTTGATATGTGTGCTTCATCTGTCTGTTTTAATATTTCTTGTTCTTCATATAGTTTTGGTTCTGATAGGCATTGTATTTACATGTTCTTCTTCCTCTAGAGTCACATTGTAATCACTATCTTCTAATTATGCTTCTGCTTTTAGAACTTTCTTCTGTTTGGATTTTAAGGCTAGGGTTTTGTTCTTCTTCTTGGGCTCATCTTTTTCCAGCTCTATTTCATGTGACTTGAGGGAGCTGATTAATTCTTCCAGTTTCAGAGTGTTCAAGTCCTTTGCTTCTTGAATGGCAGTGATCTTTGGTCTCCACTTGGATGGCAGACTTTTAAGAATTTTCTTCACATGGTCAGTAGTGGTATAGCTCTTCTTGAGTACTCTTAATCCTGAAACTAGAGTCTGAAATCTGGAAAACATTGTTTCAATGTCTTCTTCTTCCATCTTGAATAGCTTGTACTTCTTGAATAGAAAGTTGGCATATGCTTCTTGAACTTGCTTGTTGCCTTCGTATGTCAAAGTCAGACTATCATAGATGCTCTTTGTTGTTTCTTTGTTAGTGCACTTGTAGAACTCCTTGAATGTGATTGCATTGATCATGAACGTTCTGGATTTGAGATGCATCTTGAACATCTTCTTCTGGTCAGCATCCATATCTTTTCTAGGAATTTCAACACCATCAGCATCTTCTGGAGCAGTATAGCCATCTTCCACCAAGTCCCAAAGTTCGGAATCTTGTGGAAAAAAAGAAACTCCTTAGCCTGTTCTTCCAGTACTTGAACCGTTCCCCATCAAACGGAGGTGGTCTGTTGATGTTTCCTCCAATAGCTTCTTCATTGAATCTAGACATGTTGAACTCTTGGATCTTTCCTCAAACACTGTAAAGTGCTCAGCCTTGAGACCGAGCTCTGATGCCAATTGCAGGTGCAAACACGAGAAACGGGGGTTGAATTGTGTTTGTCAAACTTGAATTCTTTTGTTGTTTTGTTAAATGTTAAGGTGAATTATTTGATGAATAAATAATCAGACTTAGCAACGGATAATAACAACATAAGAACACAACGATTTATCCTGGTTCACCATTAACTTTGCTACATCCAATACCTTCACTCCGAAGGCTTTAATCAACTAATTCAAAACACTTTGAATTACAACACCTGACCCTCCAAGTCAGTCTTCCCAAATAGTCTGACAACCCCAGAATTTTGAGGAATGATAACAACACCTTGACCCTATAAGTCAAGTCTTCTCCTACCAATCTGACAACCCTAGATTGAAGAAGGAATCTACACCTCTAACGGGTTTGGAACTCTGCAAAGTTGCTTCTGCAAAGCTGATTGCTGCACTATTTTTCTCTTGAGTAGTTGCTTCTGGAAAGCTGATTGTTGCATTGTTTTTCTCTCTCGAAAACACTTAGAAAATATTTCTTTTGCACTCAAGTGATGCCTAATGCTGCTGTCTGAAGCCTTTTTTTGTAGTTGCAATTAGGGCTTTGTCCAACCTTCAATTTGAGATAAATCTTGCTCAGATTTCCTTTGAAAATTTTGTTGGCCAATCCTATATCCCTTAATTTCAAAGCGTATCTTTTAGCTTCAGATTTCATTCGAAAACTCTGTTGACCAATCTTGTTTCTCTTAATTTTAGACCGTATCTTTTAGCTTCAGCTTTCATTCGAATTTCCTTTCGAGTCTTCAGTGATTTTTGAATCAAATCTCCTTAATACTTTGATCAAATTTCTATCAAAAATCAATCAAGTCTTTTTCCAATTTTAATCAAGTTGTCACTCATCTGCATTATGATTTAAATTTTGGACTGTATAAGCTGCTGATCTGGACCAAGTCTGGACCATGTGATATGATCTGCAACATTCTGTCTCATGATCTGGACTGTGTGATCTTCTGATCTTGACTGTTGATCTTCAGATCTAGACCATTGATCTTCTGATCTTGACCGTTGATCTTCTGATCTGGACCATTGATCTTCTGATCTGGACCAAGTCTTATGCTCTGGACCATTGATCTTCTGATCTGGACCATTGATCTTCTGATCTGGACCATTGATCTTCTGATCTGGACCAAGTCTTATGCTTTGGACCAAGTCTTATGATCTGGACCATTGATCCTCTGATCTGGACCATTGATCTTCTGATCTAGACCAAGTCTGACTTATGTTTCCTTCTAGACAATGTTTCCTTATGGTCTGGACCAAGTCTCCTTCTGGAGATGCTTCATTCTGGTCTGGACCAAGTCTCCTTCTGCACATGCTTCCTTCTGGTCTGGACCAAGTCTCCCTCTAGACTCTACTTCCTTCTGATATAGGCCAAGAATCATATCCTCTAATGATGTCATCGTTTCTTCCATCTGATGATATCCTCTGATTGATGATATTCTCTAATGTTTTCCGTTGATGACATCCTTTGGTTCTTGCTTCTGATGGGATCCTCTGGTGATATCCTCTGGATATATCTTCTGGTCGTATCTTCTGGTGGCATCTTTATCTTCTAGTGATGTCATCCTCTGATGACATCTTCTGCTTCTGATTTGTATCTTCTTGAGGTATCTTCTGGTTGTATCTTCTACTGACGTCATCCTCTGATGACATCCTCAAGTGTATCCTCTGGTGAGGTCATCCTCTAATTTTTCATATCCTCTGATTTTTCATACTTCTTCTAAGTCAAAATATGATTTTCATAAAATGCTTTTGTTAACATCAAAACTTTAATTGAAAGAACCAACTTGGTTCCAACACCAGCTAGGTTGAAAACCTAAAAAGGCAACCTAAGTAGAAATTAGGGTACCAAAAAATAATAATAAATATCCGTTAGATTGAAAACCTGAAAGGGCGTACTTGACAAAAATTAGGGTACAAAAAATAATAATAAATGCATGTTAGGTTTAAAACCCGAAAGGGAAATCTAGGAAAAAATTCGGGTACAAAAAATAATAATGAATACTCGCTAGGTTGAAAATCTGAAAGGGTGACCTATGCAAAAATCAGAGTACAAAAAGTAATAATAACTACTCACTAGGATGAAAACCAGAAAGGGCATCCTAGACAAAAATTAGGGTACAAAAAATAACAATAAATATCCGCTAGGTTGAAAACTTGAATGGGTGATCTTGGCAAAAATTAGGGTACAAAAAATAAAAATAACAAATACCTGCTACGTTGAAAAATTGGAAAGGGCAACCTAGGCAAAAATTAGGGTACAAAAAAAATAGTAATAAATATCCGCTAGGTTGAAAACCTGAAAGGGCGACCTAGGAGGAAAAAAAACATCAACAAAAACAAAAACAAAGAATACATACTCGAGATAGGAAATCTAAACAAAAAGGAAGGATCAACAATATGGATCGAACTATGGCACAAGAAATTAGTACAGCTACCTTTGAATTACTAGTAACCAAGTTGCGTCTTCCACCCATGTCTTTTGTTTTATGTTATGTATATTCTTTTTACGACGAATATTGAGCCTCAATATATTGATATATACTTTTTTCAGCTTGCCTTATGATTTAACCTTCTTTTTCAAATGCATCTTATGATTATCATGTACTAGAAGGTAAAACATATACCATACCTCGATATAATGAATTGCATAGAGTTGAATATATTAGAGGTTGTTTAGGGTAAAAGGCACACGACAACGTGAGATCCAGCTTAAGATCACAACGGTAATTCTTCTTCAAAAAAAAAAGAATAAAAAAGAGAGACCAAAGATATCAAGTTCAAGAAAAATATATATGTACCATTCTCATCCATAATTTGAATGATCGTGTGTAATAAAAATAATAATCAAAGCCAACATAATCAATCGTTCATTCATTCATGACATTCCATAAATTTAATACCGAAAAAAATGAACTGCATCTTAAAGCCGGGAAAACAACTCGCACTCGAAGCCGAGAAAAAGACATGCATCTTAAAGTCGGGAAAACGACTTACACCCGAAGCCGAGAAAACGACCTACATCTTCTCTAATTTTCTTATTATTATCTTATTTGTTTTGTATCATTTTAAAAAAAATTCAATTTAGTTTTCTTTTAATGCAAAAATAAACTCATATGCTAAGTTTTTCTTTTGCTTAAGCTTTTTGTTCCTAAAATTGTTTTGCAACACACATACTAAATAAAAAAACATAAACAATTGATGCTTATAAACCAATCACCAAGTAAAATAAACTCACCCCATTGTAACATAACACAACTCATATCATGGTTTATCAAAAAACTCATAAAACCATAACAAGTAACTACATCAATAAATCGTTTTTGTTCCCTCTTCTTAGGATTAGAATTAAAAGTCGTCGTTGCCAGATGAAATTCATCCTCACTCAGTCGCGCCGCAACGGATCTGACAAGACACAAACACATCCTTGAACATGCTGCATATTTTGCTTTGTCGTCCCGTCCATCTGTTTCATTCACATATTGTTGCATTACCATTGTTTTTTTAACAAGAACCAATTTTTCTTAACATTAAAATCAAATACAAAAATAAAAACATACAATCCGGGAATAGACATCTCACATCTTTTTCGATATTATTATTATTACCTTCTTTTTATCCATATATAATAATTAATAATTATAATAATAAAATAATTAAAATCGAGAAATAATAAAATCAGACAACACATAAATATTTTCTACCCAAGAACTACGTCTATTTTGATTTCCCTATTGCACCTGTGGGTATGTCGGAGCAAAGTCTTCCTCTAATGAAACCAAATTAATAAAGATATATTTTTTCTTCTTTTATTAATGTAAATAATTTATTTTTCTTTTTATTATTCTTTTTACTTGTAAAATACATAATTAAATAAATAAATAACCGTTTTAATGGAAGGCGTGGGGTAATATTACTTTCCCTACTCATAATCGACTCTCGAATCAATTTATTTTTGTTCAAGATCTTTATTATAGATTTTTTCTAATTTTCCCTTAAAAAAGATAAAATTTATGGTAACTTCTTTTTCGCGGATAAATGGGATGCAGCACCATCAAGATTTCTTTTCAACGTATACGCCTATTTCACCTTTATTGCCTTCTTATTAGTTGGCAATTGGACAAGTTCATCGGTTCAGGCCCAAAAACAACAACCGGCCCAATCCACGGGTGAGTGACACAGACCCAATGCAATCCGCCCATTGACACAGTTTGGACGGGTCGCGGGTTCACGGGTTTTCGGATAAAACGGGTCGGTTAATTCGGTTTGGCCCAATTATTGAGCCATTCAAAATATCAGGCCCAATTGCGTTTTTTGTTTTTTCTGTGATACACAATTTTTGGGCCAGTTTTTTTACCCATTTTGGAGGCAATTAACATTTTCTGTCCGTTTTAACATATTTTTTGTGCATCGTTCGAATAAAAAACAAGAACTCAAATCATATTATGTTGCATGTACCTATGTGCATTTGCAAAGCATCTTTTCTCCATTTATAGTTGATGAGAAGAAAAAGGAAAAAAAAGTATTAACGTCGACAGAAACGGTGGTTAAGTTTTTGTTTAGTTAGAAACATAAATGATGGAGGTGGGTTGAGGTTTTGCGCAGGAGAAACCGGTGGTGGTGGCTTCGAAACATAAACAATGGAGATGGTGGTGGTGGCTTCGAAGCAAAAACAACGGAGGTGGTTTAGTTAGAAACAGAAATGATGGAGGATGGTTGAGGCTTTGCGCAAGAGGAACCGTTGGTGGCGGCTTCGAAACAGAAACGATGGAGATGGTGGTGGTGACTTCGAAGTAGAAACAATGGAGGTGGTGGCGATTTATTGTAGAATGGTGAGTTGAGCCATTAGGGTATGACTTGTGAGTGAGAACGATCAGATGAAAATTTCAGGGTTTCTTAAAGAGTAATGGATTTATTGGATTTGGGATTTACTGGATTTGGGATTTACTGGATTTGGGATTTACTGGATTTGGGCCTTTTTCATTGGACTAGGGAAAGCCTCAGTTTTTTTGAAGTCTAGCATTTAAAAATATTAATAAATATAATATTGGTAATTTGAGTCGGGCAGGTTCGGATACCCACGGCCCAAAAATCCTTAACCGAACATGCCCATTATAAACCACACGAACCCGTTTTGTTTTACCTGTGGACCCGTCTACCCACTTTTGACCCGCCCATTACAAAAAATAGGCCACGGGCTGCTCGGTTTAAATTGGGTCACAGGTGGTTGTCCACCCCTACTCTCCAATATTGTTTCTCCCAATGATTGCAACTCATCTATCATAGCAACTACACACACTATTTATTTCAAAGCATCATGATGATTTAATGGTTTTGCTGTAGAACAAAATACACCAAGTCACCCTCATTAATGATTTCAATATCATTCACCAATTCAGAATCAGTAAGTTTGGATGGGATTTGTTTATTTCTTTGAGGTCTCTGAGGTCTATCATTGGTGCCTTCTCCATCAGATATGACTTCTGCAGCTTCATTAGGACTATGGTCATCATCCATCAGAATAGTCATACTTTGTAACATCGTCCTCCTAATATTAGGTATACTTTTGTAACACAAAGCACCAAACACTCTAAAGATGACTTACAGTTGTCTTTTTTCCACTCCAAACCTTTTCTGGAACCTTCCTTCTAATGCTCTTTGTTGGACACCTATTGAGAATATAAGTTGAAGTGGTGACAACTTCACCCCTAAAAGAATGTGGCATACTTCTTTGTTTCAACATAATTTTGGTCATATCTAGAATTGTTCTATTTGTTCTTTCAGCTAGACCACATTCATTCAAATTCCATGTCTTACACATATGAATGTGCAAACACGAGAAGGGGGGGTTGAATTGTGTTTGACTTAACTTGAATACTTTTCCTGTTTTAATACTTTCAAAACAAAACTTGATGTATAGTTAAAACAGAGTTAGCAGCGGATAAAAATAAAAATAAAACTCACAGATTTTATACTGGTTCACCGTTAACGAGGCTACGTCCAGTCCCTTCGCCTTGAAGGATTTCACTAATTCAATCCTTGAATTACAACTGTGCTACTGACCCTCCAAGTCAGTCTTCTCAAATATCTAACAATCCTAGACTTCTTTGAGGAAAAACAACTCCTGTCTTCAGCCAATCTGACACCCCAGATTGTAGAAGAATTCACAACACTATGAATCTAATTGCTAAGTCCTTGCTACCTCCTACTGACTCTCTCAGTTTGTAGACTCTACTTCAACAACTTAGATTTTACACAGTGGAAAGAAAATAACATGAGTACTTGCTTCTTAAAAGCTGAAACTCACAATTGACTTATATGAAAACTTGGAAGCGTTTGCTTTGGAAGTGTATGACTCATTTTTTGTGAATTTTGATTCTTTATTCTTTAGCATTAAGTCTCTATTTATAGTTGAACTTTTAGAACTTCACTGATGCTTTACTTCTGCAGTATATTTCGATTAATCTATTTTGAGAATATTCTGGAGTAGTTTGCTCAGATTCTATTTTGAGCCTTTTGCTCACTGATCTGTTTTGAACATTTTGCTCTGCTTCTGTTTTGAGCATTTTTCTCAGATTCTTTAATCCTCATGATAAAATCTGCACCATTGGATCTTTATGCGATAGTCCACATCTGGACCAGCCTATTTGATATTCTGTGATCCTCTGATTTCAGCCTTTGCTGGACTGCACAGTTTGTCCCTCTGATTTCGGCCACCACTGGGCCATGGTCTGATTTTCTGATCTGGACCATCACTGGACCAAATAATTATTTCTGAACCATTGATCTGGAAGTTTTTACTCTGATCTGGACAGATTCTGGACTTTGGTCTAGAACAAACTGAAATTAACTTGAACACAAAATATTTCAGTCTGGACATTTTACCTTTAATTTTGGACCAGGTCTGGATTAATTATGGAACTCATTTCTTTTGGTCTGGACTTAGTTCCATGCCCTGAATCATGCTATCTTATGATCTGGGCCAAATCTGAATTGATCCTCTTGTTCTGGACTCATAAACATACCTTCTGGTCAAGTCTGAAACAAGTCTGGACTGTGTAATTTTTCCATGCCAGGCCATCTTCTGGTCAGAATAACTTCTGGAATAAAATTGATATTTGACTCCTGTTTGTCTGGAACAACTCTCCTTCTGGCAGGCTTTCCAATGGTATGATCCATGTTTCATTATGATTTTTCTTCCTTCTGTTCTGGGCCACCAAACATATCCTCTGGTGATGTTTTGACATCCTGGAACATCTTCTGGAAATTCCAGAATTCATTTTCCTTTGATCTCTGCTTCTGTTTCCTTCAGTTTTTGGGGCATTTAACTTAATAATTCAAAGTACAAAATAAGTTTACAATGAGTACAATTGTAAGCATCAAAATCCTAAGTATTTAGAACCAACTTGGTTCCAACAACATAAACTTTCAAATTCTTTGGAAATGTACTCACTGCCTCCATCGATCCTCAAGACCTTAATCTATTTTTAATTTTTTCTTTCAACAAACACATTAAATCTTTTAAACACATCAGACACCTCATCCTTTAATTTTATCAAATAGATCCACAACTTTCTACTAAACTCATCAACAAATGAAGTAAAATACTTGTTTCCTCCTAATGATGATACTTCAAATAATCCACACACATTAGAATGTAAAATTTCTAACACAACTGATGATCTTAATGGTAAATAGGATTTAAAACAATTTCTAGATTGTTTACCAGCTAGATATCCCTCACACATCTTCTCATGCATATGAATTCTAGGCAAACCTAGTTCCATTTTTTTGAGTAACTAACTAATTTAAGGATCTAAAGTTTAAGTAACCAAACCTTAGATACCAAAGCCATCTTTTTTTGTTCTACACACTGTTTGTAAACATTGCACGTCAGCAGCTCTTATAGTGGTTTGAAAAGTCATGTTCCTTGATAGTGGAGACTTAAATATTAGTTTGCTTTCAGAATCAAACAATTCAAGTGATTCGTTTTTCGTTATGACAAAAAATCCCTTTTCAGCTAGTTGACCAACAATTAGCAAATTACACCTCATATTAGGAACATATGAAACATCTTTGCAGCCTTGCCATCTTTTCTTTTTAACACCATATTACCAGCTCCTACAACACTAATTGTTCTATTGTCAGCCAACCTTACTTTACTAGTTCTTAAACAATCAAAATCCACAAACCAATCTCTATGGCCAATCATATGATTTGATCACCTTGTGTCAAGAAACCAGGCTTTTGACTGAGGACTATCATAAGAAACAACAACCATTGATACCATAGGTTCTCCATCAGACTCATCTTGAGCTACATTTGCCTCATCATCACTTTCTTTTTCTTTACATTTACCTTCCCTTTTACCAAACCAACATTCACAATCATATATGGCCCTATTTTTCACAATTATAACATTAGATCTTTCTCTTATGTTGACTCTTCTTTTTATTCTTATGATTTGACTCTTCTTTAGCTTTTATTTGAGGATTTAGGTTTCTCCTCATGTTTTCAATTCTTTGAATTTGTCTAGTGTCCTTTCTCCAATTTGCCCTTTCCTTTCTTCCCCTTCCACTTCTCAGTTCTCACCATCAGTTTTCTTGACTGAATGAGCTTGCAAGTACCTTTTCTATCAATAATTCTCAACTCATGTTCTTCCGATAAGTCTTGTAATTCTTCAATCTTCATAGAATACATATCTTTATATTCTTCAATTGCTACAACTGTGTAGTCAAATTGAGGGGGTGAAGGAATGCATGATATTTTCAATGATCATTTTATCAGCAACAACCTCACCACATGTTTTCATTGAATTCACCAACGTCTAAACACAGGAAACATACTCAACAACCTTATCGTTCTCTTCCATCTATATTAATTCATACCGACATTGGAAAGACTAAAGTCTAATCTTCATCACCTTATCCCCACCAACGTAATACTTCTCCAAAAAGTCTCAAGCTTCTTTTGATGTAGTAACATAAGAAATCTTGTCAAAATTATTTCCATCCACACTTTGATGAATGAAAAATAGCATCTTGCAATCTTTTTTCTTGGATTCTTTGTGCATCAGGAGGATTTGCACCCACTTCTTTAAAACATGAGGTTACCACCTCAAAAACTTTTTGAAAACCAAACAATGTTTTCATCTGGATATGCCACATATCCCAATTATTGCCATCAAGAATAGGAAGATTACTATGGAAACCACCATTTCCAGTCATCTTCATTTGAAGAAAGGAGAAGAAACAAAACGCAAGAACTCATAATGTTGCATAGAGAAACCTGAAGCATTTAGATACCTAGTTGTTAGTGCAAGTGTGCCCTTAATCAAAACAAAACAAAAAAAACAAAAAAGAGAAATTGGAGAAAAAGAGAGAATCTAATGAATTGTGGATGAAAAACTTTTATTCAAAACAGTGTAACAAGTTAGTTACAACTACATCTCTATCTCTATTTATAGAGTATTACACAACATAAGGTAATTACACTTCTAACTAACAATCAGTTATTACATTTTAACTATCATAGTTGAATTAATCACAACAAATATTATTCGTTGTTAAATCATCAATCATTCCTGCTATAAAATTGCTTATGTGTTGTTTACGTTTTAAGAGTCGATAGGTGCCGGAGAAATAAGCTCCCTCTCTCAACCGGAAGATAGGAAATATAGCAAAATGATAATTTGTTTATGGTTTTTATTTTCTTGTTTGAATTCTCTATTGTAGTTTTCAACAATTACATTTTTATTGTTGTATTTCATTTACAAATTATCAATTTAAGGGGATGTGGGTGTTACAGAGGTGGAAGTGTATGGAATCTTGATGCTTACAGCTGAATCTTGATAATGTTGTCTATTTAGGAAATGAATTAGGATAAAAAAGATTTTATTACACTTTTTGATTTTTTATTGTAACCCTTGTAGAATATAAGCTTTAATATATGAATTTAATATATATACACCGAAAGTGTAAATATGTTTTACACCGTTAATTAATTACAACCGTGAAATTAATAAAAATATTTAATTTTGATTGTCTTTAAAGTCAAAAACAATTGATTGTGATATAGGTATAAAACTTTTTACATTAATAATTCATAAAAATTAATATATATATATATATATATATATATATATTTATATAAAAAGTTATCTATTCAAGAGTTTGAAGGTTCAATACTATGTATACCGATGGTCGTGCTTTTACCCATGACAATTTTAAAATAAAATACCAACTCTTCTTTAGGTAATAAAAACACTCACTATAAAAATATTACAACTTAAATATTTGTCAAGAAAAATATTACAACTTACTTAAAATGCTAATTTATTTTTCTACCAAAAAGAAAACGAAGTGCAAATATTTTCTTTTTCACAGGTGAAGTGCTACTTTTTTAAACTTTACCTAATAAATTTAAATTACAAGGTCGAAATAAGGGATAATACATACTGTATGTATCACGACACAAGCCACATAATATGTACATGTTGAAATATTTACATGATAATTTTTCAATGAGACACTTATTTGTCTTATTCTTAAAAGTGATTATTATGAATAAAAGTATGCTTAAATATATATTTGATCTATGCAAATATATGTTTATTTATTTATTTTAGTTTCTAAATTTTTTATTTAATTTTTGTCGTTGTAAATATTTTTGTTTTGTTTTTTGTCTTTGTTCTTTTGTTTTAGTTCCTTTAAAATTAATTTTTATTGAAATTAGTCCTTGCAATTTCTTATAGCACTAATAACTGAGGGACTAAAATCAAAATAACAAGGATAAAAAACAAACAAAAATATTTGCAAGAACCAAAATGAAACAAAATTTCCAGGACTAAAATAAATAAATAAATGCATATTGTAAAATGGAATAAAATATATCAATAACACACTATGTATAAAGTGTGATAAATTGAATAAAATATATCATGCAGAGATTTATTTTACTAACAAAAGAATATTGATATATAGATGAATTTTAATAAATACAAACATGTTAGTTTAAAAGAATTTGGATACAAGTTTCTCCTTGTGCATTGTATGGGTGTTATATCCTATTATATATATAAACATTTTTACTACATATAAATTTGTAGATTTTTATATTTGTAAGATCAAATTTCTCATAAATTCTTATAACATTGATAACTTTGTCAAGTCTAGACCGATTTCGATTTCGTATGTTGTTGTTTGATCGATAATCTGAATAAATTCTAACCATAATCTTTTCTCACCAATTAGAATCATTCTCATATAGTAAATTAACATCAATATTTTTAGTTCTATTTATTTTTGTTGAAGCCTTACTTTTATAATTAAATGTATTCAATTTGGATGTTCGTACGATGAACAACAAGGAGTCATCCTTTTTGTAGAACCTAGTCAATAATCCGTGATTCATTGATTAAAGTACGAAAGGAGTTTTTTACTCTAGATATGTATTAAGTAGTTGGGTAGATTTATTAAATAGGAATGTCCCATGATCCCACTACGCCAAAAAGATCATTTTAAAGCGCTTTTTTTAAGTCATTTACAGCACTTTTAAGCGCTGTAGTATCTAGTGCTGTAAAAAGATACAACAGCGCTATTGAAAATAAATAAAAACGTTGTAATATGTGTGTATATATATATATAGCGCACTTCTTATAATAGTTTTACAGCGCTTTTTTCAAAGAAGCGTTGTAATAGGTACATATATAAAGTGTAAGACCCTTAATTTTAAATATTAATTTATGCAATTTTAGGGTATTTTGTGTTAAAACTACTTGAACTTTTAGCCAACATTAAATTATTTTATGGATTAAGTACCAAGAATATATTTTGTGATATTTGTAATATGTTTAATATATGTATATATTTATATATATTTTTTGAGACCCGACTAAAATTATTTGTCAAGAATAATTTAATTATATTATGAAGAATTTAATATCGGGCAGTTTATCAAGAAAATTTATCTGTCAATAGAGTTGCGACGAGAGTAGATATTTTATCAAAATAATTTGAGATGTGAGTGAAGTAATGTGTGTAAGGGTATTTAGATATTTGTAGTTTGGTTTTAATTATAATATATATATATATATATATATATATATATAGTTAGTTAGTTAGTTAGTAAGTAAGTAAGTAAAAGAAGGTAAGGGCACCTTCCAAATTTTTAGTTTGCATATAGGAACTCTATATGTGTGATTGATGGAAGATTAATCTGTGATTTCATGATAATAAATTTTGTAGTGAAATTATATACATTTGGAGTTTTTAACCGACTCACTGTTGTTGTTGAAGATGTTATTGTTGTGTTGTTGTTATTGAATATGTTATTGTTGGGTTGTTGTCGTTATCGACGTTGTTAGTAATGGTTGGATTTAAAAGATTGGTTGTTGTTGTGTTGGAGTTATGTAATGAGTTATTCTCAAATAAAAGAGTTTGAGCTGAAGTTGAGATTTTACAAGAAAAATTAGAGTTCTTAAAGTTGTGAAAAAGTTTAAATTTTAACTAAGTTAAAGAGTTTGAGCAAAGAGTTAAAGTGTGAAATTAATAGTTTAGAGTTTGTATTTGTATTTGCACAATATCTAAATAATCGGCGTACATACCTTTTTCTGAATTTTGCATTTGTTTAGAGTTTAAAAACTAAGTGTAGCATTCTAATTATAATTTGTTAATTACGTTGATTGTTTTGGTTATCCATAGGTTATTGACTGAAGTGAAAGTGAGATGAAAAATCTAAAATTTTCTCTACGGTGATTTGAACCTTAGTCGACAAATAAAATTAATGTGTGATTGCGTGATAATAAATTTCGACGTGAATATATATACATTTTGAGTGAAAATACGGTTTGTTACCTATGATGAATTTTGTTAATGCTTACTACAAATGTTCATACTTTGGGTCATTGATTGGCTTAATAGGTTAGGTTTGGTTTGGGATTATTTTGAGATATGATTCTGGTTCTTTTCAGCGAGAAAAGTTGCAAAAGTGTGATTGATGAAAGTTTTTATTTTCTTTTTTTTTTATTATTAATGGTTTTTAACAGCTACAATGGACTTGTTGCTTGAAAGATATCAAAATAGTATTTCGTTTGTTTTTTTTTTTTTGTAGAAACAAAATAATCTTTCTACTTGACTATCAGTTGCAACTTTGGTATATAATTCTAACATTTTGATTTAAAATATTTTAGTGCTACCTTATACATATACCAAATTAATGACGGTTTATTTTTACCTCAATGATACCATATTATAGATATTACCTTCTTTTCAACTTATTTTAAATTTCCTTGTCTTTCTTTAGAACCTTAAATTATGATGGTCTACTGAGCATTCTTGATGACTTGATTAATCAAGTGATCTAACAATGTTAGATTTAAAACTATTGTTCTGTATTTGTAGATCTTTGTTGGGTGATTAATTGAATGTCATACGGAAAAAATGTCGTAAAATTTAAGATAGATATAGATGCTCCATTTTGTTTGAGAATGAATTGTACTTAACTTTAGAGGTCCAGTTGGCCATATCATTTTATTTTTTATACCATGCATTGGCTTGACGGGGCGATAGAGAGGGATGTCAAAGTAAGATGGTTGAAATGGAGCAATGTTTCAGGTTGAATTAGTGATATGATAAAAAATATTTCAAGCTTAAAGAAAAATTACACCATTATGTTGATTGAAGTATTGAACTGAATGTTGGGAAGTAAAAAGCTACTAGAAAATGAAATCAATGTTACAGAAATCAGTATGCTACTATTTTGTTTAATGCTACTATGTCTCATATAAAACATCAAGCGGATGATTTCCAATTGGAACATTAATTGAGATTATTCCGAACATAAAAAAAATACAATACTACAATAAAATTATAAATGGAAATGTTTGACTGAGAAGATATATTCTTTTACTGTTAAGTTAACATTGTATAGTATGAATTTGTGGAGATTAAGTTGAGGTGATTTATGTGTGATTGAGGAGTGGAATTGTGGAAATTGAATTTGATGTGATTATGTATTCATAACTGATAATATGTGCATTATGAATTTTATCGAGAAAAAAATGTTTTCAGTATGCTCTATGATAAGTTTAAAAAATCGTAAGTGTTATATGTGTATTAAAAATGGGGAACCTTTTAATAGCTGCATTTACTTAATGATTGTGGTGAAAAGAGTCAGAGTACGCTCATGCATTTCATAGCTTCTTGTGACCGTGATGGGCCACAGTGTCAATGGTGATCGTGATGGGCCACAGAGTTAAGTGGTGACCGTAATGGGCCACAGAGTTAAGTGGTGACCGTGATGGGCCACAGAGTTAAGCGGTGACTGTGATGGGCCGTAAAGTTAAGTAGTGACCATGATAGACTACGAGGTGGTTCCATGTGATAAGTTAGTCCACCTTATCCTTACGAGGATTTAACTGATGTGTAAGGCATGCGATAGGCTACACTTTAAGTAAATTGTGCTAGTCTGTGAGCGACTGCACCACGGTAATTAGTACTAAGGCCTGTGATAGGCGGTACAATTATGATTTACAGCCCTCGATGAGGGTTTGTCTTGGAAATTCCGGGTTCATGTGCACTGGCATATAAGCATTGCATTAGGGTGCTCAGCATGCGAGACATGTTTATTATGATCTGTTATATGAAAATGATATGTGCAAGTACCTTAAATTCTAAGTTTTCTAATAATTGTTTTGAGTGTTGATTATACTTTGAGCTTGCAACTTGACTTACATTCTTAGTCTTTTGTTTTCATCAAAAACTTAGACCTTATACATTGCAATATGTGTGTATACTTATTTGGTCATTGTTGTTTATCTTGCTGGAACTGCTATGTATGTATTGGTTGTCGTTTGACATGATTTTTAATTGTTAACTGATAATTTTCGGTTGGTGACCCTTTGCGTTATTGTGAAAAATTGGGCTTTGCCCTAAGATTATACTCGAGTTCGTCCCACCGACGGTTACCCTGATGACGGAGACGTCGTTAGACTTCCCTGATCGACATTCTCCAACTGCTTGGGTATACGACCCCATCCCATGTAGGGCTACTTATACGGGGAGGGTGATGAGGGTCTTCTTGATGAATCAGTGGTGCCTTGGTTGGTGTCACCGCGGATTGAGTCTGAGCTTCCACTTCCGGTGAACGACCCCGTACCGACTGTCACTGAAGTATAGGACTGTTTTGAGATTCCAGCGCCACCGAAGCGACCTATATCGTGGGTGGATCTTACTTCTGAGAAGACTGACCTTCCATGGCTGATGAGGAGGAGGAAATTACTTTCGAGGAGGGATACTGCGTCGAATGAGACTTGTGCAGAGTGTGGAGGTCACCCTTGTTATTGTAGTTGTTAGTGGATGATCAGATTAGTTTTTTGTTGTATAGGGCCTTAGTGTCTTTTGAAGGTACAAACACGAGAAGGGGGGGTTGAATTGTGTTTGTACTACTTGAATTCTTTTTCTGTTTTTGATGATTATTTGAAATATAATCAAGTAGAGTTAGCAGCGGATAAAGTAAAATAAACAACACAAAGATTTATCCTGGTTCACCATTAACTAGGCTACATCCAGTCCCTTCAACTTGAAGGATTTTTCCACTAATTCAAAACCTTTGAATTACAACAATACTACTGACCCTCCAAGTCAGTCTTCCCAAACAGTCTAACAATCCTAGACTTTTGAGGAACACAACACCTTGACTTCTCAAGTCAAGTCTTCTCCTACCAATCTGACAACCCCAGATTGCAGAAGGAATTACAACACCTTAAATCTAATTGCTAAGTCACCTGCTACCCCTTCTAACTCTTCAGATTGTAGACTCTACTTCACCAATATAGATTTAACACAAGGGGAACGAAAACAAGAGTTCTTGCTTCTGGAAAGCTGATACTCACAATTAACCTCACTGAAAACTCGAGTGTTTGCTTCTGGAAGTTCATGACTCTTTTACTAATTTTCGATGCTAAGTCTTCTGCCTTGAGCCTCTTTTTATAGATGAAAATTAGGGCTTCTTCGATGATCAAATTCGAGCTGTATCTGTCCAGATTCTCTTGCAAAAATAACTTGGCAAATCGGGTTTCACTTAAATAAAAAATGTATCTTTTTAGCTTCAGATTGCATTTGAAAATTCTGTTGAGCAATCTTGTTTCTTTTAATTTCAAACCATATCTTTTTAAGCTTCAGATTGCATTCGAATTTCTTCAAGTCTTTAGTAATTTTTGAATCAAATCCCCTTAATACTTTGATCAAATTTCTATCAAAATTTAATCAAGTCTTTTTCGAATTTTAATCAAGTTATCATTGATTTTCATCATGATTAAATCTGGACCATATGATCTTCTGATTTCAACCAACTCTGGACTTTATGATCTGATCTGCACCAATTCTGTGATCCTCTGATTTTGACCATCACTGGACCATATTATCTGATATTCTGATCTCGGCCAATCACTGGACCATATGCTCTGATCTTCTGATATCGGCCAACATTGGACCATATGATCTGATCTTCTGATCTCAGCCAACAATGGGGCATGATACTCAAATCTAGACTGTTGATATGAACATTTTCCCTCTGATCTGGACCAATTCTGGATTGAACGTGAATTAAATCTAAACGTATCTTCTAATCTGGATTAAATCTGCACAATCATTTCTCCTGATTTGGACTGAGTTTTATGCTCTGGACCATGCAATCTTCTGGTCTGGACCAAGTCACTTGTTCTGGACCAGTTATCTTATGCTCTGGACCAAGTCTGGATTAAGTCTGGACTGATTCTTATTTCACGACCAGGCGATCTTCTGGTCAGGATTAATTTTGGACCTAGTCTGACTTATGATTCCTTCTGGTCCGGACCAAGTCTCCCTCTGACAGGCTTCCTTCTGGTCTGGACCAGGTCTCCTTCTAGACACTGCTTCCTTCTAATCTGGCCAAGAAAGATATCCTCTGATGATGTTATTTGATCTTTGATGACATCCTCTGATATCCTTTGGAGGTGTATCCTCTGGTGTCTTCTGGATGCATCCTCTGGATGTATTATCTGGCCTACCCTTCTAGTGACATTTCTATCTTCTGGTTGCTTCCTCTAGATGTATCTTCTGGTGGTGTCATCCTCTGATTTTGCACAGCTTCTGATTTGTTCTTCTAAGTCAACATACTATTTACATAAAATACTTTTGTTAACATCAAAACTAAGTATAGAACCAACTTGATTCCAACATCTTTTGTGGTTGTACTTATTTTGTTTTGGGATGACTGTACCTATGACGATCTTGACAGTTGACTGTTGTTGGTGGGTCCATGTTCCATTTTTTTTTACATGACCATGGGGGGATAGCATTCTTGGAGCAGTACTTCTGCGCAGGTGTTTGCCGAGAATACCCCAAGGATATGAGCGATGTTTGATAGGTTTCATAGCCCTGGTGTATTTTCTATTCGTATATTTTGGATTATTGTCCCAAAAAACTATTTTATCTTGTTTGTATATATGATGTAATTATTTATTACTCTTGTCGTTTTGTGTTACAACGTATTATTTTAGTAAGTGGTTTTTTAAAAGAAAAAAATGCACTCGCGCTGTTAAAAATTGGAGTGCTACATAAAGCGTGCTTCTTATACTAGATTTACAGCGCTTTATCAAAAAAGCACTAAAATAGGTCCATATATAAAGCGCGTTTCTTATACTAGATATACAATGCTTTTTCAAAAAAGTGTTGTAATAGGTCTATATATAAAGCACACTTCTTATACTAGATTTACACTGCTTTTTCAAAAAAGCGCTTAATAGGTCCATATATATAGCGCGCTTGTTATACTAGTTTTACAGCGCTTTTTCAAAAAGCGTTGCAATAGGTCCATATATAGCGTGTTTCTTATACTAGTTTTACAGCGCTTGTTTAAAAAAGCGCTGTGAAAAATGTAAGACCCAATACCAAGCATCTAGAATTTGGTATTATCATCCATACATCTCAATAATGTAGAGGCAAGTAAGAAGAGGCAAACAACAAGAATCAAATTTTGAAAATTTAACTACATATAGAATAATAGCTCAAAATTGTTTGAAACTGATTCATAAGGTACAATGGATTAACCAAGTCTTTGAATTTAAATGTTACATAAACTTTTAATACATCAAGCCCTACTACATCATGACTAATAATTAAAAATTAATATTAATCCTCCAACATCAAGCTGCTCCAGAACTACCCCCATCTGCTAAATTTTAAAATGAACGGGGTGAGAAACAAATCCCAGTAAGTTCAAAAAAATAAGGGAAAGGGCAGTAAAAATATCCCTCTCAAGGAGGCTTAGAAAACATGAAAGGATGTGCTCTTTAGGCAATAAAACACTTCCTAAAACTGTGTCAATTGACAACTAGTTCTGATTTAGAAATCCTTACAATATATGACTGAAACTTTTCATTAGAGTATGGAAAAGTTGTCCAATTGTTTTAATGTGGGTCACCAAAACAATTGAACCTGAATGGTAAAGTTGGCTTGGCCACAGCCCCAACCAGCGTCCCGGTTGTTCTTCCTTTACCTATTGTTTCATGCCTGAAACAACCCCATCAAATTGTCCCACCATAACTTGAGCCATTAATGCCATGAAGTTATATGAATGAGATGCATTATGAGATGTTATGCCCTGCATACATTCTATTCCCAATAGCTTACGGAAACACAATTTAAATCATATAAAATAAATTCTAGTCCCTGATTCAGAGATGGAATCAGAGGAGAAACAGGACCAAAAGCAACTTGTTGAAGACATTTTACTAGAGACAAAGAAAATCCAGATTCACATACGTATTAGAGGCAGCAGTAACGAGCATAATTTGTGCTCGACAAGCATACTAACATTGAAACGAAACAAGGTCTGAGCATCTAATTAAACAGTATTAGCACATCAATTGATTTTAAAACAACATACAATTAGAGTTTCCTGCATGCATGCCATTAAACATAATTTAAGTTTAATTTGTGAAAATTTCCTATATGCTTAACCATTCCTTTTTCTCACTCATTCCCACTAATTTCTTTCATTTCCTTTTCCCCAAATAAATTCATAATTTATTAAGAAAACTAGAAAATGATTTTACTCTCCAATCTCTCATGATAAAAAATAAAAGCTTAACGTAAAGAACTCACTGTTGGTGTTTTAAGGAGAAAGTTAGAGTTCGTTAGGACAACTTCGAGCTTTCCTCTTAAGTCAAACTGCTGCATTGACCCAAGTTCTTCAGTGGGCCAACCCCCTGTTTCACTGATCGAGTCTTATCTCTAAGGATGCAAGGGCATATTCAAACATACAAGGCTGCGAAATAGGTTTTAAGGAACCTTAGGAAGCTTTTGGTTTTGGTTGATTTGGAGAAAAAAAAAAGAATGAGAGGTTTGGAGATGGAAGTGCTGAGGGGGATTCAGAGCACGGGAAGAGGAAGGTTTTTTTGGAAAAATGAGAATTTTTTTTAATGGGAATAGTAGGGGAAGTATAAAGAGAATTCCCTTCTTGCCCTTTGTACTTATCCCAATATTACCCTATTGCCCCTTCCTTAATTAATCAAGTTTTCCACCATTTATTTTATTTTTAATTTAATAGTTTCACTGATTAAATTCTAATTAAAAAATACATTTTTATTAAGTGGGTTGTTACATCCTCCACCACTTAATAAAATTTTGCCCTCAAAATTCAGGGAATTACCTATTGGAAGAGGTAAGGATACTCCTTTTACATGTCTACATCTGCTTCCCATGTTGCTTCCTCTGTAGATGATCCTTCCCAAACAACCTTCACAAAGGGAATTTCTTTCTTTCTCAATGTTTTTACACTCTTATCCATAATCTGAACTGGCATTGGGTCATAAGTTAGGTTTGACTTGAGTTGGACAGACTCATGACTCAAAATTTGATGAGGGTTAGGAATGTATTTCTTTAACTAGGAGACATGAAAAACATTGTGTAGATTGGATAAATTGGGTGGCAAAGCTATTATGTATGCAGAGGGACCTATCCTCTGCAATATTTGAAAGGTTCCAACAAAACGAGGCTTTAGCTTCTTGACCTTTAGCACTCTTCCAATGCCAATAGTGGGGATAACTCTTAAAAATCATGATCCAGCCATGTTCTTGTGCCTACAGATTTTGCTAACTTAGCCAAACTATGAGCTTCAATATTACTGTGCCTACAAATAAAACAAACAGAAGCAGTCCCAAAATTACACAAAAGATCACTACAGTCCTTATATATTAGATCAAAAGAGGCAATGCATCTTTTTCCTTGCAGCGCATTCCACCACCAACGCATCTGTGCGAACTTCTATGCTTAGAATGTTTTATTGTGCTGCCAATTGAAAGCACCAACACACCCCGAGTGCTTATGATAAGCATGAATCTGTAACAATACATTCCTTCTACAAGCTGCCATAGAAACCCCACCAGTCTGGTCCTTAAAGACACAACGCCACGTGGTCAGCCCCTCTTATGGCACACAACATCCACTTATGCAGTAAACTCGGCAGAAACAGAATTGGATGACGGTCATTTTCCTACAGAGTTTCAATCATTTGTGTCTTGAGATTGCCCTAGTTGACCTCTGAAACAAAGTTGCTTGCACTCCTGGCTACCTTCACCGAGTTGGTTACTTTTTTTTAATAGAATATGGTTTCTCTCAGCTCAAATCTTCCACAAAGTTGCACAGAATAATTGGGATCCAAGTAGTTCCTTGCAAGTTAGCCACCTCTTTAGCCAAGTTCTTAAATCAATATCAATCGGGACATGAACTCCTAATGGTGGGGCAAACAACACTAGTTTTGCAGCAGTATAACTGTAATGCATAATTTAATGGTCATCCGTTTTGGGATTAGAGTTACAGACAGGACAAGTGATGTCAATTATCATACCTTTTTTTTTTCTCAAATTGCACCTAGATGGGTATGTTTTTAGCTAGCCTCAAAAGAAAAATTATGATGCAATTTGGGAGAGAGATATGCCAAATTTACTTCCAAGAATCATTATTCTGCCGTGAAGAAGAGTTTGGCAGCACCCTGTTCCTACCTTCACCCAGTAACTGGTACACCGATCTGTCTTCAGGGAGCCCAAGGGAGACTGGTTTGCTAACAATTAGCTTAGCCTTTAAAGGGTTGAAACAGGAGAAAATGAAATCTCTCTTCCATTGTCTTAGATCCATATCGCTCAGATCAGCAACAGTAGTATTATGATCAAAAATTCTAACTAAGCTTCGAACTTTAAAACCTGATTGTGATGGTAGTCAGTTAGCTTGCCATATCCTCAAATTTTCTCCGTTCCATATTCTCCACTACCTTCAGATAAGACCTCTCTAGCATTCAACATACTTCTCCAGGCATAACTAGGGAGAAAACCAATCTCTGCCTCTATAAAATTTCCCCTACGATAATATCAAGCCTTAAATACTTTCCCCACCAAAGTGTGCTCCCCATTAACAAGTCTTCATCCATGTTTTCCAGACAGTGCCTTATTTAAATTATTGATTCTTCTAAAGCCCATTCCTCCTTTGTTCTTAGCTCTGGACAGCCTGTTCCAGTTTAACCAATGAATTTTCCTCTCCCCCTCGTTGGAGCCTTGACAAAATTTGATAGGTTTATTAATTCACACGTTCTTTCACATAGATGGGTAGCAGAAATGCATCTAAATACGAGCTCAATTGGCTACCTGATCTACCATGTTTGATATTCTTTGTCGTCATGTTTGTAATTACTTCGAGGCGTTCATGTCTGACATAAAGTGCATGATACACTAGACAGTAACAAACTACATTCCTAAAGTAGTTATGCCAAACATATGACAAAAATATAATAGTACAATCAGTCAGATGTCTAGGCCATGCAAATTGAATTGGATTGATGAAAGGGATGAAGCAAAATGGAATGAAAATGTAATATATTTCATTGTTTAGATTACTTAAAATAGGATACAACGAAATGGAATCTGAATCCATTCCATCCAAAACCGTTTATTCTATTCCCCTCAAATTTCAAAGTATGAGATAACACCATAAAATCTCAAGTTAGAAAACTCACCAAACCATCCTTTGAAATCAGCAACAACCCAATAATTTTGCGCCTCACTACGTGGTCCAACGTCTTTCCTCGTCTCACCACCACTAAACAAAAGCAAACCAAACTCATCCCTATCAACAATCCCAATCCCTTCTTCAATATGCTTCACAAACGTTGCAGCTTGACCAGGATTCTTCTAATAAGATTCCAAAAACCACGATTCCTCTTTCTCAATTTTCCCACAGCTACTACTAGTGTAAATCGAATGTCCAGCAACCATTACCAGATTCTTCAGCTTCGAAAACGGGTAATCATCCAAACCCGGATCCATTTTGGCATTAAATTGGGTTCTATTGTAATAAGAGAGAAAAACGAAAAGGGTGAAAGCGAAAGAGAATAATGTTAGGAAGAGTGTAATGAGAGGGTGGCGTTTGAAAAAAAATGGTGGAAACGGTTTTTGATCCTTTTAAAAGGTGAGTTTTTGGGTTTTCTTGTTCTTTGATTGTAGTTCCGGATTCATACCTTTCTTTGCACTGAGAGCAAAGACCCTCCCAACGTTGGTCTTCTTTGGGTTGGACTCTGCTTGCCTTTGGCGCACTGGGCAGTTTAAGTTCATGTGGCCTGGCTGCTTGCAGTAATAGCAAACTTGTTTTCCATCCAAACACTCCCCCCTGTGATCTCTCCCACACTTGGAACATCTCCTTGCTTTTGGACAGTTGGAAGTTTGAATCTGTTTTCCCTTCCCTTGAGGGACAGTAGGGATATCCAAGAACAAATAATTTTTATTGGAAACATTCCCCTAATGAATTCCCTGGGAACTTCTATAGTAAATTGCCCTAAATTGTTGGTCAAACTTGTTTTGTTCTTTTTTCTGCTGCCATTTTGATTGCCTTTCATCGTGGGCCTTCTTCAGATTTTCCTCCACAATAAAACATTTATGTACCAAAGTGGAATAGTTGGTCAGCTCCAGGTGACCAATATTTTCTCTAATTTTTTGCCTCAGTCCCCGCTCAAACTGATTTATTTTCCACTCATCTGTTGGGGCATATTGAGCATGTGGTGAAAATCTGGCCAATTCCTCAAACTTGGCCACATATTCAGCAATGGACAATTCCCCTTGTTGCAGGTGTACAAACTCCAGTTCTTTCATCCTCCTAGCACTCTTTGGATAATACTTTTCCAAGAATGCAAACTCAAATTGGTCCCAACTAGTAGGAGTTTCTTGTAGTTTAAGGTAGTCTCTTGCACTTCTCCACCAATGCTCAGCCTCACCCTTCAATAGGTGGGCAGCAAAAGACACCTTCTGCTCTTCTGTGCAAGGTACCACTTCAAAGACCTTCTTCATCTCATCAGTCTAGGCTTGAGCCTCAGTTGGGTTATGACTACCTTTGAATGTTGGGGGATGATGCTTGAGGAAATCATAGAAGGCTCTATTTGGATTCTGGTTCCCACCTCCTTATCCAACCATGTGCTGCACCAAGTTATGGGTAGACGTGGCTTGCATTTGAATAGCTTCCATAACCATTTCCCATTGTTCAGCAGTGGGTGGAGGAGTCATACTGTCTTCCGGGGCAATATTCCTCTTGGATCCTTCAGCCATAATTCTGTAGACCATACACAAAATACTAAGTTGATTAGACTTAATATTAGGTGAAATGATAATTAGAATGTATAGTAAAAGAAAACTATTCTAATTCCTAACCCGTAACCCATAGTCCTATTGAATCAACTTGACTCTGATACCAAAATGTAGGACCCAATACCAAGCATCTAGAATTCGGTATTATCATCCATACATCTCAATAATATAGAGGCAAGTAAGAAGAGGCAAACAACAAGAATCAAATGTTGAAACCAAGTTGGTTCTTGCAATTAAAGTTTTGATGTTAACAAATGTATTTTATGAAAATAACATATTTGACTTAGAAGAAGAATGAAAAATGTCATTAGAAGAATAGATCAGAAGATGACGTCACCAAAAGCAGAAATCAGAGGATGACATCACCAGATGATGTCACAAGAAGATGACGTCACCAGAAGCAGAAATCAGAGGATGACGTCACCAGAGGATGTCTCCAGAGGATATCGTCAAAGGAATATGTTAGAGAAAAATGCTCAAAACAGAATTGGAGCAAAAGACTCGAGAAACAGAATCTAGCTAAAAATATGCTCAAAACATAATCTAAGAAAAATGTTCAAAATAGAATTAGAGCAAAAGACTCGAGAAACAGAATCTAGCTAAAAGCATGCACAAAACAGAAGCGGAGCAAAATGCTCAAAATAGATTAATTGAAATACACTCCAGAAGTAAAGCATCAGTGAGCAAAAGACTCAAAATAGAATCTGAGCAAACTACTCCAGAATATTCTCAAAACAGATTAATCGAAATACACTCCTGAAGTAAAGCATCAATGAAGCCCTAAAGTTCAACTATAAATAGAGGCTTAATGCTGAAGAATAAAGTATCGAAAAATAGAAGAACTCAAGCAAAAATTCATAAGTATTCAGAGAGTTAAAAGGAGAGAAACACATGCTTAAAAGATAACTATTTTCTAAGTGTTCTTATCTTAGAGTGTGAAGTTGATCGTCATCATAAATTATTTAGAAGCAAACACTCTAGTTCACTTGAAGCATATTGTGAGTATCAACTTTCCAGAAGTAATTACTCAGTTCTAATTTCGATCCCTTATATTAAATCTGGGGTTGTCAGGTTGTTGGAAAAAGACTTAGCTTGTAGGTTTAAGGTTGTGAAGTTCCTCAAAAGTCTAGGATTGTCAGGCTGTTTGAAAAGAATTAGCTGGTTTAGTTAAGGTGTTGTTGTTCCTCAAAAGTTTGGGGTTGTCAAGCTGTTTGAGAAGACTTGGCTGGTATAGTCAAGGTGTTATTGTTCCTCAAAAGTCTGAGGATGTCAGGCTATTTGGGAAGACTAGCTTGTAGGGTCAGTGGTGTTGTAATTCAAAGAAGTTTGAATTAGTGAAAAGGCCTTCTGGAGGAAGGGACTGGACGTAGCCTAGTTAACGGTGAACTACTATAAATTGCTGTGTTATTATGTTATTATTATCCGCTGCTGAATCTAATTAATTATATATCGAATAATTCACATTAACATTCAACAAAACAGCAAAAGAAATCAAGTTTGAAATTGACAAACACAATTCAACCCCCCTTCTCGTGTTTGCACCTTCAATTGGCATCAGAGCTCGGTCTCAAGGCTGAGCACTTTATAGTGTTTGAGGAAAGATCCAAGGGATCAACATGTCTGGATTCAATGAAGAAGCTACTGGAGGAAACATCAACAGACCACCTATGTTTGATGGAGAACGATTTGAATACTAGAAGGACAGGCTGAGAAGTTTTTTTATTTCACAAGATCCTGAACTTTGGGACTTGGTGGAAGATGGTTATACTGCTCTAGAAGATGTTGATGGTGTTAAAATTTCCAGGAGAGATATGGATACTGACCAGAAGACGATGTTCAAGTTGCATCACAAATCCAGAACGTTCATGATCAATGCAATCATGTTCAAGGAGTTTGACAAATGCACTAACAGAGAAACAGCAAAGAGTATCTATGATAGTCTAATTCTGACTTACGAAGGCAGTAAGCAAGTCCAAGAAGCAAAGGCTAACATTCTAGTCAAGAAGTACGAGTTATTCAAGATGGAAGAAGATGAAGACACTAAAACTATGTTTTCCAGATTCCAGACTCTAGTATCAGCATTAAGGGTACTAGAAAAGGGCTACACTACTGCTGATCGTGTAAAGAAAATACTTAGAAGTCTGACAATCAAGTGGAGACCAAAGATTACTGCTATTCAGGAAGCTAAAGATCTGAATACACTAAAGCTGGAAGAATTAATCAGCTCTCTCAGATCACATGAAATTGAGTTGGAAGAAGATGAACCCAAGAAGAAGAACAAAACTCTAGCACTGAAATCCAAGCAGAAGAAGGCTCTGAAAGTAACATCAGAAGATAGTGATTCAGACGATCAAAGTCTGAACTCAGAGGAAGAAGAAATTTCTTTTTTATCCAGGAAGTTCAGAAAGATGTGGCATAACAAAAGGAATAAATTTCCCCAGAGATATTTTAATCAGTCCAACAAAGGAAGTGATAATACACATGTCAAGAAAGGTATCATATGCTACGGATGCAATGAATCTGGACATATCAAGTCAGAATGTCCAAATATGGAGAAAGGGAAACACTAGAGGAAAGATTCCAGAACTAAGAAGAAAAGCATGATGGCTACATGGGATGATGAATCTTCTGAAGATGAACAAGCAGGTTTGTCTATGATGGCTCACACCAACTCTGTTTCTGGACCCAACACAGAATCTGATTCTGGAAGAGAATCAGAAAATGATGAAACTGAGATGTCTTTAGCAAACAAGTTAAAACATCAGTCATGGTACCTGGACAGTGGATGCTCACGACATATGACGGGAAAAAGGTTTATGTTCCAAGAATTGACATTAAGCAAATGAGGCACAGTAACTTTTGGAGGAAAGCAAAAAGGCCAGATCATTGGTCAAGGAACAGTTGGTAATGGTAACTCTCCTTCTATTAAAGATGTTTCGTTTGTTAAAGGTCTTAAACATAACTTGTTGAGTATAAGTCAGTTAAGTGATAACAATAATGATATTATATTCAATCAAAAGACATGCAAGGCAATCAGTCAGAAGGATGGATATGTGTTTTTCACAGGTTAGAGGCAAAATAATATTTATAAAATAAATCTGTTTAGTCTAGGAAAGCAAGAGGTTAAATGTCTTATGTCAGTGAATGAAGAGAATTTAATGTGGCACAAAAGATTAGGTCATGCTAATTTTAGATCAATTTCATAATTGAACAAACTTATGTTAGTAATAGGTCTACCTAATCTTAGTTACAAAACTGAAATCTTGTGTGAAAGCTGTCAAAAGGGAAAACAAACCAAAAGTTCCTTTACTCCTAAGAAATCAGTAACTACATCAAAGCCTCTTGAACTTCTGCATATAGATCTGTTTGGACCAGTGAAAGTAGCATCTCTAAATGGAAAGAAATATGGCTTTGTTATAGTAGACGATTACTCTGGGTGGACATTGGTAAAATTTCTAAGAAGTAAAGATGAATCCCATACTGTATTTATGACATTCTGTAAACAAGTCATGAATGAAAAATGTTTTAAGATAGTGTCAATTAGAAGTGATCATGGAGGAGAATTTGAAAACAAATTCTTTGAAAGTTTCTGAGATGAGAATGGAATTTCTCACAACTTTTCTTCTCCTAGAACATCTCAACAGAATGGAGTTGTAGAAAGGAAGAATAGATCATTCCAAGACATGGCCAGAACTATGTTAAATGATTTAAATGTTGCAAAACATTTTTGGGCTGAAGCAATCAACATTGCATGTTTTATTCAGAATAGAGTCTTTATTAGGTCTATGTTGAATAAAACACCATATGAATTATGGAAAAGTAAAAAGCCTAACATTTCTTACTTTAAACAATTTGGCTGTATCTATTATATGCTAAATACTAAAGATATTCTTGGTAAGTTTGATTCTCGATCTCAAAAGTGTATCTTCACTGGATACTCTGAAAGATCTAAAGCTTATAGGATGTTTAATACTGAAACTCATATTGTATTGGAATCTATACATGTTAAATTTAATGACAAACAACTTGACATTGCAAAGTCAAAGCAAGATGTTGATATTACAGATTTAACAACACCAGAGGAAGCAGAAACAGACAAACTAGCAGAAGCAGATAAACCAGCAGAATTTGCAGAAGTGAAGGATACAACTAAATCAGAAGCATGTGACACATTTTCAAAGGATGAACCTGATTAAATCAGAACCACTCATGAGAAGTCATAAGAGAAATCTGGATGGAAATACCAGTCATCTCATCCTGAAAATCTGATCATTGGAAGTGGAAGTGACTCTTTAAGAACCAGATCATCATTAAAAGATATAAGTTTGTTTGGTTTAATCTCATCGATTGAGCCTACATCTGTTAGTGAAGCATTGGCAGATGATGGATGGATTATTGCAATGTAGGAAGAGTTAAATGAATTTAAGAGGAATGATGTTTGGGATCTAGTTCCAAGACCAGAGAAGAACATTGTGGGAACCAATTGGGTCTTCAGAAATAAGCTAAATGAAAAGGGTGAAGTAGTCAGAAACAAGGCAAGGCTTGTGGCACAAGGTTACAGTCAATAAGAGGGCATTGATTACACTGAGACATTTGCTCCAGTGGCCAGGTTAGAAGCTAATCGTATCTTATTGTCCTTTGCTGCAAATAATAATATCAAATTATTTCAAATGGATGTTAAAAGTGCTTTTCTCAATGGTTATTTGAGTGAAGAGGTATATGTTAAACAACCTCCAGGTTTTGAAAATTATGAATTTCCAAACCATGTCTTTAAACTTAGAAAATCCTTGTATGGGTTAAAACAAGCACCTAGAGCATGGTATGATAGACTCAGTAATTTCATACTTAAAAATAACTTTGAAAGAGGACAAATAGACAATACTTTGTTTAGAAGATCAATAGAAAATGATATTCTGATCATTCAAATTTATGTTGATAATATTATTTTTGGATCTACTAATGGCATTCTTTGTCAAGAATTTTCTGAATTAATGCAGCATGAATTTCAAATGAGTATGATGGGAGAACTTAAGTTCTTTCTATCAATACAAATTCAACAAAGTCCAGAAGGTATTTACATTCACCAAACTAAATATACAAAGGAACTTCTCAAGAAGTTTAAGATGAGTGATTGCAAACCTATGGCTACACCAATGCATCCTACTTGTTCACTTGATAAAGATGAATCAGGAACAAAAGTTGACCAGAAAATCTACCGAGGAATGATAGGATCATTACTCTACCTTACTGCTTCTAGACCTGATATCATATTCAATGTATGTGTATGTGCTCGATTTCAATCTGATCCTAGAGAATCTCATCTAACTGCTGTTAAGAGAATTCTTAGATATCTGAAAAGCACTACCAATATCACCTTGTTTTACAAGAAAACTCCTACATACAAACTGAGTGGATACTGTGATTCTGACTATGATGGAGATAAACTTGAAAGAAAAAGCATTAGTGGCTATTGTACCTTTTTAGGAGACAATTTAATTTCGTGGTCCAGTAAGAGACAACATACCATTGCCATGCCAACAGCAGAGGCTGGATACATTTCAGCAGCTGGCTGCAGCTCTTTACTACTCTGGATGAAGCATCAACTTGAAGACTACAAAATATTAGAATCCAACATACCCATCTATTGTGATAACACCTCTGCAATTTGCCTAACCAAAAACCTTATCTGTAATACCCCGAGTTTAAAACACAGCGCGAGTGTTTTTTTTTTTTCAAAATGAATAAAAGGAATTTTTTTTTTCAAAATTTATAATTCAAAAGAATTAAAATAAAATTTTCATTAATTCATTTCATAAAATAGTACGTCGTAATTCCATCGATGAACGTAATTAAATAATTTCATCATAATATCACTAAGTACCTAAACTTTGGGAATTAATAATAAACATTCATACATTTCAAAAAGACAGTGTCATATCATCTCAAAAAGAACACCCGGCCTGTGGCCCACTAAACAGTAATAGAGTGCGGAAGAGATCAGCGAAAAAGTTATACAATAATTCCCAAAATAAATAATTACATCCACCGAAATCAAGACCCTATACAAATGTCTAAAGTGATCATGCACTAAAGCTACAGTAGCAAGGATACCCTCCGTAACCCATGCAAGTCTCGTCTAACTTCGCAGCTCGCCTCGACGTAACGTCCTCCTCCTCATCATATAAGGAAGGATCAGTCTCCTCCGAAGTAAGATCAATATACAATCGGGGTCGCTTCGGCGGTGCCGGAATCTCAAAGCAGTCATCGGATGTCCTAGATGGACCCGGAACATCATCTGCTACTAGCGTCGGTCTTTGATTCTCCTCTCCCACCTCGGTATCAAGTACAGCTCCTCCAGTCACCGGGTTAGGAGTCACCACACCTACTGTGGCCTCCGTCTCAACCCCTCCCGTCGGCTCCTCCGCGTCCTCAAAAACTCTGTGCGCCTCCAATACCAATTTGGAAGGTACCAGAAAGTCAATCCTCATATGGGTGTGCTCCACATAGTCCACCACCCCGTTAGTCCTGTAGGTCCTCGCCAATCTCCCCGTGTACGTCGCCCTGCTTGAGACGGGTCGTATACCCAAGCAGTAGGCAGGAGACGATCAATGAAATCGGGCGACGTTTTTGTCGTCTGGGGACCCACTGGTGATATGGGTTTGGGGGGCATCTGAGGGCAAAGCCCAATTTTCCACAATAATAGTAAAGGGTCACCGACCGAAATTAACAAATACCACATAACATTTATGTCAATAATAACAAGCATATTCATGGCATGTTATGTAACAATGATGATAAATAAGGATGCTCATTTTGAAATTTCATGACATGTATACCTTTTCAAACAACAACCAATTTAATATAAAAATCAAGTATTAAGTACAAATATCAATTCAGCAATCACACCAATTCATCAGAAAATTCAAAATTTCATACGGTACTTACACACATTGATTTTTACCCGTCAACATCATATCCAATCATAATTCACCAGTCAACCACCCCGATGCAATATATATATGCTCATGTACTGAACTTCTTGGAATTACCAAGGTGCAGTCGCTCACAGACCAGCACACGTGCAGTCGCTCACAGACCAACACTTTTCACGTATACCAAGGTACAGTCACTCACATACCAGTACTAGTGCAGTCGCTCAAAGACCAGCACTCGTGCAGTCGCTCACAGACCAGAACGTTTTGCGCATACCAAGGTATAGTCGCTCACAGACCAGTACTAGTGCAGTCGCTCACAGACCAGCACTCGTGCAGTCGCTCACAGACCAGCACGTTTTACGCATTACTTTGTGGCCCATCGCGGTCACCACCTGACTATGCAATGCATGGACATGCAATGTTTTCTCTTCACTAAAAACAGTATGCAAACATCAGCAAAAAAATTCAGCCATTCCATCACTTCCCCAAAACCATCTCGACCCAAATAATTTCATTATCATCACATCAACAAAAATATTCAAGCACCTCATCATTACCACTTCACACTATCTCCAAAACTCCATTTTAATTCATCACAAGTCTTCCCAATGTTTCCCCAACTCTTAAAGTTCATAAACACATGTTTAAAACTGAGGTTTCTGGAAAAAAACGAATCTGTATTCGAATAAAGCTTCCTTGTATTCGAATACAGAAGCTAAAACAGTGCAAAATAAACACTCTGTATTCGAATACAACATCCTTGTATTCGAATACAGATGCTAAAACAGTGCAAAATCAGCATTTTTCACAACATCAATAAAGATCTCAAGAACCTTATCATCACCACTTCAAAACTATCTCAAAAACTCCATTTTAATTTATCACAAGCCTTCCCAATATTTCCCAACTCTTTAAGTTCATATAACAGTGTTTAAAACTTGAATTTCTGGAAAACATGAATCTGTATTCGAATACAGCTCCCTTGTATTCGAATATAGCAACTAAAATAGTGAAAAATCAGCATTCTGTATTCAAATACGAGGGTGTTGTATTCGAATACAGATGCGAATACAGTGACAAAATTTCAATCCTGTATTTTAATACGACAGGGTCGTAGCCGAATACAGATGCTAAGTCAGAAGCAAAAATCCCTTATCTGTATTCGAATACAGAGGCCCGTATTCGAATACAAGTTCGAAAATTTGAATAAAACAGCAGTTTTGCACACTGTATTCGAATACACTCATGCCGTATTCGAATACACCTTCGAATTCAGTGAAATTTTACAGAAAACTTCAACATGTTTTCAAATTCTTTTCTTTGAAAAACCAACACAACACCAAAACAAAATCACCATTCTTTTGAAATCACAAAACTCAACATTTTTTCATCAACAACAGATTTTCCAGAAACACCTTCATCCATTTAAAATCCTTCTCCTTTAAAAATCGTCATCAGCACAATCAACAACAGATTTTTAACAACACAACAGAAAAACAAAATCATCACCACCAGAATAACCTCAGTGTTTTTCTTTAACCACAAAACTCAGAATATTTTTCATCAACAACAGATTTTCTAGAAAACACTTCCACCATTTTAAATCCTTTTATTTTGAAACCATCATCAACATCAGATTGTTATCAACATAACAGAAAATAGAATTACCCACACTAGAACAATCTCATAGTTTTGCTTTAACCACCAAAGCAGAATGTCAACCACAAAACAGAACAGACATTCTTAAACATTTGCATTTTGATCATTCCCAAAAGAACATGCAAAGTATTTTCCAGTATTCTTACACAACCAAAACAACATGCAAAGCATTTTCCAGTATTCCCACACAACCAAAACAGCAATGTTGTATCAGCCAAAGCAGCAAACATCACAGAATCATCAAAATATCAACAGAATGCATTTTTTTGCATTTTATAACAACATGCACAACAGTTTCGTTTTTCAAACCATAAACTCAAATATAACCACACATCAACCATGCATTTACAGCCCTAAAATGTGACTAGAAAGTGGAAGGTGCCCTTACCTCTGTTACGTTTCTGCTCCCGTTCACGTTTCCGCGACAAAAGTCGGTGAAGTTTCTGTTTGCGTTTGCCGCTACCAAGTTAGTTCTCTAGCTTCTTATTGAGGAGAGGATAAACTTTTGTTCTTGGTACTTGCTGGTTCGGTGCTTGGATTTCCAAGTAATCTCACTTTTGAGCAACTCTCTCTTTTTTTTTCTACTAACAGAAAACAAAATGGGAAAAGGAAGAAGAAAGGTATTGTTTCATGCAGTAAGGAAGGAGGGAAAGGTTTATGTCTTTGCTCTTCCTTCTCACTCATATATATAGGCATATGTATGTGCCACCTCATCCAACAATAATATTATAAAATTGCTTGATCATCTTGTACTTAACCACTCTCGTCGTAATTAACAGATACATCTTAATTAACTGCCCGATAGTTAATTACTCGTAATTAAATTCAATTTATCCTTCATCCAATAATTTTAATTCAACTTCCAAAATAAATATTCATATATATATATATATATATATATATATATATTTACATAAAATATACATATATTAAATATTTTACAAATATCCCCAAAATACACCTAATATTAAATCCATAATTTAATTTTAAATTTAAGGGTCTTACACTATCCTACACTCAAGAGCCAAACACATAGAGATCAAACACCACTTCATCAGATATTATGTTCAAAAAGGGGTACTTAACATTCAATTTGTAGACACTGATCATCAATGGGCTGACAAATTCACTAAACCACTACCTGAAGATAGGTTTGAATTCATCAAGAAAAACCTTAATCTTATCTTCATCCCTAACCTAATAGCTTAGTTTAATTTTTTGTATGTTATTTTATTTTTCGTGTACTTTTATAATTAAAAAAAAAAGAAAATAAAGCAGAGGATCTCTTTTCTTCATTCAATCCTTTTTTCCTGATGACAAAGGGGGAGAAGATGTAGTATTTGATAAAATATCTGAGGGAAAAGATGTATTTGAAAGGAGGTGAAGATGATGTATTTGATATGAGATCTGGGCAGAAGAAGATGATGTATTTGATATGAGATCTAGGAATTAGACTTAGGGGGAGAAAATATAAAATGAAGCTTAGCCTTAGGGGGAGTCAAAGTCAAAAGAAAGAAAAAGTATTATCAAAAATACATTGTTTGTCATCATCAAAAAGGGGGAGATTGTTGGAACCAAGTTGGTTCTTGCAATTAAAGTTTTGATGTTAACAAATGTATTTTATGACAATAACATATTTGACTTAGAAGAAGAATGAAAAATGTCATCAGAAGAATAGATCAGAAGATGACGTCACCAGAAGCAGAAATCAGAGGATGATGTCACCAGATGATGTCACCAGAAGATGACATCACCAGAAGCAGAAATCAGAGGATGATGTCATTAGAGGATATCTCCAGAGGATATCATCAGAGGAATCTGACAGAAATATGTCAGTGAAAAATGCTCAAAACAGAATCTAGCTAAAAATATGATCAAAACAGAATCTGAGCAAAATGCTAAAAACAGAATTGGAGCAAAAGACTCGAGAAATAGAATGTAGCTAAAAGCATGCTCAAAACAGAAGTGGAGCAAAATGCTCAAAACAGATTAATTGAAATACACTCCAGAAGTAAAGCATCAGTGAGCAAAAGACTCAAAACAGAATCAGAGCAAACGACTCCAGAATATTCTCAAAACAGATTAATCGAAATACACTCTTGAAGTAAATCATCAGTGAAGCCCTAAAGTTCAACTATAAATAGAGGCTTAATGCTGAAGAATAAAGTATCGAAAAATAGAAGAACTCAAGCAAAAATTCATATGTATTCAGAGAGTTCAAAGGAGAGAAACACATGCTTAAAAGATAAATATTTTCTAAGTGTTCTTTTCTTAGAGTGTGAAGCTGATCGTCATCATAAATTATTCAAAAGCAAACACTCTAGTTCACTTGAAGCATATTGTGAGTATCAACTTTCCAGAAGTAATTACTCAGTTCTAATTTCGATCCCTTATATTAAATCCTGCAGTGTTGAGGTTTCTTCTAAAATCTGGGGTTGTCAGGTTGTTCGAAAAAGACTTAGCTTGTAGGTTTAAGGTTGTGAAGTTCCTCAAAAGTCTGGGATAGTCAAGCTGTTTGAGAAGACTTAGCTGGTTTAGTTAAGGTGTTGTTGTTCCTCAAAAGTCTAGGGCTGTCAAGTTGTTTGAGAAGACTTGGCTGGTATAGTGAAGGTGTTGTTGTTCCTCAAAAGTCTGGGGTTGTCAGGCTGTTTGGGAAGACTAGCTTGTAGGGTCAGTGGTGTTGTAATTCAAAGGAGTTTGAATTAGTGAAAAGGCCTTCTGGAGGAAGGGACTAGATGTAGCCTAGTTAACAGTGAACCAGTATAAATTGTTGTGTTATTATGTTATTATTATCCGCTGCTGAATCTGATTAATTATATATCGAATAATTCACATAAACATTTAACAAAACAGCAAAAGAAACCAAGTTTGAAAAACACAATTCAACCCCCTTCTCGTGTTTACACCTTCAATTGGCATCAGAGCCTGGTTTCAAGGCTGAGCACTTTACAGTGTTTGAGGAAAGATCCAAGGAATAACATGTCCGGATTCAATGAAGAAGCTACTGGAGGAAATATCAACAGACCACCTCTGTTTGATGGAGAATGATTTGAATACTAGAAGGACAGGCGGAGAAGTTTTTTTATTTCACAAGATCCTGAACTTTGGGACTTGGTGGAAGATGGTTATACTACTCCAGAAGATGCTGATGGTATTAAAATTTCCAGAAGAGATATGGATGCTGATCAGAAGAAGATGTTCAAGTTGCATCACAAATCAAGAAAGTTCATGATCAATGCAATCACATTCAAAGAGTTCGACAAATGCACTAACAGAGAAACAACAAAGAGCATCTATGATAGTCTAATTCTGACTTACGAAGGCAGTAAGCAAGTCCAAGAAGCAAAGGCTAACATTCTAGTCAAGAAGTACGAGTTATTCAAGATGGAAGAAGATGAAGATATTGCAACTATGTTTTCCAGATTCCAGACTCTAGTATCAGGATTAAGGGTACTAGAAAATAGCTACACTACTGCTGATCATGTAAGGAAAATACTTAGAAGTCTGACAATCAAGTGGAGACCAAAGATTAATGTTATTCAGGAAGCTAAAGATATGAATACTCTAAAGCTGGAAGAATTAATCAGCTCCCTCAGATCACATGAAATTGAATTGGAAGAAGATGAACCCAAGAAGAAGAACAAAACTCTAGCCCTTAAATCCAAGCAGAAGAAGGCTTTGAAAGCAACATCAGAAAATAGTGATTCAGACGATCAAAGTTTGAACTCAGAGGATGAAGAAATTGCTTTCTTATCCATATAGAATTATAGAAGAAATTGCTATAGAAGAAATTGCTTAAGAAGAAATTGCTTTCTTATCCAAGAAGAAATAGACAATTTAACTACATATAGAATTATAGTTCAAAATTGATTGAAACTGATTCATAAGATACAATGGATTAACCAAGTCTTTGAATTTAAATGTTACATAAACTTTTAATACATCAAGCCCTACTACAACATGACTAAGAATTTAAAATTAATATTAATCCTCCAACATCAAGCTGCTCGAGAACTACCCCCATCTGCTAAATTTTAAAATGAACGGAGTGAGAAACAAATCCCAATAAGTTCAAAAAAATAAGGGAAAGGGCAGTAAAAATATCCCTCTCAAGGAGGCTTAGAAAACATGAAAGGATATGCTCTTTATGCAATAAAACACTTCCCTAAAACTGTGTCAATTGACACCTAGTTCTGATTTAGAAATCCTTACAATATATGACTAAAACTTTTCATTAGAGTATGGAAAAGTTGTCCAATTGTTTTAATGTGGGTCACCAAAACAATTGAACCTGAATGGTAAAGTTGGCTTGGCCACAGCCCTAACCAGCGTCCCGGTTGTTCTTCCTTTACCTATTGTTTCATGCCTGAAACAACCCCATCTAATTATCCCACCATAACTTGAGCCATGAATGCCATGAATTTATATGAATGAGATGGATTATGAGATGTTATGCCCTGCCTACATTATGTTCACAACAACTTACAGAAACACAATTTAACTCATATAAAATAAATTCCATTCCCTGATTCAGAGCTGGAATCAGAGGCGAAACTGGACCAAAAGCAACCTATTGAAGACATTTTACTAGAGACAAAGAAAATTCATATTCACATACGTATTAGAGGCAGCAGCAGTAACGAGCATAATTTGTGCTCGACAAGCATACTAACATTGAAACGAAACAAGCTCTGAGCATCTAATTAAACAGTATTAGCACATCAATTGATTTTAAAACAACATACAATTAGAGTTTCCTACATGCATGCCATTAAACATAATTTAAGTGCAATTTGTGAAAATTTCCTATATGCTTAACTATTCCTTTTTCTCACTCATTCCCACTAATTTCTTTCATTTCCTTTTCCCCAAATCATTTCATAATTTATTAAGAAAACTAGAAAATGATTTTACTCCCCAATCTCTCATGATAAAAAATAAAAGCTTAATGTAAAGAACTCACTGTTGGTGTTTTAAGGAGAAAGTTAGATTCGATTAGGACAACTTCGAGCTTTCCTCTTAAGTCAAACTGCTGCATTGACCCAAGTTCTTCAGTGGGCTGTCCTCCTGTTTCACCGATCGAGTCTTATCTCTAAGGATGCAAGGGCAGATTCAAACATGCAAGGCTTCGAAATAGGTTTTAAGGAACCTTAGGAAGCTTTTGGTTTTGGTTGATTTGGAGGGAAAAAAAAGAATGAGAGTTTTGGAGATGGAAGTGCTCAAAGGGATTCAGAGCACGGGAAGAGGAAGATTTGTTGGAAAAATGAGAATATCATGCCAGTCCAGAGCACGGGAAAAATGATAGTAGCAACATATTCACAATATGAATTACATATTCACAGAACAAATATCATGCCAGTCCAGTAGCAATTTCTTAATCAATTTCTTTATTTACCCTACTGTAACAAAAAATAAAATAAACTAATTAGAATAATGATCAGTTCACACCAAAATATACAATAATAAATTACAATTTCCAGAAATGTAAAACTCACCTATTAACAAATTATATAACTTTCAGTTCGAGCATAAACTAACACTAGTCTTCTTTTATTTCTATGAGATCACTTTCAGAGTATGTTGAATTGAAGTTGTCAAAATACTATATTTGAACATAAATAAGTTAGAATCAAATATATATATATATATATATAGTTTATATATGAAAATCAAAATATAATGAAAATAACGTACCGTTTCAGGAATTATATGTTGATTCAGATCAACAATCTCATTCATGAATCTCAATATATAGTAACCGCAATCTATTTTGTTAGTTTGATGCGAACACTATAAAATAAAACATGTACCCAATAAATATTTATGCATTGATTGTAAATGAAAATTTAAAGGCATATAATTAAGTTCTATAAAAAAAATTTCAAACCTTTATTGAAAGTCATGAGATGTTGTTTGACTTATTCTTCGACACTGAAGCACCCCTTTGAGCGCGGAAAATTTGCAAAGTACTATCAAATAAATGTGATTATTATTCAATGATCAAACAAATTATTTATATATGTAAGAAATAAATGAATATTACTTACGTGTCAAAGATGTTCTTTATATTAGGGTGATTGTTATAATGATCGTGCAATGGGTCTAAATAATATATAATTTCAGAGGTCGCATTGATGGAAAACAACACCCAATCTTGCCTATAACAACAAAAAATTGGTTGGCAAATTTGTTTACACAGCTCTTAAAGTATCATAAATTAAAAAGGATATAGATAAAGTATCGAATTACGTACCCTAAATTATATGGTGCCAGAAACAGCTTATCCTTCTCTTTATTTTCTAAAAGTATATAAACTACATACTTTTTTACATTAACTGGATCGAGCTTAAACAAGGATAGTTTATGGGGAGATAAGAATGCAAATCTACTTGTCAATTTGCGCGTGCACACCAACTTTTCATACCAAAACCTTCAATGAAAATATAAAATTTGATTAATTATCAATAAATATTGGGGTAGTGATGCAATTAAAAATTAATTTTTATCTTAAATAAATTATTTATATTACCTAATGTAATGCTGATGACAGTAGCACTCAGCTCTTTATGATTGAGAAGTTCATATATTTGCTCTTTACCAAGTAATTCTACATACTCATCTCTGAAAATACTTTTCTCCATGCTTATGATACGTGTATCATTATTGCTCTTCATATTCATCTTTGTTGTTATGTCAAGACACGACCCAAATCGAGAAAGGCGTGGATGACTTATTTTAGGAGCAGCAATTGATTTTCCTCGATCTAGTTTTTGAATTTTGGAAGATTTATTTTTACCACGGACCTGCACCTGCGGTGCGGCAGGATTATTTTTTGGTTGAATCTAAAAAAAATGAGGTTGATCAGTTTCTCAGTTATTATAGTAAGCTAATCATTTCGTATACAATTGATGTATACGTCAAACCTTTTCTGGTGAAGTGACAGACTCGTTGCGAGAAATCTTCTTACTTTAGCAAGAATCTAAATAAATGTGAAATTAAAAGCGGAAAAATCAGCAATTAAACATAATCAATCATAATCATACAACTAAACATACATAGCAATTAAAACATACTTCTTCTATGCCAACAAGATTTTTCGGCCATGCCACATAGCTACCTATTACTTCTCCCAAAAATTTTATATCCCCGTCATTGTCGGGGATAGGCAACGGTGCAAGTGGTTCTAAAGCTATAGTAGGTGACACTTTAACATGGTCGGTAGGGACGGGATTGTTGTGCAATAATTCTCCCAATGTATTGTACAATGTTCCTTTCCCAACCATGCGACGAGTAGGGGAAGACAAGTATAGCAAGCAAGATGAAACACCCTAAATAAATGTTTAATACATAAGTATGTGAAACAATTAGGTTGAATGAATTTCTTATTTCGTTAAGTAATTAATTACCTTCGGGAGACTTTTATGACCAATGTTGCAACTTCCATTTTCACTGTCTAGTTGTATTTCACGTTGACCCTCTGGTTGTTGCTTTTCCTTATCCTTTTTAACCAAATATGCAACTTGCTCCGATAGGGTTTTCAATGCTTCCAATACTTGTTCATTCGAGGGATTTGTGCGCTTCTTATGTGAAAAATAACTTTTAGAAGTCACGCCAAATCCCTTACCCCTCACACGGCCAGAATATTCAGGAACATTGAATACCTTGCCAAGGATGTCCCTGCAGCTAACTTGTTTACTCTCATCTTGATTTTTAGAACATTTTTCTAAATTTTCCTAAAACACATGTAGTATTAAAAAGATAAGTTCAATATCATTTTTAAAAGACAATATTAAAAAATATTAAAGTGATAGTATACTTACACATTGTTGGATAACTTTTTGAACACTTTCATTATCCACGATTCCATCTTTATTCAATCGAGCCTCCTTCCACAAGATATGACGACCCAATGGTTGATCGGATTTTGTCTCTTGAAGCTATTCGTTAAGACATAAACAAAATATTAGTTAGAAACTATAGTTTATAATTTACCACAATGTATAAAATTAAAGTGATGTTTACTTACAATTTTTTGCTCTAAACATGCATACCCCATACGCGATTTTTTGTATGGATGTATTGGATTTTTGCGCTCTCCCGATTTGTTGTACTTATACTCTATATATAAATAAAAAAATAACATTTGTGTAAAAAAATATGATATGAATATGAATAAAACACACATGCATGCTAATAAATTAATATTACCACAAATTCGGGGTCTGCACATTTAGCTACAAAAGCGCTCCACTCTTCATTTGATATATAGTGTTTGTATATTTGTGGAGCTTCAGCATTCAAATTCCATCACGATATCTTAAGTAGCAATTTGACAAATGAGATCTAAATCCTCTGTGTATTTTCCCAGCAACTCTAAGCACATAAGTTTTCCACACATCTTCAACGTTAAAAGCTGACTGCAAACCAAATAAAGAAAGACTTTGAATAAAAGTATTTCAATGGAAAAAATTATAACTAACAAAAAGGTGGAGTAAAAAAGTTACTTGTATATCACTCCGCAATATTTCTTTAGCATCCTTCAAAGCTTTACCTCTCCAATCATCAAATGTTATTGGGTTATTTTGACGAACAACAGCACCAACGTAACTTACCATCATTGAACTCATAGAGTAAGTGCTTGCTTTCAAAAAAGGAAAAATAAATAAATTCTAAACAAAACTATAGTATATATACCTCAAATTTTATTCCACTACTTCTTGCTTTGATGAATTTTTGCATTATAGTTGCCCCACATTTCACTTCGTTTTCATAACCTTTAGTGTTGACAACTTCAGTGTTTGCAACGTCAGTATTGACAACTTCATCATTTTGAGGACCTAAATCGTTATTGGAATTCATTTATCTACACATTTCAACAATATAAGTTCAACATGCAGTTTAGCGACAACAACAGATTGAATAAATACAACATGCATTATAAGTTTAGTGACAACAAGATATTAATAACAATACCTATAGTTTAGGGTTACGACTTCGCATAAATACAAGTAGAAATGACTTGTGTAGCGAGAAGAGGGCACTAGAGTTCCACAAAGAGCGCTTTAAAAAACTGAATCAAAAGCGCCTTAAAAACCTTTATGGTTCGTAGGGATAGTACGTAGTGAAAATCGAGAATAATGAAAACAAAGAGTACATAATGAAGATGGACAGTAGGGTTCGCACTAGGGAGAAGAGGGTCGGGTTCGTATGGAGAGTAATGAAGATGGAGAGTACGTAATGAAGAAGGGTTTCACACTGCCAAGTTCGTAGGGAGAATACGTAATGAAGAAGAAAATGAAGAGGCGGTTTCTTATTATCAATTTACATAATACTTTAAAAAACCCTTTTACAGCACTTTTCCAAAGAGCGCTTTAAAACACCTAACCTATTACAGCACTTCCACAAAAAGCGCTTTAAAAAACTATATAAAAAGCGCCTTAAATATTCTTTTACAACGCTTATAAACACACTATATAAAAGGCGCTATATGAGCATTTTTTAGCGCTTATGGGCAAAAGCGTTGTAAATGTTTTGTAATTGTAATTTCTTTTTAAAAGCCTTTTACAGCGCTTATGGGCAAAAGCGTTGTAAATGTTTTGTAATTGTAATTTATTTTTTAAAGCCTTCTACAGCGCTTATGGACAAAAGCGCTGTAAATGTTTTGAAATTTAATTTTTAAAAGTCTTTTACAGCGCTTTTCGAAAAAAGCGCTGTAAAATACCAAACATATGGATATAAAATAGAATATGTATATCATTTTAATCTTACGGATAGAGTAGTGAGATAATATTATCCATACTCATGGATACCAATTGTCATCTCTAAAATAATATAAAGTATTAATTAAATAATATAATTAAAAAAATTAGGCTAAATAGCACCTGTGGTCCCTTAACTTAATTTCAGTTAACGTTTTAGTCATTTATCTTTTTTTTCCCGATTTGGTCATTCATTTTAATTTTAGGTGACAATTTGATCTTTTATGTTTTAAAATGTCAACAATATTATCCTTTTTCTTTACAAAAATTCAAAAAACTTATCAAAATTTTCAACTAAAATCCATAAAATTAATTATATTCTTTAATATAATACAAATTTCATCAAATTCGTAACTCAAATCTTCAAATAAACTCATATCAAAATTTCATCAAATTTCATTCTTTATTTGATGTTGTTAGAGATGGAAATATGAGTTTATTTGAAGATTTGAGTTTCGAATTTGATGAAATTAGTATTATATTGAAGAATATAATTAATTTTATGGGTTTTGGTTGAAAATTTTGATGTATTTTTTGAATTTTTGTAAAAAAAAAAAAAGGATAACATTGTTGACATTTTAAAACATAAAAGATTAAATTTTCACTTAAAATTAAAATAAATGACCAAATCGGGAAGAAAAAAAAAACATAAAGGACTAAAACGTTAACTGAAATTAAGTTAAGGGACCACGGGTGCTATTTAGCCAAAAAATTATAATTAAAAATACTTTAAAAATCAAAAGTAAAAATAATTTTAATACAATTTTAATATTACAATTCTTGCAAAATCAGTATAAGCATAAAATCAAATACAGTTCAAGCTAAATGCTAACTGCTAAATACTCAATTCTGGCAGGTCAAACAAATTGCTAATTAGTATAAATTACATGAACTTAGTTTTTGGTAGTTCAAGTTACATGAAATTAGTATAAATTACATGATGAGTTCAGATTACATGACTTATGGGCAAAATAATTTTTTTTTCCAAATAATTAATTAAATACATGTATATCAATGCTAAATTACATATCAGTTCAAGTTCTGGAAGAAAATCAGTATAAGCAAATACAGTTCAAGCTAAATGTTAAATACTCAGTTCTGGCAGGTCAAACAAATTGCTAATTAGTCTAAATTATGTGAACTTAGTTATGGCAGTTCAAGATACACGAAATTAGTATAAATTACATGATGAGTACAGATTACATGACTTATATAAAACACATAAACACCTTAAGATGCCCTTCTTTGTCTTTTCCTGGTGGGATTCACATTTGTTTGTCCTTAACGATACGAAACGATGAATTAATTCAAATTCCCTCATCATGATCATCTCTAAGATATAAACCATCATCAATTGAATCAATTTCACGTGGTTGTGATGTCGCAAAGAAAATATCATGACCAACATTTTCAACATTATTGTTATCATCACTTATTTTATTGGTGAATAGGACAACAGACCATTTATCATTAGCAGGATCAGTGACATAAAACGCTTGTTGAGCTTGCGACGCTAAAATAAAAGGCTCATCTTTGTATCCCACCCTATTAAAATCGACAAGCAAGAACCCTGACTCATCAATCCGAACGCCATTATTATTATCGACCCACTTGCAACCAAAGATGGGAACACGAAACATTGTGTAATCCAACTCCCATATGTGCTCGATAACCCCAAAATATGATAGATTTGCATATATTGGGTTTTTGTCTTTTGCACTTGAGATATGCATCACTTCAGCTACTAGAGTGACTCCGCTATTTTGCATAGTGGTTTGATCATTTTGTTTTGTGGTATAAAATGTATATCCGTTAATTACATAACTGGTGTAAGAAAAGACATGTAAACTCGAGCCATTTGCTAGCCACCTCAATCTCTCTGAAATTGAAGCGGAGTCTATATCAAACTTTGAGTTAATGTGATTTTTTAGCCATGTTATAAAACTTCGATTGTGCTCTCGTGTTATCCAATTTTTATTCCTATTCATGTTCAAACTAGATAATTGATCCATGTGTATTGTAACATACGGTTGAACCTCATCATCATGGTGCAGAACATACAATTGTGCCTGCTCCCATTCTGTCCTTGATATAGTCATTACTCTCTTTCCAACTATCCCTTCTCCTATTATTCTTCCCGAATGACGAGACATAGGAAGTCCTATGGATTCAACATTGGATAGGTATTCAGTACAAAATTTAGCAGCTTCTTCGACAATGTACCGTTCAGCAATACAACCTTCTAGTCGACTTCTACTTTTTATGTACCCTTTTAATATTTTCATATAGCATTCTATCGGATACATCCATCTCATGTAAGATGGCCCACAAAGTTGTGTCTCCTTAACAACATGAATAGTAAGGTGAACCATTATATCAAAAAATGAGGGTGGGAAATACATTTCAAGCTCACACAAAGTAACAACAATTTCCCTCTACAATATTGGTAATTTCTGAGGATCGATCACTTTACTACAAATTTTCCTGAAGAAGAAACATAATTTAGTTATGGCTCGTCAAACATTTTCAGATAAAATGGAACGTATACCTATTGGTAGCAAATGCTCCATTAGAACATGACAATCATGAGTCTTCAAACCTTTTAACTTGAGGTCTTTCATACAAAATAAATTTTTAATGTTTGAACTGTATCCTTCTAGAACTTTAACTTCATGTAGAAATTTACATAAAACAAATTTTTTCTTTCTAGATAGAGTGTGAGCGGCTGGAGGTAGATATGTGCGATTTCCTTTCTTTACGGGACCCAATTCATTTCTTATTCCCATATCGACCAAATCCAATTTTGCATTGATGTCATCCTTAGACTTTCCTAGAACATTGAGTAACGTACCAGTAAAAGCACTGTGTTTTACAGCGCTTATATGCGAAGCGCTGTAAACATTATGTGAAAGCGCTATGTGACCCTACAATAGCGCTTTGCTCAAAAGCACTGTAAATCCTAAACCCTTTATGACCCTACAACAACGTTTTTTTAATAGCGCTTGTCATTAAAGTGTTGTTGTATCCTCCGTTAATTTTAAAATATTATACAATAGTGCTTTTAGTTATGAAGCACTTTAAAATGTGCACTATAAAAGGCAATTTTTGGCGTAGTGTCCCTAAGTCTATGTTGGGAAGTTTTATCCATTAGCTCTATAGTTCACGATCACTGCTAAATATATGTGCACCGCCAATCATGTTTCATAATCCAAGTTAAAATCTTTCGTCGATCACGAACCATGAACCCTAGAAATAGACCACAAATATTATAGAATACCACCATAAAATAAATATAGGTTTGTGGCATGTGAAGGCAGATTCCTTAAGGATTTATTTGCCTAAGACAAAAGTCCCTTAGAATTTAACAGACTCTTCCGAGAACAACTCAGGTAACAGAAATACGACAATATAAAATCATTGTTAACCCAAAGAAAATAGTTAAATTGCTTATGATTAATCAGTGAGTGACCCATGAATAATTGTTAGTCGACTACGATAATGTCAAAAAGTGAAAAATACTAAGTAAAACCCTATTATAATGGTATTTAGGGCTTAAAATTGATATCATGCGATAATAATAAGTTAATAGGTCATGGTTAATTGATTAGGTGACGAATCAGAAAATGGTTAAGTTACGAATTAATTTATCAAAGCCTTAGGGTTAATCAATTAGGTAGAGAAATAAAATTAGAAAATAACTACATCGTGAATTAATTGATTAGAGTCCTATGATTGATCAATTAGATTTAGTCATAATAAATGATCAATTTGGTTATTAATTACCTAGTAACGAGAAGTAGATATTAAGGTTAGACTGATAAATTGATATTAAGTTAGTAAGGTTAACTGCTTTCAATATTGTTTGATTTGTTGATGATAAACATTAATTTGTTGTAGCACGCCTGGTTGCATATAGAGTGAGTGTTGTCAAACAGTGATTGTTGATGATGAAATGTTATGTCTGTTGGAACCAAGTTGGTTCTAAGTACTTAGGATTTTGATGTTTACAAAAGCACTACATGTAATCTTATTTTGTAACTTGAATTATTACATTAAATGCAACCAGAAGATAAAGTTTCCATAGGCAGAAGATGAGTTACCAGAGGATAAAAACAGACCAGAGGATACACCTCCAAAAGACACCAGAAAATGCATCTAGAAGGTACTAGAGGATGCATCCTGAAATTACCAGGGGATACACCTGGTTGTCAAAACACCACCAGAGGATATCTTTCTGGGGCCAGATCAGAAGGAAGCAAAGTCTGAAGGAGACCTGGACCAGACCAGAAGGAAGCCTGCCAAAGGGAGAGTGGTTCCAGACCAGAAGATATCATAAGTCAAACTTAGTCCAGAAGTTATTCTGACCAAAAGATAGCCTGGCAGTGAAATGACAAAACAGCCCAGACTTGATCCAGACTGAATCAGAGGATAAATTAATGGGTCCAGAACAAGAGATTCAATCCAGATTTTACCCAGACCAGAAGATAGCATGGTTCAGGGTATGAAACTAAGTCCATATTAGAAAAAATGATCTCCAGATTTGATCCAGACCTGATCCAAATCAGAAGGTAAAATGTCCAGACTGAAATATTATTTGTCCAGATTTAATTTCAGTTCAATCCAGACCCAGTTCAGAATTGGTCCAGATCAGAGGGAAAAGGTTCAGATCAATGGTCCAGATTTAAGAATATGGCCCAGTGTTGGCCGAGATCAGAAGATCAGACCATGGCCCAGTGTTGGCCGAAATCAAAAGGTCAGAATGTATGGTCCAGCATTGGCCGAGATCAGAGGATCACAGCAGATCAGTTTGCTAGTCTAGGTTGGCCGAGATCAGAAGATCAGAGTGTGGTCCAGGGTTGGCCGAAATCAGAAGATCACAGCAGATCACTTAGTATGGTCCAGATGTGGACTTGCACAGAAGATCAAACTGTCCAAATTTAATCATGATGATTAACGGTGGAGATTTAATTAAATTTGATCAAAGTATTAAAAGGATTTGATTCAAAATTAAGTTGAAGTCATATGGAGTTCATAAGCTATTCGCGGGAAGAAAGATTTGTTCCAGAATTAATTAAAGACAGGATTGGCCCAAGTTATTTACGAAAACAAATCTGGAGACAAAAAAGATATGTTTTTTGTTTACATGAAACCCGATTGGTCAGAGTATTTTTGCAAGAGAATCCAGCAAGATACAGCTCAAAATTCAGCTTGGAAGAGACCCTAATTCACATCTATAAAAGGAGGCTCAAGGCATATTACTTAGCATCAAAAATCACAAAAGATTCATACACTTCCAAAAGCAAACACTCAAGTTTTCAGTGAGGTTAATTGTGAGTTCCAGCTTTCCAGAAGCAAGTACTCGTGTTATTTTCTTTCCCTTGTGTTAGATCTAAGTTGTTGTAGTAGAGTCTACAATCTGAGGGAGTCAGAAGGGGTAGCAGATTACTTGGCAATTAGATTCAAGGCGTTGTAATTCCTTCTACAATCTGGGGTTGTCAGATTGGTAGGAGAAGACTTGACTTAAGAAGTCAAGGTGCTGCATTCCTCAAAAGTCTAGGATTGTTAGACTGTTTGAGAAGACTGACTTGGAGGGTCAGTGGTATTGTTGTAATTCAAGGTTTGAATTACTGAAATCCTTCAAGGTGAAGGGACTGGACGTAGCCTCGTTAAAGGTGAACCAGTATAAAATTCTGTGTTTTTATTTTTACTTTATATCCGCTGTTAACTTTGTTTTATTCATACATCAAGTTTTGTTTTAAAACTGCAAAAACAGAAAAACTATTCAAGTTAGTCAAACACAATTCAACCCCATATTCTCGTGTTTGCACCTTCAATTGGCATCAGAGCTCGGTCTCAAGGCTGAGCACTTAACAGTGTTTGAGGAAAGGTCCAAGGAGTTCAACATGGCAGAATCCAAAGATGAATTGGGAGGTAACATCAACAGACCACCACTATTTGATGGAGAAAGGTTTGAGTATTGGAAGGACAGAATGAGAAGTTTCTTCATTTCTCAAGATCCTGAATTATGGAAGATGGTAGTTAAAGGATACATTGCACCTACTGTTCCAGATGATCCAACTAAAGAACTGGACATGGATGATATTAAACCAAACCAGAGTAAATTATTCAAACTACATCACAACTCCAAAAACATCATGATCAGTGCCATCACATTCAAGGAAATTGACATATGCACAGATAAAGAACAGCAAACAGCATATTCGATAGTCTAGTTCTAACCTATGAAGGAAGCCAGCAGGTTCAAGAAGCAAGGGCTAACATACTGGTCAAACATTATGAGATGTTCAAGATGGAAGATGATGAAAACATTGATGGAATGTTCTGCAGATTCCAGACTCTGATATCTGGACTGAAGGTCTTGAAGAAAAGCTACACAACAGCAGATTATGTCAAGAAGATTCTAAGAAGCTTACCAACCAAGTGGAGACCAATGGTTACTGCAGTTCAGCAAGCCAAAGATCCGAATAACTTAAAACTTGAAGATCTGATCAGCTCACTCAGGTCTCATGAAATAGAACTAGAAGCAAATAAACCAAAGAAGAAGAAGAAGAATCAGGCCCTGATGTCGAAACAGAAGAAAGCTGCAAGGGCAACATCAGAATCAGAGGATAGCGACAATGACTGTGATGATATGGCTTACTTAACCAAACAGATGGTTAAGATCTGGGAAAACAGGAAGAGAAGAAGCTTCAAGAAGAAACATAACAACAAAGGAAAGGAAGAATCTGACAAGAAGAGTATCGTTTGTTATGGATGCAATGAACCTGGACATATCAAGTCAGAATGTCCAAATCTGGAAAAAGGCAAACAGCAAAAGAAGAATCCCAGATTCAGAAAGAAGGGTCTGATGGCAACCTGGAATGTATCAGAATCAGAAGAAGAATCGTCTGATGAAGAAGAGGCAGAAACAGCAATGATGGCACACATCAGGTCTGCCTCTGGACTTCATAAAGGCACGATTTCAGGAAGGAAAGCAGGCAGAAGGAAGAATGATCGAAGCAGTCATTCAAGCAAGTCTGGAAGCACATCAGAGGGAGCAATTCTGGCTCTGATGGCTCATACCAACTCAAGCTCTGGATATGGCTCAGGCTCTGGAACAAAATAAGAAGATGAAAATAGTGAGGTATTTTCTGATCTCACTAGATCTGAAATAATTGAGGCTTTAAAAGACTTTTTAAATGCAAACAATAAGGTGTCTTTAAAATTGAAAACTCTTAGGGAAGATAAGAAAAATCTAACCAAAGAAGTACAAGTCTTAAAGAATCAAAATTCTGAGTATGCAACTGAAAACAAGGATTTTAAAACTGAAGTTGCAAGACTCAAATCTGAAAACCAAACTCTCAAAAGTAACATTTGTTCCACTTCTGAAACTGTTTGTGAATCTGATATGCATGAGCAATTTTTTCAAAACTTTATTTCTAATGGAATGGAAAGAAGTAAATATGCATCTATGATATATGGAAACAGTAACATTGGAAAGAGAGGTCTTGGTTTTATAGAAATTGTTGCTGAAACTAAAAATGTTCATTCTGATGTTCTATGTATTGTTTGTGCTAAGGAAGGTCACTCTGAATTATCTTGTCCAATGGTAAAATCTGAATAAGATCAGAGAACTGTTAAAACTAACAAACCTGGACCCAATCAGTTCTGGGTACCAAAAGATCAAATTGTCTATGTTGCAGATATTCTGAGCAACCAGAAGGAGACACCAACAATGGTGACTGGTTAATGGATGTTGGCAATGCACAAGCAGAAGAAGGTTTATGTTCCAACATCTACCAAACAGAAACCAATTGACTCTGGTAGAAGAAGAACTGGTCAACACAATACCTATCAAAACCAGAACTAGAAGCATAGGAGGAACAGGAAATATCAAAGAAATCACACACATCACACGAATCAGAATCAGAACTGGAACCAGTATCAGAAGAACAGGAACTGGAACCAGAACCAGTACTGGAACCAATATCAGAAACACAGGAACTGGAACCAGAACCAACACTGGAACCAAAACCAGAACCAGAATCAGCACTGGAACCAGAACCAGAATCAGTACTAGAATCAGAACCAAAACCAGAACCAGAACAGGTATCAGTATCAAAGGTTCAGGTATGATCATCAGAATTACTCTAATTATAAGAATCAGTATAACTACAGGAATTATCATAATCATCGGAATCACCAGATACATCCAACTCATCCAAATTACCAGAATCACCAGAGGAACATGGTGTATCAGCCGAAGCAGAAAGAGAAGAATCAGAATCAGGAGAGATCTTCAAACACTCCAGTAAATTTCATCAAGACTACTAACCTAGAAGGGAATTCAAAACCCTTCATCCAAATCACTTAATCACAGAACATACAGATTTGGAATCTGAAAATCAGAAGCAAGAGGATTTTCAGAGTAAAACTGAAACTGTTGACATAGAGGTTACATCTTGCTGTAAATACTATTATTGTTTGATATTTATGTTTACTGTGATAACAAGAAGCTTGATCTTAAAAATAAAAGCTAGATAAGTATTCTGCAGGTTTTCAAATTGTCAGAGGAACCAGGTGATTCACACGAATTGAACACTTCAGCAGAAACAACATTCCAGTGGTTTCAAAAACAAGCAGAAACCACCAGAAGTAGAATTAATGGTTTGGCTGTATTGAGTTCATTTTTAAATTAATTAATTTATATTATGTTATATGACAAACTATTTGATCTTGATAAATCAAAGCAAGATAAAGATAGTGCAGGTTCACCAGAACCAAAGGGAGCATAAGCAAAAGCAGAAGAAACAGAAGTACCTGGAAAGGTAGAGGATATAAGCAAGTCAGCAACACATGACAAATCTTCAAAAGATAAATCTGATCAAGTCAGAAACAGCCAAGATAAGTCAGAAGAGAAATCTTGATATTTATCAGAATCAGAAGCTGTTAGAGATCTTCCAGAACCAGAAGCTGATGAAAACCAAGCAATGTTGATGAGGCTTTGGCAGAGGAAGGTTGGATACTTGCAATGCAAGAAGAGCTCAATGAATTCCAAAGGAATGATGTTTGGGATCTGGTATCCAGACCAAACAAAAACATTATTGAAACCAAGTGGGTGTTCAGGAATAAACTCAATGACAAAGGTGAAGTGGTAAGGAACAAAGCCAGATTAGTAGCTCAAGGATACAGTCAACAGGAAGGTATTGATTACACTGAGACTTTTGCTCCAGTGGCCAGGTTAGAAGCAATTAGAATTATTTTATCATTTACTGCTAATCATGATATAATGTTGTATCAAATGGATGTTAAAAGTGCATTCTTAAATGGCTATATAAGTGAGGAAGTCTATGTCAAACAGCCCCCTGGATTTGAAAATTATGATTTTCCAAACCATGTTTTTAAACTTAAAAAATCTTTATATGGGTTAAAACAAGCACCAAGGGCATGGTATGACAGACTTAGCAACTTTTTGCTTAAGAATGAATTTGATATAGGCCAGATTAATAACTCTCTATTTAGGAAATCCATGAAAAATGATATTTTGATTATTCAAGTTTATGTTGATGATATCATATTTGGATCCACTAATGGCACTTTGTGCAAGGAGTTTTCTGACCTAATGCAGAAAGAGTTCCAAATGAGTATGATGGGAGAACTTAAGCTCTTCCTGGGAATTCAGATTCACCAAGGTAAATTAGGTATACTCATTCACCAATCTAAATATACTAAAGAACTTCTTAAAAAGTTCAAAATGAGTGAATGTAAGCCTATGGCCACCCCCATGCACCCAACCTGCTCACTTGAGAAAGATGAGACCAGCCAAAAGGTAGACCAGAAAACATACAGAGGGACCATGTTCAAAAAGGGACTTTAAGCATCCAGTTTGTGGACACTGATCATCAATGGGCTGACATCTTCACCAAAGCATTACTTGAAGATAGGTTCGAGTTCATCAAGAAATATCTCAACATTGTCTCCATATCTGACTAGCTCAAGTAGTCTTCTTAGGAGTTTTTAATTTTCTTGTAATTTTAATTTTATGTATTTTATTTTTGGTTTTTAATTTCTGTACTTTGTAAAGAAAAAAACAAAAATACAAAAATAGTATGACCTCTTTTTGGCTAATGACAAAAAGGGGGAGAGAGAGAAAAAAAAGGAGAAATAGGTAGAAAGGGATAGATAAAAAGAAAGGAGGAGCGAAAAAGAAAGAAATGACAAGAGAAGGAGTTGAAAAGGAGAAGAAACAGGGAAAGAGAAAAGAAATAGTGAATAGAGAAGGAGTTTAAAAGGAGAAGAAACAGGGAGAGAGAAAAATAAATCAGAAAGAGATGAATAGAGAAGGAGTTGAAAAGGAGAGGAGAAGAGAAGAAAAGAAAGAGTGATCAAGAAGGAGTTGAAAAGGAGAAGAAAAAGTCAGTATCAGACTTAGGGGGAGAGATTGGTCTAAGGGGGAGTATTTCAAGTACTTCGAGTCATAAGCTAGCAAAATAAGTTAAGGTTTTGTCATCATCAAAAAGAGGGAGATTGTTGGAACCAAGTTGGTTCTAAGTACTTAGGATTTTGATGTTTACAAAAGCACTCCATGTAATCTTATTTTGTACCTTGAATTATTACATTATATGCCACCAGAAGATAAAGTTTCCAGAGGTAGAAGATGAGTTACCAGAGGATAAAAACAGACCAGAGGATACACCTCCAGAAGACACCAGAAAATGCATCCAGAAGGTACTAGAGGATGCATCCTGAAATTACCAGAGGATATCTTTCCTGGGCCAGATCAGAAGGAAGCAAAGTTAGAAGGAGACCTGGACCAGACCAGAAGGAAGCCTGCCAGAGGGAGAGTTGTTCCAGACCAGAAGATATCATAAGTCAGACTTAGTCCAGAAGTTATTCTGACTAGAAGATAGCCTGGCAGTGAAATGACAAAACAGCCCAGACTTGATCCAGACTGAATCAGAGGATAAATTAATGGGTCCAGAACAAGAGATTCAATCCAAATTTGATCCAGACCAGAAGATAGCATGGTTCAGGGTATGAAACTAAGTCCAGACCAGAAAAAATGATCTCCAGATTTGATCCATACCTGATCTAAATCAGAAGGTAAAATGTCCAGACTGAAATATTATTTGTCCAGATTTAATTTCAGTTCAATCTAGACCCAGTTCAGAATTGGTCCAGATCAGAGGGAAAAGGTTCAGATCAATGGTCCAGATTTAAGAATATGGCCCAGTGTTGGCCGAGATCAAAAGATCAGACCATGGCCCAGTGTTGGCCGAAATCAGAAGGTCGGAATGTATGGTCCAGCATTGGCCGAGATCAGAGGATCACAGCAGATCAGTTTGCTAGTCTAGGTTGGCCGAGATCAGAAGATCAGAAAGTGTGGTCCAGGGTTGGCCGAAATCAAAGGATCACAGCAGATCACTTAGTATGGTCCAGATGTGGAATTGCATAGAAGATCAAACGGTCCAGATTTAATCATGATGATTAACGGTGGAGATTTAATTAAATTTGATCAAAGTATTAAAAGGATTTGATTCAAAATTAAGTTGAAGTCGTATGGGAGTTCATAAGCTATTGGTGGGAAGAAAGATTTGTTCTAGAATTAATTAAAGATAGGATTGGCCCAAGTTATTTATGAAAACAAATCTAGAGATAAAAAAGATATGTTTTTTATTTATATGAAACCCGATTGGTCAGAGTATTTTTGCAAGAGAATCCAGCAAGATACAGCTCGAAATTCAGCTTGGAAGAGACCCTAATTCACATCTATAAAAGGAGGCTCAAGGCAAAATACTTAGCATCGAAAATCACAAAAGAGTCATACACTTCCAAAAGCAAACACTCAAGTTTTCAGTGAGGTTAATTATGAGTTCCAGCTTTCCAGAAGCAAGCACTCGTGTTATTTTCTTTCCCTTGTGTTAGATCTAAGTTGTTGAAGCAGAGTCTACAATCTGAGGGAGTCAGAAGGGGTAGCAGATTACTTGGCAATTAGATTCAAGGCGTTGTAATTCCTTCTACAATCTAGGGTTGTCAGATTGGTAGGAGAAGACTTGACTTAAGAAGTCAAGGTGCTGCATTCCTCAAAAGTCTAGGATTGTTAGACTGTTTGAGAAGACTGACTTGGAGGGTCAGTGGTATTGTTGTAATTCAAGGTTTGAATCAGTGAAATCCTTCAAGGTGAAGGGACTGGACGTAGCCTCGTTAACGGTAAACCAGTATAAAATTCTATGTTTTTATTTTTACTTTATATCCGCTGCTAAATCTGTTTTATTCATACATCAAGTTTTGTTTTAAAACTGCAAAAACAGAAAAAGTATTCAAGTTAGTCAAACACAATTCAACCCCCCCTTCTCGTGTTTGCACCTTCAATGTCCTGCATGTTACGTGTTTAATTCATATAGTAGGACATGTTAGGGGTAGTGTCGTAATAAAATCAGAGCTCGACGGTTGAGAAGACATTAAGGATGTTATAGGCAAGAAAGAAAGTTTTACGTAAAGGCAAGGTATCGCTGGATGTTTCGTTGAATACTGAATTACTCTGTCTCAATCCAAAGTTAGAAGGAAACATCGTGAAGTAATTAATCATTAGGATTCTTATCTGGCAATCATACATTGTTGATACTGTTATGTGATACACTGTTGAATGTGCATTTAATTTACTTTATTATGCCTGATATATGTGTTGAGAATGATGACTTATCTTACTTTATTTCTCGTGTGGCTACTTACACACTACCTATGTGGGTAGATGATGAGATGAAAGTTTATCAAGATTCACTAACGAGGAAGACACGAAGTAATTGGAATGTTGTCAATGTAATACTTAATAGTTTATTTTATATTAAATTGTCAACTTCTTGGTCGACCAATAAATTGAAATGTATAGCGTCAACTCTAATCATCATGTAATTGTTTGGGTTGAACCTTTTTATTTTATTTTATTACTTCTAAATGTTTTTTTATTGTGACATGTCTCTATGCCTGAGATGTTTTAATTATAAATTAAATTTTCCTGTATTTTTATCGTATTTACACTTTAAAATATTTTTGGATTGAAGGTGTCATAAACTACTTAGAAGATAAATGTTTATTTGATTATTATTTTGTTTATTTAATATTTTGTAGATAAAAATGTGAGAAAATTATAATATAATACCTAAATTATTTTTTAAACTTAAGCAACAATAAAATAACAATGATTGCAACATAACTATATTGTAAAATAGAATTCATGTGGTAAAAAAAAAATGAAATAGTATTCCTTTGTGTGTTTTTCATTACTTATTTAGATAATTTGGAAGAAAACTTCAATCATTTATATCACTCACCTTTAAATTTTTTCTTCATATTTTTCAATTAAATATATTTTCTTAAATATTTGTATATTATATACCTCAATCATTTACATTTTGATCAGCTTTCTCTTGATTTTGTAATTTTCCTTTTACCTCCTACTATGTTCAAGTCTCCATTCTTAGATATTATGTTATGTTGATGTAAAAAAATGAATGCAATTTAGTAATATTGGAAGTGAGGTGTTTATTTTTTAAAAAAGAATGAAGTGAGGTTTTAATGTTGTAAAGTATTGAATATAGTGATTTTGTTATGATAGAGACATTTTTTTAAAATCCATTTGATTCTAAAATCTATCTAATGATGTCTATTTCTATTTGTCATATAACTAAAATATATTAACAATATTTTATTCAAATTACATCATTACTAGAAATTAACGTTTTACCTGCGAATTTTTCTGCGGATTTAAGCTAAAAATCTGCCGAAAACACCATTACCTGCGGATTTACAGGCGGTAGTATTTCCCCACGTAAAACCTTCGTGGATAATTGTTTCCGGAGGATTTTTAAAGCAGCAGGTACAGTACCTGCGGATTAATCCGCAGGAAAAATAAATAAAATCCACAACTAACATTTAACAAACTTAAGGCAGGTTGGGGGTAGGTCCTGGAGGGGAAGTTATAGACACTTTTCCATACTTTGTGTCTGGAGTACTTCACTTAATTTCCTCTGCAGTATTGGGCTTTGGCGGTATTTATCATGCACTTCTGGGACCTGAAACTCTTGAAGAATCTTTTCCATTTTCTTACGCATTTTCACAGGGAACAAATCTACAATACTATTTCTGCAAATTTATTTCAAATGTATTTCCGTAGATAATATCGCATTGATATCCGTAGCTAAATCCGCAGGAAATATGGTTCTGTATCCACAACAATAAAGATAATAAAGACATAAATAGTGAGATGATAAAAAATGATAATGACAATGAAGTTAGTTTTTTTCTATTTTACAATATTTTAATATAAATGAAAAAAATTTCAAAGGAAGTTCCACCTTCCAGTTTATAACAATGAACAGAATGACAATACAATAAGGTTCAAGACATATCTGATAGAATTTCAATACAATATAATATGCAGAAGTGTGACAGAATTCAAGATAATAGTGTTTGAGAAATTGCAAATTCAATCACACTACTTCTAATGAGATAAAATTCAGCCAAGTACCCTAACGGTGCACATTCTGATTCTGCTGTGTAAAAGAGTAACAAAAAAAATTTGTAGTTTTGCTTCTCATTCTGCTGTGCACATTCTGATTCAGCCAAGTACCCTAACAAAAAAAATTTGTAGTTTTGATTCTGCTATGCACATTTTGATAATTTAATTCTGATTCTGCTGTGCACATTCTGATTCTGTTAGTTTTCATCACCCATCAATAGTAGTCTTCTTCATCAGAGTCTTCTTCATCATCCATCAATGCTTCAATAACTGCAGCTTCTTCCTGCAGAGAAGAAGACATGCTATCTGTCAAACTTTAATCATAATTACTGTTACATATCCAGTTTGTTGATAAAAATTTGTTGACTTCTATAACAATTAAACTAAAAAAATGTTAACTTGATGAATGAAGTCACATACCACTAAGGCATTAAATTCAGTCTCCTCGTCTATGGAGTCAATAACAGCAAGATCATCAAGTAAGTCCTGTCCAAAATGTGAAGTGGGATGAGGTTGAGTAATGGAAGTTGAGTTTGAGGGGGGAATATTAACCTTTGCAACTCTCTTCTTTGTTGACTTTTTAGTTTGCTTCATAATTCGATACCTGACAAAACAAGGAATAAATCGTCAAGGAATTAAATTAACAAGCAAACCAGGATTTATAAATTGATAACATTTTGTCCACTTATTTATATTGCAGTAAAGGCTACAAGAAAATAATACTGACAAAGATGAGAAAGGAACTTTTATATAGAACTAAAAGACTACAAGAAAATTAACAATAAAAGAAAAGTGAACGAATCTTACTTGATTGTTCTAAACTTTGTGCGGAGGTGGCTACTTGATCAAGATAAGAAATGTTTTCTGCCTCACATAAACTAAGCAGCTGCATAAAGAAAGTAGCGACAGTGTTATTCATTCATAATAGGCATAATTTTAAAAATAGGAAGGAAAAAAAATACTGCAAACAGCACAAACATGAAAAACACACGGACTTACCCCGATGACAGAAGACTGTTTCTATCACTAGAATCTGTGATAGCTTTATGAATTTTTTCCTTTGATCCAGAGAACAGATCGAGTGGATTGTACTCACTTAGGAATAATATCTGCAAAGATATTGGAAAAATATATCAGAAATTAAGGTTAAAAGGGACAGTGTATATTGAAGTGAAATTGTAATAACATCCATGAACAGAACAATGGATTGTATTTGTATCCATGACAGCCGGAACAAGTAAGCTATATGCAGCAGCAAAAGTTAAATTGTGGTTAGAGTACCTCTCCTTGATGCAATTTCAAGGCTTGGTGCATTTCAAAGCGAGTTACACTCTTTTTGATCGAAGTTTCTTCATATACGAAGTTTGAAACAGGAAGAAATCCGCATTTGGGCTGCTTGTTCAAAAATATTACTTAAGATAAGATGTTACAAGCAAGCAATCAAGAAGGTAATGGGAAACAAGTTTGATCATTAATTCAAAATTTCAAAGCTTAAACTAGGTCATTGTCGGAATGGATTACAAAAGTAACATGTGCTATTAATGTATGACATTGTGGAGAACATACCTTTATCTAAACAGATATGCAGGGGCTAGATCCAAGATTACCTGAAACGAAATGGGAAGCAAGGAACAGAACTTTTAATTTTTTTGCCGATGTTATGCAGTTAGAAAATTTAATTCATGTGTTTATTAGATACCATTAGCAAGGATAAAAAGGATAAAAATTTGGAGAGAGTGGTGTAAGAAAGATTATAATAGACAACTATAACATATTTAAGAAAAATTATAATGCACATAATTCACCTAGATATGACAGTAACAGAACTAGCTTTCTTACCTTGTCATCCATTTGCTCATTCGGATTGCTAGTCAACAAAGAACCATTAACAAGATTGTCCTGTATATGGTCAGTATCCGCCGCTGCAACTGGCTCAGAACAATTATTTTCAATTTCATGTTCATAACCAGAAGCAACCGATTTAACCATGTACATTTTCTGATCATTATTGTTAGTAGATTGCTGAAGCAGGGGCATAAAATCGCTAAGTCGTATAGAAGAGCCCGAAGGTTTCTGCATTAGACCCTTAAAAGCTTCTGCTTCTGCTTCAACTAACAGATCAGCGGCATTGGGAATTAAACCAGCCCAATCACAGTCTTCGCCTTCATCCTGTGGATCGATCTGACTTGGTCCTTGTAGATGCAACTCAGGCTCAATCGAATCTGTTTTACAACCTTCTTGAACATACGCAACAACTGATACACTTTCGCCCGGCAATTCCAAAAGAGAATTAGCCTCATCAGCACAAAGTGGAGGATCATAACTAGGACTACCACAATTATACTGTAAAGCCTGTGGTAACTCATCTGAGAATTTTGCATGTTCACTAGATAGCTCAACTGAACCATTTCCTACTGATATCCTCCCTTGATCAGAACTTTCATGTAATTCATTTGTGTTAAGGTGTGAAAGAGTAGAATCTGCAAGAGCCTCTTCACTTGAGTACACTTTACTATTTACATCTTCACTTGAATCCTTAGGCTTTGATGTGTCAAGTGAGATATGTCTATAAAGATAAATAATTAATAACCATCAGAAAATGAGTCAATACATAATAATAGAGTAGGGCATCTCAATATATAAATACTATACTATAACTAAAAATTCCTAAAGAACAATAAATAAAAAGTGTAAAACAAAAAACAAAGGATTTTTGCAAAATTACCTCCTTAGGAATCTAGACTCCTTGAAAGAGCTAACATGGGGTGAAGTGAAAACAGATGGAGGGGATGAAAAGCTAAGTGAATTGAATGTCTGAGTAATGTGAACAGACTTAACAGGCCTTATAGGAGATAAATTGTTGATATAATTGAATACTGGTGAATCCTGCATATAACAAAGGGTAAAAGTATAATTAAATTAAATATATATATACACACACATATACATAAATACAGACATGAAGTGTGTAACTTGTGTTGAACTAATAGAGATAATCATTTCAAAAGCTACCAACAACCATGGGAAAGACAGTAATAATTCATAAATAAATAAAAAATTGTGAAAGGAACAGATCAGAGAAAAATTACTCATTGAACATTGTAAATAATTAAATATGCATATTATAGATGCATGCATGATTGCAGACAAGAAAACTTGACAATAATAACCCACTCAGGAGCAAATCCAATGACCATTGACCACAAAACATAATTAAGCAAAAATGAAGAGAATTACTAACTCAATTTGAAATATAAATATGAATTGGAAGATGCAAAGTTTAGACTTAATATATACTACAATATAGCCCTAAAGAAAGAAAAGAAAAAATCTAAAAATTCTAAAGAAAAAAAAAATGAAGTGTACAAAAGCAAAATAATAATTGATGAGAGATCTACAGTAGTGAAATACTAATTGACACGATGAGTCAAAATGTTAGTTTCAAAATTCCCTAAAAAAAAAAAGAAACAAAAAAAAACCTTGAACTCGCAAAAATACAATTTAAAAAAAAAAAGAAGTTTTAGAGTGAAAAAAAAAGTGTAATGAAAGACATGCAAAGAAGGACAGAGATGGAAGTGAAAAGGAGAAACCGTGCAGTAAATTGAAATTTTTTTTGAAGAAAAGGATAAAAATACCTATTACTGAAGTCGAATCGAAGAAACACCACTACGATGGCTATTATGCTATTGTACTGTATGTATCCAGTTGCAGTAATTGACGTATCTTATGTATTGTGATGTGATGAAATGGAATGTGATTCTCGAGTTCTAAATGTTATCGTGGAGAAAATGTTCAAAGAAACAACATACAAAAACACTAAATCAGAAGAAAATCAAAACCCTAACTCACTATAGTTCACGAAAATGAATAATGAAACACTTACGACCGCGACGTAAAGAGTTAAGATTCAATGGCGACAAAGTGTGACGGTGGTGGCTATGGTTGAGATGCAGCAGCGAGATGTGACGGCGGTGACTATAGTTGAGATGCGACGGCGAGGTGTTGCGGTTGGAATAGGTGCGACTGCGAGGTGTTAAAGTGTGACGGCGAGAAGAATACTTTAGGTTTCTGGATTTTTTGAAGTCGCGAACTGAAACAAGAGAGATGAGATTGATATCGAGAACTGAAACGGGAGAGATGAGATTGAAATCACAAACTGAAACGATAGAGATGAATTTAGGGTTCATGGATTTGGGGATTAGGGTTAGTTGAAGGTAGTAGAGAGAAAAAGGATTTCAGAAATTTGGAGTCCATAAATAATCACTCATGTAGTTGAACATTTCTTATCTTATGCTTCTGATTGGAACTGATTACATAGCAAATCAATGTGATTTAGGCTTTGTCCCTTTCACCAAATACTTTTAAAATGAGGATTTCCTTGCAAGGTTACTGGAAAGTGTGGTGCTGTTACTGTGAGGATGGATGGTTCCTGCTCCTTCTGGTTCTGGAATTGTTGCTGCTAGGGTTCCTAAGAAGGTTTTGCAGTTTGCTGGTATTGATGATGTTTTTACTTCTTCTAGAGGATCCACCAAAACCCTAGGAAATTGTTTCTCTCCCTTTTTTTCTTTTAAATAACTATAAGAATTTTACTTTTTATTTGGTTTATTAATTCTGTTGTTTGATTGTTGAATGCAAAAATTAATGAATTAATACTATGACATAGGGGTTCGACTTGATGATATTTGATAAGTTTATTTCTATAGGTTTATTTTAATTTTTTTCTATTAAATTGAAATGTGTTATGGAATTATGCCGTTTTACAGTGAATTGCAATGAAAATAATTAATAAATCAAATAAAATAAAATTAAAAAAAATAATTTTTTTTATAAATAATAATAATAATTTTTATAATATTAATAATTACAAATTAAATAATAATAATTACATTAATAATTTAATAATAATAATTTTAATAATTATAATAAATTATAAAAATTTAAAATAATTAGTAAATCAAATAAAATGATTATTAAATGAAATAAAATACTTTAATAAATTATAATAATTACATTATAATAATTTTAATTTTAATAATATTAATAATTACAATTGAAATAATAATAATAATAATTAAAAAAAGAAAATTGTAATAATAATAAACATAATAAATAATAATAATAATAAATTATAATTTAAAAATCTACACAGTCGTTGATTTGCAAATAAGGTAATATCGGTGCATTTGGCAATTTTCAAATATGATAATTTGAAATTATTATTTGCATATATGGTAATATTGCCGCATTTGATTTTTTATTCATGTGATGCAAATAATTAATTTAGATGCAATTGGATGTAATATCAGCTGCATTAAATAATTTGCAAATATGGTAATTTGAAATGATTATTTGCAAGAAATATGATAATATCGCCGCATTTGGTTTTTTTTTCATGTGATGAAAATAATTAATTTAGATAGAAATAATTAATTTCAAATTACCATATTACAAAAGTATTTGTTAATTAATATGATATATACATTACAAAAATAATTGAAAATTATTTTTTTAAAATTAACTGAAAATTATTTTTGCTGCGGAATTTACTGCTGATATTTTATGCGGAAATTTATCGCATATAAATCCTAACGTAAACTTTGCTGCGGATGAATAACCACATGTAAATGTAAAAGAAAACTTTACCTGCCGTTTTACCTGCGGAATGTGATACCACAGAAAAATTTCTCAACCAAGTCGGAACCGGATGAAAATCCTTGTGTATTACCTGTGGATATGTTTCCGCAGGAAAATCCGCATGAAAACGTTAATTTCTTGTAGTGATATTTCATAATCCACAATCTTCTTTTTGTCCACAATCAACAAAAGATTGCATAGATGTAGACAAGTTATTGAAAAATGTATAAAAAAGAGAATTACGTAGATATGTAATATGGAAAATTTATTATAAACTTTAAATTTGATTAGCTGTTGCATAGTTATGTAAACTTGTAAAACATTTTTAAAGAAAAACAATTTTATTTTTCAATTTTATCAAGCTTTTACTATAAGATTTTGCTAAGAAAAATATATTACTCATAAAGAACAATTTATCCGTGCATCTCAATGGGTCTAAGTTCCAGTTTAGTGTATAAAATTATAGGTTTTTTTTTTATAAATTATCACTATAAAATAATTTAGACTATCAACAAATCATAATTAATGTGTATAAATTAAAAATAGTTATAATTAAAGTCATGTTGAAAAGCATGATTGATTATAAAGGAGAGAAATAATTAAGAAAAATATTAAACTTCAAATAAATATATGAAAAGTATTATCTAACTACAATATAATACACATTTATATATTTATATAATGTTCCTAATGTAACCAATATATTAAAGCAATGTGTTGATATTCTTAACGGAGCTGTATATTTAATTTTGGAAACCAAGTGACCTAAGCGAGCTTTATGTTAGTATTGATTGATTTGGTTTTGAAGACTTGACTACCTTCTTCTAGATACATAATAATTTCCATGATAAGGATTTTTCCTTAAAATTCGTCAAAAAAAAAAAAACATACTTTTCCTTAGAAAAAGGAGCATACTTAACCCGTCGCCATAAGGTAACACGTGTCAAAAAAATTAATATAATATCAATTAATTAGTCAAATGTTTTGTTTGACAATAATTGATCAAAATTAATGTTATTAAATGATAACATCCTCAATTAATATATATTGAATTCAATAATTTAATAAAAAAATTGAAATAGAATTTTAACTACCGAACAATACTGTAATTCTAGAACTCATATTGTTGTGCATAAATGTAACAATAACCAAACGTTATATGATAATACTAATAATATAACAATAACAAAAAGTTGGCTTGATAATTAGAGCGACACAATTAAAGAATAAAGTTTTAATTTGAAACTTTACAATTATATCTGAATTTATTAACTATTTTATTTATAGATAAAAATTAAGACTTAAATATTTTATTTTTTAATTTAAACCTTAAAAAAAATTTAGTGACAAACGAAAGAATGACGTGACAGTTTGACGTGATAGAAGAATAAATTAAATAATTAAAAAAATGAAATTAAGTAATTAAACTGATTAAAAAGGAAATGAAGAAAAGTTGAAGGTATTTCACAAATAAGTTTTGGGATTAAGGTTATCTCCTTTTTTTTGTCATTGCATCACCATTACTAAATCCCTAACATCAAATCATCATCATTGCATTACCATCTTCGAAACACGAATGCAAGGAAAGAAGGTTGCAAAGGAGAGACTGAAAGTATGATTTCGATCCCTTTTTGTCCGTTCTTTTATGTTTCTGTTTTGTGGGAAATAGTGAAGTTTCTGTTTCTTCTTTTAAGATGGTGATACAATGATGGTGATTCAAAGATGGTGATGTATGTTAGTTATCTGGTAATGGTGATGCGATGATAGAGAAAAGGGGATATAACCGAATCCCAAAATTTATTTCTGACTAGGGATGAAGACACTAAAATATAGCACCTTCAACTCTCATTCATCTCTTTTTTAATCAATTTAATTACTTAATTTTAATTTTTTTTTATTTATTCCTCTATCACGTCAAACTGTCACATTTTTGGCGCATAAGTTTTTTTTCAATAATTTTAAAATTAAATTGAACGTATAAGATTTAAATTGAGGAAAAAAAAGATTATAGAGACAATCATGAAAAAGACACAAATTTACAATATTTAAACCAAATAATAATAATTAAATCACTATATGGTCGATGTATTTAGATAAATAAATGCCAAAAATCAAAGGTTGAAACTGCATACCAATTTTTTAATTATTTAATAATAAATAATTACAACCATGATAATAAACCTTTAGTCTTTATTGTTATTATTATTAATATTATTATTTTATTCTGTTTCGAAAACATTTTTGTATGCTTTTTTATAAAAACAAAATCAAAATATACTTTAACATAAGACTCGTTTTAAGTTGTTAGAATTAAATTAGTCCTTCATTTTCTAGAGTATTCTTAAATAGATCTATAAGATTATAAATATTTTAAAAAGGTTTTTCATTCTATTAAATTATCAAACTAATCTTTATATTTAATCACTTATTATTAATTATGTCATTTATTTTAATAACTTTTCATCAATTTAGTCTCTATATTTAACTAATTACTATCAATTTAGCCTCTAATATACTTTTACAAGAATTAATATGAATAAAATTTAATAGAGTCAAATACTTTTTAAAATATTAATAATTGTACCTATTTGAATACGGCTTACAAAATCAAAAACAAAATTAGTGATTAACTCGTTAAATTTGCGGTTTTGTCCTCAATTCAAAGCATTAAAACAGAAGACCAAAGTATGGTTTCGATTCAACAGCGTGCACTATTCATATCGTATTCAAATTTGAATATTACTATTATTCCATAATTGAACAATTCAAATAAAGCACCAGCAAAGAAAAACAAACAAACATTTTACTCGCAATAGAAAAAGAAGTAAAGAATAAAAAACAAATCCACGCGTATCATGACAATTAGGGTGGTAATAGTGTGCCATAACATACAATTCTATATTACAAAACTATCTAGAAATATTAATTATCTATATATCATTAATTAAATTAAAAATATACAAAATTCTAAAATTAAAAGTTAAGTTTTTACAACATATTATTTTACATTAATTTTTGTTATATTTAAATATATTATAATAAAATAGAATTGAAACATGGTGTCATTTAATGTCAAAGTCTTTAAAATGTAATTTTAAATCTAAAAAAATATTTAATTTGATTGATCTGTTAACTTGTTGCTTTATTAAAAAATATGTTTGACTACTAATTTCAAAATGTTAATATGAAATGAACTTTTAAACATGCTACAAGATTGTATTTGACTTTCATGATTGTCAAACTCAGACCTAAACAAAAGTCTATGACAGATCACATGATATACTTAGCTATTAAAAAAAATTTGACGAATCGGACTTAGCAAAGTCTAATTCGACTTAGCCTATTTCTATTCCTAATGACAATGAGTTCAATAATTTAAAGTAAAAAATATTTTTATATCATTAATTCTTATGTTTCCTCTTGAAAATAATCTCTTTTATTTTCTGAAGAATAAGATCTGATAATCCAAAATTTATATAGAAGATAAATAAAAATTGGTCAAGAATTGTTCAAAATAGAAATCAAACTCATATTTTCTTTAACAATTCATTTTTAGCTGAAATTCATTAACTACTTAACTCTAATTACTTAGTTAAAATCAAAAATATTTTGACAACAATTATATCCAAACTAAAGGCATTTGAAGATATAAATAGATAAATTATGAATAAAATTCAAAACAAATTTCATATGAATTCAAATCAGTAAAAGTTTCAATATATATATATATATATATATATATATATATGAAGTTGTTAAAATTTTTTTTTTATTCTTTATTAGCCGGCCAAATGACTACAGGATCATCTAATATTTGTTTTGGTCTTTTTTTTAATTCATTTTAGTCCTTTAGCTTTCATTTTAGTCTTATATCTTTAACTAATATTCATTTTAATATTTTATTTTTCATAAATTTATACAAATTTGTCATTTTATTAAGTAACTTTTACTTAAATTACTCTGTTTATAACTCATTGGGGACCTGTTAACTCTTGAACTAACTCTTACTTTAATTACTTTGCTTATAACTCTTTGTAGACATTAAAAAAATTTATTGAGTAGATCAAATATGTAAATTTATATAAGATTTAAATAGTATTTAATATTTTATGAAGTATGTTGATTTCAACATATGCTATACTTTTTAAAATACAAGTCATATATTGAGTATAACATTGTATATCAACACATATCCCATTTTTGTAATGCATGATAGTTAAGATAACATAAAAAATTGAGCGGTTGGATTGATAAAATTTGACTTAAATGCATTTTTAGTCCTTTTATTTTACTTAAAATGAACTTTTATTTCTAAAATTGATTTTGCGATCCCCTATTAACTAATTTTTGGAATTGTTTTGATCCCCCGCTATTTTTTATGATGTCACACTAAAATGATATTTGTGAGTTAGATAAAATATTTTTCATACTATTGTTGTTTTTATTTTTATTTATACTTTAAAATAATTAAAAATAAATATATTTTATTTTATTTATATATTAAAATATATATTTATAAAATTAAAATAATTTAAAATATATATATATATATAAATTTAAATTTTATGAGTTTTAGTTTAAATATTTTAATATTATTTTTCATATTTAACTTTATTAAATTTTTAAAATTATTAAATATAAATTTATTTTATTTATAAATTAAAATATTTTATCCAACAATAATTTTAAATTTTAAAAATTTATATAAATTATTTAAAATTTTATTTGTTTTATTTTTATATTTTAATATATAAATAAAATTAATTAAAATAGTAATGACATATAAATTATTTTATCAAAGTCACAAATATTACATAAGTGTCACATAATTAATGAAAGTATCACATAATAAAAAATGGTCAGGACAAAAAAATTCATAGAATTTGTTAATAGGGGGACCAAAACACCAATTTTAACAATAGGAGGACTAAAAGAATTTTTATAATTCACCTTTTAATAACTAAAAGGATTTTTACAACATACTCAAACTATCTTAAGAAATAGATTTAAGTTACAAATGATGTGTATGATAAAAGAGTTTAGGATCAAAATCTACTCAACACTTGTGTGAGATTGATTATCAATAATAACTCAATAAAGTGATCATTGAATATAATAAGAGAGAGTTGAAGTTTTGCTTAAGAGAAGAGTTTTATTGCTTGAGTGTGATTGTTTAAGTATAGAATGATTGCCTTTTAAAACTCTTGCATTTGTCTTCTCCTTGATGTCCCTTTTAAGATAAGGAGAGGACTAAAAAGAATTAATATAGTCGTTACTGAACCTCTGCAAGCTATTGGTTCAGATTGAATTCTATTAAACACATGTGCTATTTGATCCAAAATGTTCTTTTATAAAATAAGAACGTTCTTGGTTCTATTTTTTATGGAAAACATAGATGAGTGATTGAATGGTTGTGAAATGTCAGTCTTTTAACTTAGAAGCATGCAAAGCCTTCTGCAAAAAAGGATGCATCAATAATGTACTCATGTCCTTGCTCACAACGCATCAATCTGGAGATCAATCTAGTCATCGATCTGGAGGCTGTTTTTCTTCTTTGGGCCTTCAGCTCGAGTTCTAGGTTTGATTATTGATTTGAGTAATCTTGATACTCTTTAACTTAGGGTTGGATTGTGGAGAATAATTTACCTTAAATCTATCTTTAAAAATGAATAACCAGAATGTTTTTCTGATTAATCTCCCGTTCAAGTAAGACATGATGTTTTTGGTTTCTTTCATGGTAAGATAATTGATTTTTGTATACATATATCATATCAACAATATTTGAATAAATCACTCAAAAACACAAGTTAAATAGCAACATAATGATTAGTGATTAATTATCTGTTTGTTTGTTCTCAAAACACTTGATTTGAGATTTTGCCTCAACACATTTCAACCCCGTTGTGACAATCTTGAATCGTACGTCATTTCCCTTCCTGCTGGCCTTGAAGTTATGAAAAGATGCAACATAACTTGTTTATATCAACCCATTGGGTGGTGTTTTCTCTTTGTTAACATACTTGAAGAAATTGTTCAACAGGAGTATAACCAAATATTTTTGAAGAAGTTTATAATTCCTATTGTGGAGGAAAAGGAATTTGCATCAACATTGTTATCTACTCATCAAATAGAGGACTTTGGGAAATATTTAATGGTTTTGGAAATGATAAAAGAGACAGTATTGGACATATTGGATTCTCTAAATGAGTATTTTTTTTCTTTGTCGTCACAACTATTGTTAAAGGTTCTATTTGGCAGCCAAAAAATGCTATAACAAATGTGTTCTAACACCACTGAGAGTTTCAAAGGATATATGATTCATTACTGTATGAATCACAGTCACCCAGGCACCATAGCGAAGCTCATAAAAGTCATGTAATGAATACCACCCATCTGTAAAATAAACTTCACCATCTCTTTTATCAACTTTGGCCTCAAACTTGTTACCATTCTTATCATTTAAAATGCAATAGTTTTAACAGTTTGACCTAACTCTTTTATAAACAATTCTGGCAAATGAACTTTAGTTTGTTTCATTAGGTGTAAATTAGAAATTAACATTTATACACATGTTAGATAATAAAACTTGCACGGTTTAACTAAAACAATTCTCAAGAACTTTATCCTAAGATCATAGCTTTCTCATAAAGTAACATTGTAATAACATGTTATGCAACAATGAAAATAGAACTACAAACTGAAAAACTAAAAAACACAATCCTTTTAGATTCAACAGTTCAAGTGCAGTATAATGGTTGTTAAATGTCATGTTGTATTGGATATGGAATAAGGCTAATGAAAATGGAGATGGAATGAGGTTACCAATTGTGGTGGTGCAGAAAGGCTATCATTGTTGGAAAGGTTTTTATTTGAGATTGGAACTACATGGCTCATAATTATATATAGTGTCGTAGTAAAAAACAACTAAATATAGTGTTGATAACCTCAATCACCCATCAAGGTATGTGTGCATGCTCTTAATGGAATTGCCACACGTGAATACATGCAGAGCATCTATTTAAGATGGTTGAGTATCACATATGTGTGCATGTAAAAAATCATCATGACATGTGGCTTTTATGAAATCATGTGTTTAAGACTTAAATACGTAGTTTGCATTTCTACTCTCTACGTGTTAATAGTAATGATGAAGACGTGATTTTATGTATACTCTGCACGAATGCAAATGTCTATTGTCCTAGTCCCGAGTCTATTTTCCATTAGTTATTATGCGCCCGAGTCTTATGAGTATTGTTGCACATTTGTGTATTCCCCCTCTCTTAGTTTTTGCGCCAAGTTCTCTTCCTCGGCATTATAAGATTAGATTAGTAAAGATATTCACCGATTAATCAGCGCTGTTAATTAAAGTGAGACTAATATCCATTTTTCAACGTGAAAATTTTAACTTCATTGATATTATAATATCAAATATTTACTACTGAACTATAGACAATACATATCAAAAATTGAGTTTAATGAAAATAAAATGTAATAGTAAAATAATGTTCACTCGTAACCAATTATTGTAATGGATTGGTTAAACAATTAAGATGGATGATAGAATGCTACGATACATTGGTTAGATAAATAAATTTATGTTTGCTTCTATAATATTAATTAGTAATGAATATATATGATTACATAGCACAAATCATTTAAAATTTTGGGTAAGTATATGAGTATATATATAACAAATATACAACTTAAATTAAAATTCTACAAAAAAGATGTAATAAATATTTATATATTTTATAAGTGTCATAAAATACATTTTATATTATCAATTAATAACAATCATTAAATCGTTAATAATATTTGACTTTTGTTATAACTATTTATAAAATTATTTATATAATTAATTATAATTTATCGACTATATAAAATTATATTATCCGTACATAAAATAAAAATAAAATGTGTTCATATTGTTGTTAAATATTTTCAATGTTGACTCATTCAAACTAGGGATGGGTGAGTTTACATGTACTACTTGTCAATCAAATAATAGTCTGTATATATATATATATGAATTGTTCGAACAAAAAAACTATATATAGTTGAAGGTTGCTGTGTCAGAAACAAACAAAGGCTGTTGCTAGATTCTATCTTCGAAACCAGATCTTTCTCTCTGCTTTCAAATAAAATTCTTGTAGTTGCCACTTTCACTTTGATACCGACGTTTATGCTACCTCGTTATCTTTGTTCTCAACAAAACACTAATCTTTGCTTTTCCTCTACGATTTTTGTGAAAAGTTCAACTAACACGGTTTGAAATGCACAACAAAAACAACCATAAAAAGCCAAGTTCAAACCTTTCTCCCTTTTCCTCTTCTTCAATAAAAACCCCATTACAGAAATTATCACTAATTTTCACATTGCTTTTCTTTATTCTGCATAACCTTTGCTTTTTTACTCTCAAAACCCTTTCTTTGATGACCCTTTTGTTTCTTTTCCTCATTTTGTTTTCTTTCTCATTCGTTCCTTCTTAAAAAAATACCGTTTTGATTATTTTGGGGATTGGAAGTGGAAAACATTTTGGGATTCAACTGTGTTTGCAACAAGTTTGTGACTTTTTTACCGTTGAGTGATGTTAATGATAAATAACACCGAAGGGGTTCTTAATTATTGTTTTTGTGATAATTTTGTTTGTTTTGTTGACTTCAAAGTCAAGTACTTTTTTTGAGACTATAGGGAATTTCCCATTTTGGCTGTTAGTTCCAGGGTTGATTCATCTTATTGGCTCTTTTTGTCTATTATTTGGAGTAATTTACTCTACAATTTTGATAATAGAAGATTCAGGGTTGGTAGAATGAAGATGAAGAAGCTTAAATTCAGCAAGATCTATTCATTTAGATGTGGTAAAACAAACTTAAGGAGACAGTTTTCACAGATTGGAAGACAAGGGTATTCTAGGGTTGTTTTATGCAATGAACCAGATAGTTTTGAGTCAGGTTTTAGGATTCATGCTGATAATTCAGTTAGGTCTACAAAATATACTGTTGCCACTTTCTTGCCTAAGTCATTGTTTGAGCAGTTTAGGAGAGTAGCTAATTTCTTTTTCTTGGTTGTTGGTATCTTAGCTTTCACAAAACTTGCTCCTTATACAGCTGTTAGTGCCATCCTTCCTTTATGTATTATCACTGCAGCAACTATGGTGAAAGAGGGTATCGAAGATTGGCGTCGGAAAAAGCAGGTACTGTGTTCTGATAGCTATCACTTTGTCCTATTGTGAATTTTGTTTTTTCTAATTTGAATTTAGCATAATCAGCATTACAAGTGTATAGATTTTAATCTGGCACTAAGTCATTGACACTTCAGATTGAAAGGAGTGTGTCTGATGTTTGACATTGAAACCACATTGACATATGTGGTTAATATTGAATCACTTTCTTCTTAAATTATTACCGATATCTGTGTCCGGTGTTCATGTCAGTGCTTCATATATTTGAACTTAATTAGACTGGTCTTCTCTTCTTAAATTTAATTTACAGTGTTCTGTTATGTTTTAAAGTTTTACATTTTTTGGAACTATGTGTCTATGAAATGTATTGGACATGCAGTATCCAATAGGTTTGTGAATATAAGTAATTTTTACCAAGGTTATGAAACTTTTCTGTAACTTAGCTAACTGAATAGTTTTGCAGGATATTGAGGTGAACAATAGAAGAGTTTTTTTTCATAAAGGTAATGGAAATTTTGAGTATACGGAGTGGAAGAATCTCAAGGTGGGGAATATAGTGAAGATAATGAAGGACGAATTCTTCCCTGCTGATCTCTTATTGCTTTCGTCGAGTTATGAGGATGCAGTGTGCTATGTTGAGACCATGAACTTGGATGGTGAGACAAATTTGAAGTTAAAACAAGGGTTGGATGCCACTTCTTCCTTAAACGAGGACCTTAATTTCCACAATTTTAAAGCTTCCGTCAAATGTGAAGATCCGAATGCAAATTTGTACTCATTTGTTGGGAGCATGGAGTTTGAAGGGCAAAAATATCCCCTTTCGCCTCAGCAACTTCTTCTACGAGACTCTAAACTTCGTAATACAGACTACGTATTTGGAGCAGTCATTTTTACTGGTCATGACACGAAGGTTATTCAAAATGCAACCGATCCTCCTTCAAAAAGAAGCAAAATTGAGAAGAAGATGGATAGGATTATCTACTTCTTATTTGGTGTTTTATTTTTAATTGCTTTAGTTGGTTCTATTCTCTTTGGAATTGTAACTAAACATGACTTTGACAACGGATTCATTAAAAGATGGTATCTAAGACCAGATGATTCCACCATTTTCTTCGATCCTAAAAGAGTCGTTGCAGCTTCTATATATCATTTTTTGACAGCCTTAATGTTATATAACTTCTTCATTCCAATCTCCTTGTATTTCTCAATAGAAATTGTCAAAGTCCTTCAGAGCATCTTCATTAATCAAGATATTCATATGTACTATGAAGAAGCGGACAAACCTGCTCATGCCCGTACTTCGAACTTGAATGACGAACTCGGCCAAATTGACACGATTCTTTCTGATAAAACAGGAACTTTGACTTGCAACTCAATGGAATTCATCAAATGTTCTGTTGCTGGGGTAGCTTATGGCTGTGGTGTTACAGAGGTTGAGCAAGTCATTGGTATAAATAATAGTTCACCTATGATTCATAAACATGTTAATGGGTTGGAACCAAATTCAAATGATATCAGGGAAGCTCGGGATAGAAAAGAACCCATCAAAGGTTTTAACTTTATCGATGAAAGGATAATGAATGGAAATTGGGTTAACGAGCCTCGTGCAGATGTAATACAAAAGTTTTTCCGGTTATTGGCAATTTGTCATACTGCCATACCAGAAGTGGATGATATGGGAAGAATCTCATATGAAGCAGAATCACCTGATGAAGCTGCATTTGTGATTGCTGCGAGAGAGGTTGGTTTTAAATTCTACAAAAGGAGTCAGACTAGTGTATCGATGAAAGAGTTGGATCCAGTTTCTGGCAATGAAGTTGAAAGGTTCTTTCTGTTTTTCTCAATGTTTTGTCTGTTTATTAATTTGGGATTTTGTCTGCTGCATCTTTTATTGCTAATCAAATGTGAAAAATAAGAGTAAAATTGAGAGGGAGAGATTGCTATGTTGAATAGTGGATATTTCATATCAAACTTGAATCTTTGAGCAAATAGTGTTATTTTGATTGACTATAAATATTCTTCACGTAGGCCCACATGTCGGCTACGGCAAAGATCGAGGCTAATATTGGGATCAACTAGTGTTATTTTGACTATGAATCTATGCCACTTAGTATGTTCATCCTTGTTTGTCTTTTTAGGAGTAACATTGCTACTATCTAGAATTGGAATCACTGTTGTTAACCAGCGACCATGGTGGAATTTTGGCCATCCACCATAAACTGTTGTCCGCCATTGACAATCTTTTCATGTGACATTTAATGTAATGATAGTTTAGTCAAAGAATCTAAAATTTTATAAAATCATCTTCTTTCCCCTTCCAATCCCCTTAATCCTGTCAATATTGGACGGGGGCCAAAATTTAGCCTTGAGAGATTTTGCTCCCCTCCTCTGCTAGAAATTTAGTCTACAAATGGGTAGAATACGAATATTTGTAAAGTTTGTGAATAGAGAGTAGTAACTCTATTGTGAAGGGGAAACCCTTGGAGGAGAGATTTCTCCAGCATTTTGGCTCGCCTTAATAGCCAACATATTTAATCTACATGCTTACTAACCTTGCATGATTACTTAAAAAACAATTACACCTAATTTAGTTATTGCTTATAGCTACTATGCATTCAAATTTATTTTATAATTGTTAAGTAATTCTGAATCAGTATAACTAATTTAAATTTGCAGGACATACAAGCTTCTCAATGTTTTAGAATTCAATAGTTCAAGGAAGCGAATGTCGGTGATAGTTAAAGATGAAGAAGGAAGAATTTTGCTACTCTGTAAAGGTGCTGACAGGTTCGTGACTAAACACCGGTTAGCCTTCAGCATTTTGGATTTTTACCTTTCCATTCAACGTATTAACTTTCTTTGAATCATATTTTCATGCAGTGTCATGTTCGAAAGGCTTGCCAAGAACGGGAGGGAGTTTGAAGAGAAAACTTTGGAACACGTGAGTGAATATGCTGACACAGGTCTAAGAACCTTGCTACTGGCCTATCGTGAACTTGATGAAGAAGAATACAACGAGTTTGACAGTAAATTTTCTGAAGCGAGAAATTCAGTCACCGTAGATCGTGAATCACTGATTGAGGAAGTATCAGATAAGATTGAGAGGAATCTTGTCCTTCTTGGCGCTACTGCCGTAGAAGACAAGCTCCAAAGCGGGGTAACTAAAAAAAGTTTTGCATGTGATGATTTATCCATTGTTTTTGGACTTGAAATTATGCCTAACTATATTGTTTTGCTAGGTTCCTGATTGTATTGAAAAGCTTGCTCAAGCTAGAATTAAGATATGGGTTTTAACTGGGGATAAAATGGAGACTGCCATCAACATTGGGTATAATATTATACTGTAATTTTATGCACTTTTTTATTGGCTTCATCATAAGAATGACTTTTCAAGATGTTTGATATGAATATACAAATGCAGTTTTTCTTGTCGCCTGCTTCGACAAGGAATGAAACAGATTATAATTCATTTGGAGATTCCAGAAATTCAAACATTGGAGAAGGGTGGAGATAAGATGGCCATCATCAAGGTAAAATAAATTGTAGCCTTTAATATAGTTTTTCTTATAGAATGATGTAAGTTTGCATGTTGAGTACCTATGTATTTTCAGTGAGGATGTTCACAAATTGGTTCTCTTAAAACGTTTCAATACTTGCAGAAGATCGATCTTTTGTGGAGCTGACATTGGTTTGATAATATTGTTCACACAATGCTGATAATTTTAGCATATACTTCCTTGGTCTTTTTTATAAGAAGCAAATAAATTATTTTCTTAGATTCTAATTATAAAGAAACATATATCAATTTTCAAGAATTATTAATTTTTAGAATTCGTTTTATACTCTTATTTATGTTACCTAGAAATCACTTCCATGATAAATAAGTGATTTCTAGGTAACCTAAATAATGGTACAAAAGACTCAAGAAAGTGTGTGCTTGTATGCTTTGATTTATATGACGTCGCTTTCACTTATTCATGTTATAGGCATCAAGGGAAAGTGTGTACCATCAGATATCTGAAGGTTCTAAATTGCTTTCTGCATCAAGAGAGACCTCTCAGCAAGCGTTTGCTCTGATAATTGATGGAAAATCGCTTGTTTATGCTCTTGAGGATAATATAAAAATCTTGTTTTTAGAGCTTGCAACTCAATGTGCATCTGTTATCTGCTGTCGCTCATCGCCAAAGCAGAAGGCATTGGTATTATTAAGCCTTTTTCTTTGTTTCTCCTTTTTACTTGACAATTTGTCCTTATTTTTTTGGTTAATCTATACCGTAATATAATAATAACTTAAAAAGTAACTATCATGAATATTGAAACTGAAATTTAGATAACTTCAGATAATATACATTATGAAATTGAAACAAACAAACTAAATTAAAACAAATATTATATAATAAAATATATATACAACTAAACACAATAAAAAACAGACATACAGACATGTTAATGTCCGTCTTTGTACTAGTTATAATAATGTTTATTTTCTGGTTAGCTTTCAAATTAATTTTTATTGGTACTTTTTTTATAAAGGTTACTAGATTGGTCAAACATGGAACTGGTAAAACAACATTAGCTATCGGTGATGGAGCTAATGATGTAGGAATGCTTCAAGAAGCAGATGTAGGTGTTGGAATCAGTGGTGTTGAAGGAATGCAGGTACTTCAAAAAATCAACTAACTATTCTGTTTTTTTTAACATTGATTCTCACTTTCATATCCTGTTTTAATATAACTTCTTGTTTTGTATCTTGTCTCTTCCTAGGCGGTCATGTCAAGCGATATTGCAATTGCACAGTTCCGGTATTTGGAAAGATTACTTCTTGTACACGGACATTGGTGTTACTGGAGGATGTCCTCAATGGTAAGACCACTTGAATTGGATCTCGATTTTCAATAGATTTAGAGCATGTTTGAATTGATTTATTTGAGCTTATCTTTTGAAATAAACACTTATGAGACTGTTTAGGAGGGCTTATAGAATCAGCTTATGACATTTATAAATTGTTTTCAACTTATTTCTACAAGCTCTCCAAGATTGCTTATGAAAACATGATAGGTATCTTATATGTAATTAAAGTTGTTGGCCCAATTGTCTAAGGCCCACTTATCGCGAACCCAAATCACAGTAACGCACAAAATATAGAAAACAGAATTAAAATGCACAAATGCTGAAATAACTGTATTTATTGAATATGAAAAAGGATAATGCAGTAGGGAAGAAGATCCCTAACTACCCAAAGAGCCATGCTCCTTCAGAGAAAGGTATTTCTCTGCCCAAACCTTCCAAAGGTTGTAACTGAAAATACGATCAATGATAACCTCCCTCACTCTCCACAACCCCTTATAACTAACTGTCTCTTTCTCTAATTTGCGACTTTGGATAATTCTATATGATAAACATTTTTTCTATAAGCATTTAATTAAACTGTTTGTCCTAAAAGGTTATCTAATATGTTGTTCACTCTTGTGGCAGATATGCTACTTTTTCTACAAGAATATTACATTTGGTTTCACTCTATTCTTATATGAGATGTATGCATCATTCTGTGGACAACCAGCATACAATGACTGGTTGTTATCACTTTATAGTGTTTTCTTTTCTTCACTTCCGGTCGTTGCCCTTGGGGTCTTTGACCAGGATGTATCTGCCAAGTACTGTCACAAGGTAAGCTTACTATTACCAATTGAGAAACTGAAAATTTCACTGTTCTGCTATAAAATGCATTCTGGTTTATGAAAGAGAAATCAGAACTCACAAAAACATTGCATTTACTTGTTTTAGCTTTTGAGAATAGTGTTTATTCAAAAAAAAAAAAAAAAAAAAACTTTTTAAAATAGTGCTTTTAAAGTAGTGTAAAAAAATGATTTATTTATTACATATTTTTTGTTTGGTTACAATTGCAAAAATCACTTTTATTTTATAATGTATAATAGAAATGAAATCTATTGAGGAAAACCTTGTAAAACTTATAGGGTGTCGTGACTTTAGAAAAGCTACCCTTTGCACCTTCAACAAATGCACTAATACTTTAAGTGACTTTATAAAAGAACTATGATTTTGACTATAATATTTTAAAATTAAAAGTGATTTTTATAATTGTAACCAAATTAAAAACATTTTGTGAAAAGATAAATAATTTTACATAAATTTTAAAATTAGTTTTTATCACATCTATTAAACTGGGTTTAGAGACAAAATCAATTTTACCTGACATCAACCAAACATATCTATATTTTCACTAAAATCACAATTGACAGAGACCAAACAAAAAATTAAACATATACATTGTAAAATACTCTGATTTAGATATGTGATGATGATTCCATGTTATTGTGTTCAATGTTGCAGTTTCCTATCTTATACCAAGAAGGTGTACAAAATGTCCTATTTAGCTGGCGCCGAATACTAAGCTGGATGCTCAATGGATTCGTCAGTGCCATAACGATATTCTTCTTCTGCACAAAAGCAATAGGGCTTCAAGCCTTCGACGATAAAGGAAGAACCGCCGGAAAAGACATGCTAGGAGAAACCATGTATACATGTGTGGTTTGGGTAGTAAACTTGCAAATGGCGCTTGTGGTGCGTTACTTCACCTTGGTACATCATGTTGTCATATGGGGTTCTATTGCTTTTTGGCATCTTTTCCTCTTTGTTTATGGATCATTGCCTCCACACATTTCCACAAATGCTTACAAAGTCTTTGTTGAGACTCTTGCTCCTTCTCCTTCCTTTTGGATTGTCGCATTATTTGCGGCGGTATCTACGCTAATACCGTACCTTTCGTGCTCAACTGTTAAAATGTGGTTCTTTCCCAGGCATCATGAAAGGGTGCAATGGATGAGGTATGAGAGAAAGAATAATAATGAATCTGAATAGAAAATCATTGCTGCCAACAACTACTAACCTTAGTGAATGAATATATGTAATTTTGACATTTTTTGAAATGTAGATGATGCAGTTGAGAATGGGAGATGGTGTACATGTGTAGAATTTTATTTTAGGGTTAAATAAATCGTTAGTCTTTATAAATATGTTTTTTTAAATACAATTTTTTAATAAAAATTTATATTTAATTTATTGTTTATTAAAAAATATAAGTTTTTGGAGGAGAGATTCTTATAATATTATAAACAAGTATGTAAAAAGATCGTTCAAAATTTGAATGAAACACATGAATTATTTTAAAAATAGAAATCAAAATTGTTGACAAAATATTTGAGAGATCATTGTTTGAAGAAAATTTTTAGAGGACTAAAAATGAAATGTTGTATATTTATAAAGATTAAAAACTTATTTAATCCTTTGTTTTATTATTAATGACTAATTTGACTATATTTAGTTTAAAATAATTATCCCAAAAAAAAAATAGATAACAAAATTGAATCACTTTTAAAATGTAAATATGAAGAATTTAGCATCCATACTATGAACAAGCATATAAAACTTTACTATCTAATTTTTCTTTCAAATGTTATTTTTAAACACTTGTTAATTTCCTTATACTGTTAATGTTTAAAAAAGCAAAATATATTCGATAAGAGCTAAACTTTCTTTTGGTCAACAAATTAAAGCTAACCCAATCATAAAAAATGCTCATGAGATAGCCCAAAAATATATACAATATTGTGTTCATATGCAGTCAGATCACACCCAACAATACCAACCAACAAAAACACCCAAAAATATTTCAAACAGACTGCCCAGCTACGCGCTGTAAAATCGCCAATAGCAAAATATCAGCAAAAATCAGCTACCACACCGTACCCAAAGTGAGCACTTTCATCACTCCAATACATAAAATAATCCCAATCAATTATTAACTAAGATATTTTTTATAAAAGACAAATGACCTATAAATATATTAACAAAAATTGATGTATTGTAACTATAATATTTACTATTACATTAGATAAAGTCAGAAGCTGAAACACAAAAGGTTATTATTATCATTGTCTCAAATAAAAAAACAAAATCTATCACCATCATCTAACAACGTCTAAAACTTTAATTTAACAATTCGTCCAAGGCGTTGTAATCAAAACCAACATCTTCCATACAATCTTCATCTATTTCTCCATCAAATTCATCATCAAGGTTGTGAATCTCCAAATCATCTCGAGGGACAACATTTTCAACTCCATTCCCTTCTTCATTTTGATTGCCAAATTCTAAATCCTCATTTTCTACTGTGAAATCTAAAATGTCATTCTCAGTTGAACCTTCATTACTATCTACAATCCATTCATCATCATATTCAAGATCATCAAGGTTATGTTCTACCACATTTTTAGTTTGCTTCTTCTTAGCTAATTTTGAATTGGCCATCACAAACACAACATCATTCATTCTCTTTTGTTTCAAACGGTTTCTCCTATTTGTGTGGACCTAATAGATACAAACTTCATTAGTATATAGCAAGTTGTAGATAATTTTCAAAGTGAAATTTTAAAGTAATTTTTATCATCTCAAAAGCGCTCCAATTTCGCTCACATCCAGATGAACTGCAAGTTAAGCTTAACACACGAATTGCAAAAGATTGAAGTTCTGGATGCGCATCCCCATATGATTCCCACAATTGTGATGGAGTTTTGGTTTTAAGTGCAGCCTTTGCTATTGTACTAGCAAAAAAAAAAAATCTTGTGTCTTGAAATCTTCCACCATCTTTTGTAAGCAGTCATATAACTCACGTTTGACTTCATAATCAACTTTAAATCTAGGATTGTAATGTAGTTGAGGGTTAAGGTAGTAGTCTGCCGCATGTAAAGGCCGATGGAGTTGTTTATCCCACCTCTCATCACTAATATCCCAAAAAGGCTTGAAACTAAATAATGGAAAAACAACTAAATTACTTTTAGGCTTGAAATAGAATGCAGAATTTACAGAAACGTTGTGCATTGCAAAACAGAAACATCATGCAGAATTTGAAGGCAAAATACATAATTTGCATAAACATAATTTGTAGAAATAGTAGTACCTTTTTTGAACACCATTGAAGGCATCTTGGATTTTCTCCTTAGCTTGGTCCATTGTCTTATAAATAAACCCCTTTGTTGGTTTATGATCTGAATCCACTAAATGAAGCACTTTGATTAGTGGATAAGCATCTTTTAAGCAAATTGAATCTTTTTCCAAAACTCTATCCATAATCACTTCTTCAACATACTGCCCTTCACCAATTTTTGCAAACTTACTTGATGTCCATTCATTAGATGTAAATATTCTTATCAATGATCCTTTGTTCTCCATGAGACAACCCAAAGTTAGATAAGATGTTGCAAATCGAGTAGTGGCTGGTCTCACCAAATCTTTTCTTTTGGTGAAATGTTGTAATAAAGAAATTAGAGAAGCCTTTGAATATATATATATATATATATATATATATATATATATATATATATATATATATATATATATATATATATATATTGGGTAATTTTCTTAGCCTTTGAAATTGTTTCATGATGAACTGTTATCTATTTCTCAAAATCCTCTATCATGAGATCAATACAGTGTTCTGCACACGGTGTCCAATACAGCCTCTTCCTTTATAACATTAATATTGCACCAGCAGCTTTGTAATTTGCTGCATTTGAAGTAGCAATGTCACTTTACGAGGAATGAGGTTTGAATTGTCAAGTTGCCTATTTAAAAATTCCCTGTAAAAACTTAAGAAAATAACTCAAGATTAATCTTGGTTGAAAAAACAGAAAACGAAGAAAGTTCTTGGTTCTGGAAACAGAAAAGGGAAAACGTTCTTGGTTAGTTAAAAACAGATTGATCTTGGTTGTGAAAACAGAAAACAGAGAACGTTCTTAGTTCTGGAAATAGAAAAGGGAGAATGTTCTTGGTTTAGTTCAAAATAGAAATTGATTTGTCTATTTAACTTCAATAAATGAAAGACTTAAAGTAAATAGAGATATGGAAGAGATATCACACAACGATATATCCTGGTTCACCCAACCCGGGCTACGTCCAGTCCTCACAACTGTGAGATTTTCCACTAAGTGTTCAAAACGAAGAACCTTCTTGGTTTTACACCACCTAGCTCAGATCAACCTTAATCTGTTACAAACTACAATCCTTTCCACCCAGAAAGGAATTCAATCAGGTCACCTATCAATCTTTAGAGGATTTTTACACTTCACCTTTTAACCTTAAAAGGATTTTCTAAACAAAACACTTAAGCTATAAACAACTCTTATAGTCTTGAGTTTACACAATAATGATTTAAAATGTTTGACATAATTTGTTTAATCTCAATTCTTGTTTGAGGTTTAGATTCTTTTACAAGAGATTTCAGTAAGCTAATAAATTCGTGAGTGAATGTTACTGATTTCTTTTGTGAGACTTTCAAGTATGAATGTGAGTGATTGATGATTTTTCTTTGCACTTGAATGTCGTGATTTTCGTTAAGCTATGGAGTTCCTTTTATAGACATTTGAGGAGGTCCATGACAGCTTAATATGCCTGTTGGAGAGGTTTCCTTGGTCAAGGGTTAGATTAAAATAATCAGTCTTCAAAGTAAGACCTTTGACTGAAGCTTTCTCCTTTTTTACTTCAAGACTTTCTAATATGATGTATTCTCTGTCGTTTGATTTGATCAGTGTTTGAGGGTCTCTTTATCACGAGAATATGTGTCTTAAAGTCATGCCGAAGTTTCAGTTTCAAGAACGTTCTTGGTATGTACATCAGAAGCTAGAGAATGTTCTTGAACCTGGAGAATGATTGATCTTGACTGATTCTGTCATTTTGTCTTGATTCAAATCTTTACTTCTTTGATCTTTTGGAGTACTTCCTTTGCTAATATGAGAGCTGTATATTCCTTGTAGATGTACTTGAAATTCATTCAAAAAATACAGGATCTTTCCTTGCATTAAAAGTTGACTTAAACTTTCTTGATGAAGTGAAAAACGTGAAGAACGTCCTTGGTTTTCCAGAAAAATATCCAGAACGTTCTTGGTTTCTGGTAGTTCATTTTTAGGTTTTTCTTTAAACTGATTTTGCTTGCTTTTGCTTAGTACCTATCTTGGTTTATCACACTCAAAAGCACATGTTAAATAACACATTATTTAGAATCATAATTAGAGTCTTTAATTAATCTTTGTTTGTTTACATCAAAACAATTAATTGAGATTTTGTCTTAACAACATTATCAGTCACAATTTGCACGACATTTTCTTCTCCAACTTCTTCTACTACTTGATCAATCATCTGATATATTTTATCGACAGTTTTTATTATATGAGAAGTATCTACTGACTTTAAAAAAATAGTACCTTTAGGGCCGTTAACTAAGAAATTCAAAATTCTCCTATGTCTTTTGCCCATCCACCCATCACTCATAATAGTACAACCTGTCTTCTTCCAAGTAAGTTTGTGTTCTTCAATGACCTTAATTGTCTCCTCCACCTTTTGCTTCAAGTACTTTGTTCTGATTTGATCATAGGAAGGTGGCTTAAAACCAAGGTCATGTCTTGAAACCATCTCCAACATCCTTTTAAATTCATCACTCTTTGCCACATTAAAGGCTATGGCATTATTGTAGAAGAACGAAGCTATTTCTAGACACGCTTCTTCTTTCAAATTCTTTTTAAAAATGTTGTTGATGGTGGCTTGAGTAATTACTATAGTTCTCTTGAAATTTTTTGCAGGGTAGCATTCTCATCTTCCTCTAACGACCTTTTTCCTTTTACTTTTTCATTAACAATATCATTCTCTTCAGATTTCTTCAATGATTTATCTTTCAAGGATTTTACAAGTTCAAACATGTGTTTCTTCACATCATCAAGTACAACATCACATGCAACAGCATTGAGCTGTGTACTAGCCAAATGGTGTTTCAGTCTATACACTCCTCTAATAAAACTTTTTTCACAATAATTGCATTTTATTTGTCTGGTTCCTCCATCAATAGATACACCATGTTTCCATGCTATATCAGTTATGCTTCCTAACGCATTTTTCTGCACTTTGGGAGATGCAGAACCAGAACTGTAGGCAACAGGAACAGATGTAGACATGATTGAAATGGTGAGGCAGCAAGAGAAATTTCAGGTTGCAGCGAAGAGGTTGCAGCGAAGAGGTTGCAGCGAAGAGGATTGAGGAAAGTTTCATATATGAGATTGAGAAGAGTTGTAGAGATGAGAAGAATTTATAGAAGAAATAGAAGGAGGTAATCTGAAATTGAATCATTTAATTCAAGTATCAGAAATTGAAACAGAGGCTTAAAACAAAGGCTTAAGTATTAGAAATTGAAATAGAGGCTTAAAACCAAGACTTGGAAAATGAGCAGAGCAAAATATGAAGGTGCCTCTGAGGAATACGAAGGAGCAGAATACAAGCAGAAAAGGTGCAAAATATGAGCAGAGAAGAGCACTGCCTCATGCACATGTTAATGTTGGTTGCTGCTACCTTCAAAACCTTATGTGCGTGCCTTGTCTCTATGGAAAACGAGCAGTATACGAAGGTGAAGAGGTGCAAAACCGGGCCAGATCATGGGTTTCAAAACCAAGTTGAAATAGCGTAAACGGGTTGGAGATTCGCGAAACAGCGCTTCTTCTGCGCGACGAGGCACGCCGCTCCCACACTCACAAATTCGGGTCATACAACGGTTTTTAGTAACGCGTAAGATCTTAAGATGTTACGCTTTAGAGCTAGCTCCTAACAACCTTGCTTTATAGGACAAAATAAAGCATACACTACTGAATAAAACCTTGGATTTATTTTTAAAAATGACAAGTTATTTATCCATTATTCTTCCAATTATAAATCCATCCACCACACAAAAAAACTATTAATGAATTGGATTCAATCAATCCGTTTAAAAATATGGATAGATCCAATCCATATAAACTTATTTTAAAATCCAATCAATCACATTTATTTTTTATTGAAATCCAATAGATTACTTACCTATTGGACGTGTATTTTATCTATGTCTCATTTAAAAATTATTTTATATATCAATGATAAATATTTATCATGTAATTTTTATATTTATTAATGATAAATATTTATTTTTTGTTCATGTATGTACCAATGAGAAATATTTATCTCGTTATTTTTTAATATTTATCAGTGACAAATATTTGTCTCGTGTTTTTTTATGTATAAAAAATATATTTTATCCTATGATTTTGGATATATATATATATATATATATAT